>VZRL01000790.1:5065050-5191249 GCA_013397895.1 Origma solitaria
CCTTCCCTTCCTTTCCCTTTTTCAATTTGAGAGGTTGTAGTTCTCTAAAAGCTTTGCTTTTATGCTTAGAAACACATTGATACTAAAATCTATAGAATAGCAAAGAACAGGGAGATTTCAGTTTCAGAAGAGGGTGGTTTTTTTCAGCTTGTAAGACTTCTTCATCTGAACTAGTCATCTGGACTCCTTTCTAAGCACTGAAGATCCAATGAGTACTGTAGCAGGACAGTCGGACCACGCCTGGAAAGCTTCTGTTTCCTCTTAGTGGAATATGAAAGGAGGTAAGGATGGCTTGGTCTGACAGAGACGTCTTGGTATTGCCATCCTAAGTTAGAGATGAAGCTCTCCCAAAGCCCTACCTGTGTATCAGCTATAAAAGAGCCACTGGAAAACTGTCAGTTCTGGCCATGAAGAAAGATCAGCCTGCTTAAAAAACCAAACCAAACAAGACATGGGGAAAGATTTGTTTCTGATGAGGTAACGGAGAAAGAGTAACACTATTAGGCATCTCGCATTTGGTTCTTATTAGAGGGAACAGTAAGGACAGGTCAATGATACAACCAAGAGAAAATAATTTACTCACAGGAAGTGTACTGGCTGTCTTTTTCATTACTTCTGTTCCAAATGCTTCCATTTTATGACTTTGAAATGTGCACTTTATTTTTATACTTCAGTGGGTGATCATGCGCCTCTCTAGATGGGTAACTAGAGTGTTATCTAAAGTGTTTTTTCAAGGGTGAAAATCCCCCAAACCTCACAGCATTTTGGAAAACTTACAGTTTGGTATTTTGGGTCATATAGGCATTGTATGGAATAGTCTATATTGGTACAGAACTTTTAGGACATCACCCCAACCCAATTTGCATGATTATACTGAAATGCAGCTGCTTTTACATAGCCACCCTCATTCTTCTTGTATCTAAGTCTGTCTCAAAGGTAAAGTAACCAGATATTATAACCTAAGAGAAAGAAGACCTTGAGTGAACAGAAGAGGCTCAGAAGTCCTCCTGACTGGGAATATTTACAGGACTGAGTGGGGATTTTCTGAATATACTGTTTTGCCATGAAATATTTATTTAATAAAAGAAAAAAACATTTGCAAGCATATTTGTACCATATTTGTAATGGTTTGGACTGCCAGTCTCCCACTTGCTTCTTGGTTGTTCTGTTGGGTTTTTTGGCTCATACTTTCTTATCCCATTATGCTTTTCTGGCTCATTATCTTTGTCCACTGAGGATACATGCCTGGGAAAGCATACAAGCACAGAGCAAGCTTGTAGTTACTCTACAAATTCCCTAGTAAAATACTCCCAGCTATCAGTACTTCTTAACCCAGAATTACATGTGTTTTGTTATTTACTGTGTATCAATGGATTTCACATATGACAGGATCAGCTTCAAGTTCAGCTTCACCTATTTGAAAGTATAGCTCATCGTAAAGAAAGTTCAGCTTTGTCCCTGAGTCCTCAGGTTGCAAAGATGCTCTTGTGAAGTCTTCACAATCCTGGGAGCGGTCAGACACGTGAGTACCCTAAGGAAAGTGGAATTTGCACATTTTTTAGCTTCAAAATGCAAATTACTGAGCATGAGCAATCTGTGATTTTTTAAGAATTTACAAATCTTACAGGAAGGGAAAATTGTCTGTCTGAATGTGCAAGATGGACTTTTTTTTCTGTGCAAGAGGGACCTTTTTAGCCCAAACTACTGGGGATGTGCAAAACTACAAGTAACAGGGGGCAAAAGTCTGTAAACAGAAAAGTATCGACTTACTCTGACAGCTGCGCTGCTCTCTGCCCTGCCTCACATCATCTGCTGACCTATATGGCACAACACTCGTAGCACAATGAATACCACCATATTAGGAATGCATATCACCTTACTTCCTTCCTTCTCTTAACACTGGAAATGTTGGATGTATGCAACAGCGTGATTTTCCCTGCCATCCCCTGTGATCTCTGCTCTTTCTGCCCTAGTCACTCAAAGCTCAGGAATGATGCAAGTCTCCTCCACTGGGGACTTCAAGCTCATGACCCAAGCTCATTCTTCAGCTTGTAATGTGGGAGGCACACTACAGTCTTAGTCATAGCGGTTTCGTATCCTGGCCACTTCAGTTGATGTTTCATGCATGACAGGCTACACCTAAGTCTGTATGCCTATGAAGTATCATTTGCTGAGCCTGGGGCTAATATGAAATCAGCCTTGAAACCAAGGAGGAGCAGATCCAGCAACCCTCATCTCCATCAGGAGACAATTCATATACTGCCAGTGTAGACCAGAAATGTAGACATGGACAGGAAATGCTGGCATTTATGCTGATGTCACAAAGCAGCATAATATTTGGGGAAAGTATCACAGCTAATAACTGATACATTTTTGGGGGGCGTGAGTTTCAATAGTGGTTTTTATCACAAATTTTGCAATCTGTTCTCTTAGCATTTTGAAGAGCTTTTTCTAGCTTGTGCAGTTTTGGACACCACAATATAAAGCTATTAGAGAGTGTCCAAAGGAGGGCCATGGTGAAAGGTCTGTAGGGGAAACCTTTTGAGGAGCGGCTGAGGTCACTTGGTCTGTTTAGCCTGGAGGAGACTGAGGGGAGACCTCATTGTGGTCTTCAACATCCTCACAAGGAGAAGAGGAGCAGCAGACACTTCTCTTCACTCTTGAGACCAGTGCCAGCACCTGAGGGAGTGGCATGAATCTTAGTCAGGGGAAGTTTAGATTGGATATCAGGAAATGTTTTTCACCCAGCAGGTGGTTGATCACTGGAACAGACTGCCCAGGGAAGTGGTCGCAGCACCGAGTCTGACAGAGTTCAAGAAGCGTTTGGACAATACTTTCAGGCACATGAAGTGATTCTTGGAGTGTCCTGTGCAGGGCCAGGAGTTGGACTTAATGATCCTGATGGGTCCCTTTCAACTCAGCATATTTTATGACTCTGTGATTCTGAGATTTTATGTTCTCATCCTTCACATCCCTGCAATATCTTAATTAATCTTTTTGTAAAGTCTTCTAGTTTCAACAAGGTCTACTTCCATGAATAAACTCCTTATTGCTCTTTATTGCCACCTGCATATCAAAGCCAGGCAGCTAACAGAATACTCTACTTGCTTTTAGCCTTCCTCATATACACATAAGTGCATGTAAAGAAACAATAATCTAAGGACACAGTGGATTTTCATCTACTTCTATGGAAGCCTGTACAGCTAGCTAGTAAACAGAAAGCTTTAAACTATATTGTCTATATAGACATATAAACTATAATGTCTCTGACAGTCTTCGGGATGGATGGATATTACAATGGAAAATCAAAATATACTAAATTAGTACCAGTGTGAAACACTGTTTGTAGTCCATGGTCTGATAATATTTTATTTGGCTAAAAAAAAAAAAATAAAACCACACCAAGGACTAAGCCAAATTCACCCAATAGCTCAGTGGGTCTCAACTTCAAACTTACAATCACTGGTGTTCTACTGAGGGAGAATATGGCCCACACCTTTAATCTTGTTTGATATTAGCAGTTAGCTAATATAATACTCTGTATGAAAAGATTTTGCTTACATTAATATAAATATGTTCAATAAAGAGAAAGGCAAATGGTGATGCAAGTAATTTAGCAGAATTTAGGAAAAATATGAAGCAGAACATTTGTTTCTCAGATTTAGACAGTGATAGCTTACCACATTTATGAATAATTCCTTACAGTTTTTTATCACTTTCTGCCCCAGCAGCTAAATTAGTTTTACAACTATTAATTGAATTGTCTAACTTCACTACGCACTGGGTGATAGAAAGGATTATTAACTCCACTTTACAGATAAGGAAACTGAGACAGGGAGAGGAAATGATTAGCTGGAGGTCACACAGGGAATCAGAGACAGATAAATCCCAGATCTCTCCATCCAATGCATTAAGCGCTGAACATTGCTACTTCTCCACACACAAGCAGCCATCAGAAATGAGACACATTTCAAAGAGAAACAATTAAAGCAACATTTCATCAAAGATAAAAGCTTCTGAAATACATCCTACGCTGGTGATCCCGAATGTTATTCTCTTTTGTCTCTGTCACATTGTTTTAAGTGCAGATTATCCCTCCTTCCTTGCTTCCTGCACCATTAGGGCAGCATGTGCAGCACGTGCACTCCCATCTCTCCTGTAGCTCTCCTGCAAATATATGCCCTACCTACACACTGCACACTGCTGTGCACATTCCTATTGTACAAAAGCTGTTTCCAAGTACAAAAGCTGATCATTCCTTAGCAGTCCAGTACATGAAGCACATGCCTGCCTCTCCAAAAAGACAGTCTCTATACGGATGTAGGACATTTTTTTCTATTAAGAAGTTAATGGGCAAGTATAAAAGTAAGTTGTGCCAGGTTCAATTATCTGAGAGGACGACGAGTGAGGGATAACAAACAAACAAACAAACAAACAACAATGCTTCAGAGATTATTTGGCCTGACCTCACTCACACTCTGGGTGTCCAGGAGAGCTCTGGCATATTCATCTTGCACAGTAGTTTACAATTTCAGCTATCGCTACTCTGAATAAGGTACTTGATTAAACTAATTAAAGTGGTGTTTATTAGCTGACAGCCATTAATAAGCAAGCTGGTTAAACACTTGCCACAATGTATCAATCAACAGATTAGAATTTTCTTTGTTTTACTGTAAGACTACATGTCTTTGCTATAATTACCTTAGTACTTAGATCTAATCCTGAAATTCCATAAACCAACAGATATGTTGCCATTAATTTACACAGGAAAAACACCTGGGTTTCTATAAAAAACATTTTATAAAGCACTGTGTGTAAGTAAATCAGGTGTCTATATGACTATGGTTTTGAAGAACTTTAATTTCTGGCTTTAGCACTTCTATGTGTACTCTTGTCTCAAATTACTACTTGTACACAAATTATTTGCTCCATTTCTAACAGTGTGAATGAGATCTAATGACTTTAGCTTAATGGGTCAGGCCTATTCTACTAAAGAAGAAAACCAAATTATTACCTAGCAAACATTAGGGCAGGTGTGTAGATTCATATCAAACAAAACAAAAGATTTCAAGAGATAGCATTAACTATACAAAAAAATCTTGTTTGAGATACAGCATTTTTGAAAACCATTCAAGTTTTATTGTGCAAGTTTGTAAAACAAAGAGTTTCCAAATAGCAGCACGAATAAAAAATCAATATATTTTTAAAACAGTTCTTAATGACTGCTAATTTAGTGTGGAAAGAGCCATCAGAAATTTTCGAAGTTAAATGAAAGTATGTTTGTCGGATTGGTTTCATTGGAATCACTGGGAATATGATCTGATGAACGATTTTCCTTAGTACTGAAGATTAAGCTTCAAAAAACTATCTGGAAATTAAAAAAATGCAATTAGATACAATTAGAATGACTTGCTAATCATTACTGACACTACAACAGTTGCCTCTTCCTATTGCTTTCTATAATTATAAATAATAATTCTTTCTATAATTATAAATAGTTTTCTACTGGGTTGTCCCGATGTCTCATGCAAGGCCTAGAACATGAACACATTCTCATTTACCTATGACATTCCTTAGCTAAAAAGTATAATGCATTAAATTTTAATGTTTGGTCTAGATACATAAAAACGTATTTTGCTTGTGAGGTGAATACTTTGCTTATTTACTTATAATTGTTCTTGGGACCAGTTATATTTTGTTGGAACAAACTATAATGTGCAAAGAATGATAGATGAATACTCAAAAAAAAGCCGAAGTGGGTTTGGTTTATAATAAGACTTTTTCAGGCTATTTAAGAAAAAGAATTTGTAATTAAAAACTTCTGTCTTCTTAGTAACAGCTATAATGGTCCTTAAACTCTAAGCCACATGTTTAGACTTCAGCTGTAGGCCATTACACATCTGTGACCTTCTCCTACCATCAGCTGAAGAACTTCCATATTGAACCTTTACCTAATGGTGACTGTGTTGTAGAAAGAAAACAACCCCAAAACAAAAAATGATGACAGCAAAAGCAACCAAGCAACCAAACAAGAAAAAAACCCTATACCCAAAATTCTGGAATGAAGCACTACCCCTCTTCCAGGAGGCACTGCCCCTATTCTTTCAGGCTAGAAGGGGCTCAGAAGCCCAGGAAGTTCCTCCACCAGCCTTATTCTACAGAATATTCATGATGTACAATCTCATTAAATGCCTGGGGCTGTGTCAAGGCACTGGATTGTCACGTCTGCACACAGATTAATTTTCAAACCCATCTCCAGAAATCCTTCCTGTTCTTGCCTCCCAAGTCCCAGTGCAGAGGCTTGGTCTGCTTCGGTTCCATTTTAGATGCCAAGAAGAACTGAATGTTCTGCCACAAAATCCAGGCTGCAACTGAATCTCTATTAGTACTGTGTTTTGAGGCAATGCAATTACTGCACACTGGTGCAGCCTACAGAACAGTGTTTACACTAACTGGTTGCCTTTCAGGGATGTCTAACCTGATGGTGGTGGCTCAATACGACCACCAATTTCACTTCAGCCCTGCTGAGGACACATAAGCCTGTAACAGTGCTTGCTGCTCCAGGGCACGATGAGATTGCAGTGAGTCAGTTCCCATCACAAGTGTGTGCTTGAAGCAGATCTCCTGGCTACCCCACTCTTTGATTTGCACTGCAGAGGGGTCTCAGAGAGCCTAAATTGGATTCCCTGTAGGTGAAACTTAACTAGAAAATGTACCTCAGTTTCACCTAGGGCACTGCAGCTACTAATGGACATTCACTGTATAAGATCAGATGAGAACCAATTTGAAATACACTCTCTGAAACACATAGAGTGTGGTCCTCAGCACCAGCTACTTCCCTCTGCAGGCCTGCTGTTCTTGCAGCACACTGTGTACTAACTGAAACACAGCTTCAGAGAGTTTCAGATCACATGTGTGGTGATGATGATTTTGGGGGTTTGGGAGTCCAACTTAAAGCTGCGCCAGAGTAAAACCCATGGACTGCACATAATGTAGATATACAGGCCTCAGAACTGTTCAACTCTGTAACTGTTCCTTTTATTGCACCAAATTACTCGTTAATGTGGGCATAGCAGAGAGCTCTTTGTCATTAGACAGTACCCTCTGATGCTTAGTCATGCCAACCAGAGGACAGGTATTTCAGATTTGTGAAAAAATATAAGCAGTTTATAACACTTATGTTTATCTCTCTGTTGCTTTAACTCCATGGCACCACTGGCAGTAAGGTTGCAAGTAGGAAGAGGTAGGAGACCTGCCATAACAAAGACACTGAAATGGGTTGAGAAGGACTGTTGGTTTTCATAGCTCTGCTTAGTTAAGACTAAAATTCCATCATACAGCTTTTACTGATGGTTTATTTTAAATCCTGCAAATGCAGTTTTATTTTATTAATGTACTGTATATCAGATTAAATTTTGCGTGGGGTTTTTTTCGGCTCTGTATATCACCTAGAATTATAAGTCGAGTCACTGAAATATAAATAAATACGTAAGTGAACTCAAATCCACCATAATTCTGCTGATTCTGATTTCATGCTAGCATTAATCAGAACTAAAAAACTGAAAAAAATCAGAGCCATATACTTCCAGAGCTTGTACTAGTGCACCTCACAGAATCAGCAGATCGTTATCTAGCAGCACAGCAACTTCTGCTGCTGTAGATTGCAAATACTAAACAAAGGAGGAAATCATGATGGAGCCTGATGCAAAGCCCAAGAGTGAACTTTCATGGTCCTTGTCAAAAGGGAACATGAAAGATTCAACCAAGTATTACTGGTCAGGATTTAAAAAGTGGGAATGAAGGTTTCCACATACCTCTAACTTCTGCCTTGTGATTTCAGTCTGCAATAAAATCAATGTACAAAAGAAAATAAATTATGATAGGACTATAGACATATACCAAGGCTGCTTTAGATTAAGTTACATCAGGGATCTGCACCATCTGTTTTGTATTGAAAAAGAATAATAATTTAAGGCATGTTTATTTCAATATACTAAGCATCTTAAGAGCTCACATAGTCCTTTAAAATATGTATTGCAATTAAAGACAAAGTCCAACAGTGGAAACTGAGGGTCCTCAGCATCTTTCAAGAGACATTCAACAATTTCATGATAGCACTGTAAATGGAAAACAAGCCTAATATATATGATTCTTGCCTGAATCCTGTGAAAATAAACACCATTAGTTATACTGTGCTACTCACACATTTTACATTCATATCCTGTAAGTTGCAAACAATAATCTTCAGTCATAATATTTACAGATAAATTTCTGTTATACAATTTTATGGAGGACTTCATAAAAACAAAATACTTGTTTCTTTTTAGTCATGGATAGACCTACAGAATTTTCATACACTGCACTTTAGATAAACTGGATTTAAAATACATACAGCTTTTTATTTATTCACTGGATTTGAAATTAACTTTTTTTGTTGGGTTTGTATAACTTTTCTCTTCCTATTCACAAAGATTTCACAATGTCCTTGCATTGTATGCCTTGGTGAATTCACTAACTTCAGGTTTTGTTAGCAAACAAAATAATTGATGAACCACCACAAATTATCCTTGAGCATTGCAGTTACACTTTCCTTCATACAATTTAGGCACTCACCCATGCTAGGACAACTCTCAGTTGTCTTTTTAAATGAATTATCCAACATCATGATAGATATAAAAGGGTCCTAATGGGATCTGGGGTTTTTAATGGTTCTCAGAAACTAGAGTTACAAAGACCACTTCTCTGCAGCTTCCCTGTTTGCTGGCTCTGGCTGTCAGTGCAGCAGCAGTGCTGATGCAGTAGTGGGCTGCACGAGCTGCAGCATGGCTGTCTGGCTGACAGAAGGGAGTGAGCCTCTCTATTTGACACTCACGTCCAGTTCTGGCAACCCCAGTACAAGAACAACACAGCCATACAGGACCAAGTCCTGCAGACAGACACCAGGATGTTTAAGGGACCAGAAACACAACATACAAGAAGAATGTGAGGTATCTGGGTTTGTTCAGTCTGGAGGAGAGATGATTAAGTGGGAATCCCATTTCTGCTTTGAACTGCCTAACTGGGTTTACAGAAAAGATGAAACCAGACTCTTCTCAGAGCTGCACAAGGAAAAGATGACAGTCAGGTTGCAATAAAAGGAATTCTGAGTGGATACAGAAAAAATTGCCCTGTGAGAGTACTTAAGGACAGGAACGGGTCGTCCAGAAAGAGCAGGAATTCATCCTTGAAGACACTCAGACTTCAGCAGGACTACCCACTGTGACTTGAAAGCCGATTCTGCTTTGAGCAGGGGCTGTGTGGTGACCTCCAATAGTCCTTTCCAACGAAATTCTAAGCCTATGTGCATGGGTTGCTACTCCTACTACAGTAATACTTCTCATATCTAGCTTCTATATCTGCATCTATACACTAAATCTGTCATCTAGATCCTCATAATCCTGCATCCTGATTAATTCAAAACTGCTGCTTTCAGGCCATCTGTTATACGTATTCCTTCTCTCCCCCCCTCCACAACTGAGTATATATAAAATACAGTGGTTATGATATTCCCTGACCACAATTCTAACGTTACTGCATTTTTGTGTCTCATCACAGCATTGCTTATCTCCCCCCACAGCACAGAAGATTTGCTTGCCCATTTGTCAGATTCTGCCACTGGGATCTGCCTGTGCTGGCAGATCTGCATGGCAAATCACAGGCCGTGACCAGTCCTACTGAAGTGGTGCATAAATGCCTTCCAGCCTTCCACATTCTTCTGCACAGAGTTCAATTATTGTGACTTTTTGAAGAAGCTGCCAGATGATGCGTAACTGCAAGGGTCATGGTGTTTGTCAGTATCTTTCCTTAAAATGATGCGATACAGATTAGAAGATTAGGGAATATGCAGAACATGGTATGTCAGAAATTAAATTAAATAAAATAATTACATGAATCTAGATAACAATATAAATAATTACAGCAGTTTTTCAAAGTATATGAGTTCCCACAGATATGGGACATGTTTGGCAAGAGTGTAGATAACAACAATAAAAATACTGCAAAGGATCATCATTAATCTAAGTTTGTTTTCAGTCCAGTGTTCTTTAGGCATTTTGACGATTGGGTTTTGGAGAAGACTGTAGGATGTTGTGTTCTATATAGATACATAAATTTGCAAAATTAATTTCATCACAAAGGTTTCATTCACCTACTTGTACACAGGCACGTGGTGATTTCTTTGAGATCCCAGCTTCTTGCATATCCACCATGGCCTCTACTTGGGCACTACAGAGAGAAAACGAATCATATACTACATTTGGAAGCTGCCTGCAGATGCCTGAGATTCTCTGGGATGTCTGAAAAGATAGGTAGTACCTTCAAATACAGGGAACTTAAATTGGAGGCCTTAGTCCCTAGTTTGTATGTAACTTGTAAAATAATACAATAACAAAGGAAATAATTCTACAAAATACACTAAAAGTATTAAAAGAAAATTGTAAGAAATCCAATGGAACAACAACAACAAAAAAATCACCATCAGGTATTCCGTTTCAAAGGTTGGGTGTATCAGTACTTGGCAAGCTGGAATGGAAAGTGCTTTCAGTGTTGGTGAGTCTAGTCCTTGCCATCTTTGGCACAACCTATAATCCTCTCCAGACCCACAAGTTTTGTGCTTGAGCACACATCCCCTGCTCTGCCAACTAACAGCCAAACCTGGTAATCAGTTATAAGATATAGATATATGTGATACAAATATGGGTTATATTTTCCTGGAAAGATCTACATTTTGATTGTTTCTCACACTCCTTCTGTTCTTTTGGAAGGTGTTTAGACCATGATTTTAAAGAATTATATCAGTCAAGCTGGATATCAAGCTGCAAGTTATGGAATACTTGTCTCCAACTATCTGGCTACAATGTTGTTAGAGAAAGTGGAAGTACTTACTAGACAACAACCCTGTATTTTTCATGTCTTTAGGATAAAAACTATAAATAATGATATCTCCTTTTGTACTCCTGCCCATTTCAGACTGACAATCAGCTGTCTAAAAACTGATGTTTGGTTTATAGTATTCCATATAAAAAAAGAAGAAATAATGATGCATCAACACAGAAAAAAAATCCTATTTTCAAAGTGGTCTGACAAACAACAGCTTCAGTAAGGGAAGATTAGTAATGCAACTAATAAATTAGGATTTTACTGGACTCTCTGCCTAATGGGAAGTCAGAAATGTTTGTGGCTTGACCTAAAACTAGTTTGAGTCAAACTGACAAGTTTGAGTCAGCAGAGCTCAAACCCACTGCATGGAACTGAGATGTGGATGGAACTGAGATGTGGATTTGATTCTCTTCGCAAAGAAAGGGAGCACTGCTAACTTCCCTTATTTTTGGTCATCTTTTTGCTTAAAACTCTTCACTGTAAAGTTCAAAATAACATAGGGGACGAGGACTACAAACTTAGTGTTTAGAAAAAATGAAGGTAGTGTTCAGACAACTACAAGGTCCTAGACCATAAATCATTGCATAACTGTGAATATAACCACAGGAAAAATCTTTAGTAATACTGTCTACATTGGTCAAAATATTTGCATATTGAATTCACCAAAATAGCCCCAAATGCATCCACATAATAATTATTCAGCACAATATATTAATTACAGATTGAACTTGACAGCTATGACCAGCTTCATAAAAGCATTCTGACATGAAGTTTAACCCCTCATTCTTTCTGGATTTAGGTGACTTGTTATAACAGTCTCTATTTTTTTTGAGATATTATTATCATATTCTCTCCTTCCTTAGCAGAGAAATTGAAAATATCTGTTGATGTTAATTTTCTGCTGTATGTTGCTTCTGCCATAATAAGCACAATGTTTGTTACAGCCTTCTATCTTTTTTATCCAAAAGAAGTGAGTGAATGTACAAGGTGTCAGTCTGTGGTAATCACATCCATTACATAACCGAATTTAGACTTCAGACCTGCCAAGCATTTCACACTGCTTGCAGGGCTCCCACAGTTGACTCCTGCCTGGCCTTCTCTTGCAGCTGGGGATTCAACACACACTTAGCACAACATTCAGCACTTACACAGATCCTTTGATTTGGCACATGAGATCATGGAGCAGGAGTGAAGCTGTTACAAGTCCATGCCATCTTAATGGAGCCTTCTGCTCACACAGGTCCTGCTAGGGGATGTGCTCTCTGGATGCAGCCCAGTTTCCCAGCTGCAAGTTTGCCCATCACTCAGTGCTCCCTCTGTCCCCTGGCCTCGCACAGCATTCTCACAGGTACTGAAATAAATAGGACCAAAAGCACCGACATCTGATACCACACAATACACAGAACTTGCACTTTATTATGAAGCAGACAGTGCAATAAATCCCTCTGTATTATATTTAGTAATGGTATCATTTGTGTCATTCAGGAAAGTGGTCTGGATAGTTTTGTAAAACCCCACGGCTTTGAATAAATCACTTCCAGAGTGAAGTATTTGACTGATGAGACACTAACTGTCCTACAGCGAGAAGATTATTCAGGCTGGGAAGATGACAGGTTCAGAGCCTGAAAAACAATAAGCCATAGAGAGGCTGGAAAGAACAACATGTACAAAAGACCAAAGGGCAATTGTCACTATCCCTGAGTAATGACCATAACAACAGGTGCTAAAACATACAATACAACTATATAGAACTAGCCAATTTCTAAGCTGGCAGAAAGCTCAATAGCCAAGTGAAACCCTTTTATAAGCAAGAGAGTCTCATTAGCACAATGAAAGGGACAAATAAAAATGACTAGGTTTTGTTTGCAATACCCATTACAGTCGCCTGCAATGTGAAAGAGCTTCCTGTTTTCTATTTATATTTGATCTCCCTATGCCATAGCTAATATAATGGTTGCCAAGTGTAAAATAAGCAGAATCTGTGGTTAAAATTGTCTATGGCCTTGAAATTGTTATAATTTTTTCATCTTTCTTTCCAATGAGACCTCTGTCTTACCAAATACAATATATAACTATTTCAGTTCTCCCTCTTGAAGATGTTTATCCTTTCTTATCTAGCCTGCCTGTCATACGTTATTATAATTTACAGAAAACTGAAATATGCTGTTCTGATAAACCTGTCAGAATAATAACAGAAACACATATAGTTAATCATTGTGATAGTGTTTCCATATTATTCTGAGAAAGACAGAACTGAATATTATGAATAATGCTAAATGTAATTTATATGAATATATAAATCTTTACCAGCGGTTTCAATTTTCTAATAAACTTTAAATTTTATCAGATACTAATTGCTAATAAGCATGATTCATTATGACATACTACGAACAGATTTACTATTTGTGACAGTGAAGTAAGCAACAGATATGGACATGGAGTATTCCTGAAAATAAAAAAAAAATGTTGTAGCTCTCTATAGCTCTGTTAAATATAAAATAATACTTGTTCTAAAGAATATCAGTATGTCAGTGTTGGTCTTCAGTAACTACATTACTCTCAGCCTTTTTTTTAATAGAGTATGCAACTAGGCTGAGGTAGCTAGAGATAAGGATTGGCATCAAGCTGTCATTTGGGGAAATATTGCATCTAGATTCCTTAGGTCCCGTCAGGGAGACCTGAAGGGAGATTTATCTTCTCCCGTAAATTGCTAATGACTCCAACATTGGATTCATGAGTTCTGAGAACAGAAAATTTTATACCCCAGAGAATGACTTTTTTGTTTGAAAGGCACATCAGTTGTAATCCTAAGCATATGTCCCTGCCCCCTGCACAAATATAGGAAAATACAACAGAATAAGCAAAACCATTCTTTGATTTATTTCTCTGACTGTTCATGCTCCAGCTTTGTCATGAAGCAATCCATTTCAGCCTCCTCTGTGCACCTCGCATCTCTTCCCATTTTGCTGTTTTTCACTGCAACTCTTCTTGCTGCTACTGCCTCTTGAGTCACACACAAATAGATTTAGGCATGAACATTTAATAGCAAAGGCCTTTGAAAATGATAGAACTAATTTTTTTTTTTGTCTAGTTAATAGCTTGCAGCACCAAACAAAACAGAATCATTAAATGGTTCAATGGACTAAGATCAAAGGGAGACACCTGTAAGCAAAATCCTCTATTATCCTTTCACTGTCAAAAGTAATTGTTGCTAATTGAACAAGTTTGTTTAATTGTAATATAGCTCAAGAGACCATATCCTGAGCTGCTGGAAATAGATCTGGTTCTGCTGAAGTCAGCTCTGCTAATCTATAGCAACTGAGGAACTGTCACAAGGAAACAGTTAACCCATTGCTTAACTGCACGGGCTGCATGACTAGCTATTGCAACCAAAAATGTCTCAAAAGTTCAGCTGAACAAGAGAAAAAAGATCACATTAATCTTTGCCTAATTTTATGTGAGAAGCTGTTACATACACACTTTGCTATCAGTAGACTAAAAGATAACCAATACAATTTTATGAAGGCCAATTTTAAAATATGTCAGAAAGTCTGCAAGCAGACACCAGCCATCATTTTGTAAATGCTTTTAAAATCTGATTTCCCTTTGCAAGAAAACAAGCTTCTCTCCTACCTGCTCAGGTTGAACACACTACCATAATCAACCAGCAAGCAACGAACAGCAGTGCAAGGGTACAGATTTAAAAGTTTAGAAAGTAAATAATCATAAATCCAGCACATCTTCAAACCAGTCATCTTCATAAAGAGTTCAAAAAAACCTGGGAATGCTTCTGAGTACCATGGTCTGAGAGTGCTCAGCTTCATGTGTCTTCTGTCAGGAACTAAATTTCATGAACTCTCTGGCTTGCATCCTTCCGCTGCTCACCCCTGCTTAAATTCCGCAAGATAGTTCCTGAAACTGAGTGGTGAAAAGAACAAGATTCCAGGGTACCACAAAGACAGACCTTGCTCCATCTATGTACAGTAATTTGTGTGTCTCACTAATGATAAGGAAGGTAACAAAACACAATTATATACTCTAAAAGCCTTTTTCAATACCATTTACCATTATTCTCTGCATTGGAAACCATATCCTCAAGTCCGGACATCGCAAGATCTTTGAAAAGTTTCTGCTCTGCTCTATGAATGAACCATGTAAGGCAACTGACCTCGAATTTTTGCTGTTCTGGACAACAGTTATTTAGCAAAACCACACAGCATTGATCCTATTTTGATTTAAGCATAGCAAAAGGTGCATTAGTATGTATCTACTCAGAAATAAGAATGGGAAAGTAAAAAACCAGCAATTCTTCTACAGTCAAAGGGAGTGCAAGATACAACAACCCCTAACTGAACACAGGAAAAGCAGAAGACAAAGGAGGGCTGTGTTGCAGGAAATACTAGCTAGCATCTTATTCAGTACCCTAAACTAAGCACAGCTCTGAAACACTTTTGTGCAGAAATCATACCAAAACTCTTAAAGAAACACCTAAAATGACTGGACTGATGATCAATTTCTTAACATCCAGAAATAGGTAGCATTTTGGTAAGCTGACAATATGCCAAGGTAATTTTCAACATAAATAACGCCAAACCATGAACTGGATAGTAATCAACCTGGAAAATGTGTGAAATTCAAAATAGTTTCAAGTAAAAAAAAGTGTCTCATTCATTTCCATGCAATTTCAAGGTCACTGAATAAAGCACAGCTTATCTTGCTTTTTGTGCTCCTCTTCCACTTTGTGTAGCATTCATAGGAGCAAAAATATAAGAAGAGCTTGGCTAGATTTAGATCTACATCTAGATCTAATTGAAAATGTGAATTACACTATTATAACAATAAGGCCTGGCACTGCAACCAGGCTTCAGAGACAGCAGAGCTGGCTCCTTCCAAGTTGCCCATGGGCTCATTAAGCAGCTGGCCAGCAAGATGCTGGATTCTCATATCTGGTGTGAGTCTGGCCAAAGTCCTCCAAAGCAAGTGTTTGTAAGGTGTGGGAACAAATAGATGCTCTGAATCTTATAAAAATTCCCCTAACTGACTGGAATGGGAAAAGGGAAGAAAACAGCTTGAAGATATTTAGATAGCCCTAAACAGATGTGTCTGACTATTTGCAATTGTAACAAGCTATTGACATAGTCTCACTACACCAGAAAAGACAACAGAGAGAGGAAAAAGTAAAGAATGTAATAAATAATAATTAAAAGTAATATACAGACTAACAAATTAAGCAATATTAAATAAAGAGATAAAATTTCTAATTTCTGAACCCATCTTCTAGACATAAAGGGAATTTACAGTTGAAAAAACCCAAAACCACACAATGGGACTTTCATCCAAGCTAGTATCTTTCTCAGGAAAATTTACTTGTATGACTCAGGAATAAACTCAAACTCTGAAATGTTTGTTTCTTTTCTGATTTCCAAATTTAAAAAAAAAAATCCCTGTATAGGGGATTTCTTTTCTCTTAGCTGCAGGGATATTTTGCCTTAAGTTTTTAAAAGTTGCACAGTAAGAAAAAGGAAAATTCAACTATAACTGTGTACTCTGCACTGTTTTTTGAATTGAGAGTTATGTAAATTACACAGTAGATTAATGAAGAGGAACTGAAGAAAAGTGAGAAAATTACTCCATTCCCCCTATGAATCTGAAAGAAACATAGGGAGAAAGAGACCAAACCCTCAAATTCTGAGAATTCTAAATCTATAATTAAAAGACCAAAGACTTTGATAAAGAATAATTTTCATTTTGAATGCTGCAGTATTGAATCAACTTAAAAATATTCATTAAACTGTCTTCTATATTTTGTGACTCTAGCCTTCAAATGCAAGATAAGAACAGAGTTGTCATTTCTTGCTGAAACACAGCCTTTGGCAAGGCTTCAGAGGATCGGTTCTGTTACAAGAATGGAAACAATGCAGCACAATTTGTCCTGAGGACAGCACAGAATATTTCATCTTTGAAGAATGAAGCAGCACATTGAAATTTGGGCAAGTCTTGGGTTTTTTAAACACAATCTGTGTATTTCTTCATTGGCACAGGACATTGTGGCCTCTGAGAACACCCCATATCAAAGAATCTCTACAGGATGACACTTAACAGTATCCCTGAGAACTGATACAGTTTAGCCTTTAAAAGGATCTATGTCTTGGGAAAACAAGTTTTAAAAAGAGATGTGAAAATACTTAGGCAGAATTATCTGATCTGTGTTAGATGTAAGGTCAAAAATTTCTTCAGTTTCTTCCCTTCCTTCAGTCATTCCTTGCAGTCATCCTTTAACATCTCTGATAACATCTACAGTTTTCAAATACCACTTTAGATAAAAACTACGCTTGCGCATGTTCATTTGTGTTAGCTGACAGTGGTCACTCCTAACCTACTCTTTTTTAAAAACAAAAAATGTGATAGCCATGGTGACATAAAACACAATCTTATTTTCTTGGGATACATATGCGCTAAGAAACAAGCGTGCCACCTATTGATTTCCCAGGTACCGCTTAAGCAACCTCTTCCTGATTTTGTAATGTTTATATGCTCCAGCAACAATTTTTAAGGACTTAAATGAACTTCATCTCAAAACACTGTGTATGATGAGAACTTCAGAAGCTCCCAGTTTCATAGGCAGAAATTCAACTATAGAAATACTATAAAGTATTTGGTAATTTCTGTTAAACAACTAAATTTTATGCAGTTTATTCAGGATTATACAGAAATTTTTGTGGCCTCAACTCCTGGCTTAAAGCTTTCCCTGCTGAACCACCTGTCCTCTTCTGAGAGTCTCTGAAGCTATTAAGCACTGATGTGACATACCATGACCAGCACTCAGAGGTCTAGGGGCAAGCTGTGGCTGCAAGGCATCAGCTTCTGAATGATAGTGCTATGCAATTTGCCATTTGCAAACTATGATTACTATATTTGCTTAAAATGATAATTAATGAATTTAATTTTATTGTTTTATAGAAAAGAATACAACTACATTGGGGAAACATTTTTCAATACTCCCACACCATACACTTGATTCGGGCTGGGTGCCTATGAAAAATGAAGACTTACAAATCTCACTTGCAAGTCAAAAGAAGGAAAGGCTTGTTCTCTGGTTTGATTTCCTTTTTTTTTTTCCCTTTCCCTAGAGAAAGAGGTCCATTTACATTGATATTGAGTAATTTAATGTGTGAAGTAATACAGAAAACTGAAATGCCAAGATGATGTGTTGTAAATTCATCACTCCTTAAGCCAGCTGCTTCTTGTCAGAAAAGGAAAGTTCCTTTTAAGTGTCTTTTGAGACTGATATAAAACAAGTTATATGACAAGACTGTTTGTACTGTATGTCATCAGGTATTTCTCAAAGCATAAATTATGACTGATTTTTTTAATGGAAAAAAAGAATTATTTCATACAAGCAATCCAGCAAATAGTAATTCTAGTTCTGATGTTTCAGGAAATGAGAAATTACTCCCCCAGTGGCACTTCCAGTAAAAGCGGAAAGACAATTTCAAACACCTCAATATGCAAATTTCCAACACTTAAATTCAACAAGTACTTTGATTTGGCACTAGCTTATTCATTTCAATCCCTTTTGAAATGAAATATTTAAAATGTTTTAAAATGTTGTTCCCCAATATTCTTTCAAATATGTTTCTATCCATACTTAATTTTTTTTCAGAAGTCTTAATTTAATCAAACTGATTAGCCCTGTCCTTTCATAGGACAGAACACAAATTCTGTAGTGGCTTTATAAAAAATTTCACAAAATTTCATTAAAATGTGTAGTTAATTAAGTCCTTTTTCGCTTTATTAGATATTGAGTCTCTAGAAAGTTCTTTTATTTCATAATATCCTGTCTTTAATACAATATGTATTATTTTGGCTTGTATATTTTTTAGTGTTAGAATAAATTATATTGCAATAAAATATTGAGTTCAAACATTGTTTAGACAATGTTCTCAGGCCCATGCTGTTATTCTTGGGGCTGTTCTGTGCACAGCCAAGAGCTGGATTCGATGATCCTTGTGGATCCCTTCCAACTCAGAATATTCTGTGATTATGTGGATTCTGTCATTTGTGACTATTTGTCTGTTATGAATCTTCATGACATTTTGTAGCTGTTCTCCTCATTAGTCCTCTCCCTTTGCTTCCTTATTAGTAAGTTGTTACTTAATGACACCTTCAGAATATTTTCACAAAGTTAAAAAATATTTTTATTGATATATTGGCATAATTCTGCCAAAACACAGGTTAAAATGCTGCAATTATATGTCTGACACACAGCGCTTGATTGCCACTTCTCATGGCAAACACAGATCAAAGTAAAACCAGAAAGTCTTTATTCTGTCTCCGCATGCTCAACTTTCTTCTGGTCATCTGCTGTTGTCTATCTTCCTTTCTGTCCGTTTCACAAAACAGATTCACACGCTTCATAAAACTTGTGAAAAGTGCTGGCTATGAGTTTGAGACTCCTGTGCCTTTACTATCTGTAGGAGACACTTTAATCTTCAAGGACAACCAAGCCCATTGCTCCATGTGAGTGCATTGAAACCCAGGGTGAAGGCTCACCTGATTACAATGTCCCTCTTCTTCCACATAGACTCTGAATCATTGTATGCCTTTTATGTGATCATTCATGTGAAAAAAGGAAAATACCTAACCAACTAAGAGTTAGCCAGAATTATGTTTGAAATAGCAGTAAGAACTACCATTATTGATGACAAGAAAAGGACAAGCTTTCCCAGGAATGGATACCATTGGGTTTGGGATAAGCAGATCCCAGGCAGCAACTAAGCACCAGTGGGCTGCTTGATCAGGGTATGTCCACACCCATAGCAGGATGTGGGACAGAATTAGAAAAATAGAAGTGAGAAATCAATAAATGGTTCAAGATAAAGACTGCTTAATAAATGAAGAAAAGTTTGAAAAAACCCTAAAGATTTGCAAAGACAACCACTCAGCACCTCCCACCAGCAGATAAGTGCCCAGCCAGTCCCCAAGCAACAGCTACCTTCAGAAGACCACCCTCCACCTTTCAGCTTTATTGCTGAGCTTGATGTGATATGGCCTAAAATAACCCTTTGGTCATCAGGGTCAACTCTCACAGCTGTGTCCCCTTCCCAAACTCCTGCCCACCCCCAGCCTACTCCCTGGCAAGGCAGTGTGAGAAACAGAGGTGGCTTTGACATTGTGCAAGTATTGCTTAGCAAGAGCGTTACCAACAGAGTTTTCGTCACAGACCTACATCTTGGCAATATACAAGCTGCTGTGAAGAAAACTATCTGCAGCCCAGCCACACCTAGCACAATTTTTGCCTTTACTATTTACCTTCATCTCTTACATTTATCACACCTACCTGTCACTGTGGTGCCTGATTCTGTTTAGAGAAAAGTCCATGAGAAAGTTTGGGAAGCTGGTGACTTGCCTCTACCAAAAGTTTTTTGCTTCCTTTCCTGCCAGGGTGAGACTCTACTAACCATTGTAAACCTGAGACATCCATTGGCCAGGCTTTATGGAAAGTCAGTCAGTCAGTCACAAAATTCAGTGTGATTTCTTCTGTCTCTGGAGGTACCAGACAGTATAAATGGTTATTGACTTGTCATCACAGTTGCTTTCCAAGGAAGATGACTATAAATTTCCATAAATTTTATATAGGAGTTATGATGTTAAAAGTGGAATGAGATGCCTTCACATGTGGCTTGCCTATGGCTGATAAATGACCCAGTGGCTTTTCTGTTATGATGGCATATATTTGTCATAGCATGAGGCCAGGACCTGTTTCTGCCATGATCTCAACAGAATGACATGGTTTATAAAAATAGAACTAAATTTATACTTGCAGTGTAACATTGTAAGAAATCTGGGGAGAAAGCAATTATATTTGTGATTAAAAGGAATCACAGGAGAGAGAGACAATAGCAGCTGTAATTTCTTTACCTATTACTACCTGACTTTGAGGCCCCAAAATTAATATATTTGCCTGTTTTCTGTTACTTCTGCAGCTACTGATAGCAATTAAGATGTATTTCAAGTAGAAAATGTTTCAGAATTCAGCTTAGGATTCCTTCTAAGATAGCCCTGCCTGGCAAAGGAGAACACTGGAATGAATTATTATTCTGAGACCAGCACAATTCTCCCCAGGGCACAGCTTTCTCCATCACCAGCCTAGAGTTGAGAAGAGAGAAGGTCACCCCTCGGGCCCCTGACAGAGCCTGCACCTCACTCTACCTCATGGAGAGGTTTTATCCATTTCTCCGGAAAACTGTTCTTTCGTTTTGATTTGGTTGGTGGTTTTTTTCCTCATGAATGCTCTCGAACAGTGAAACGGCATGAAGAAAAATCACAAAAGGTAGGTCTAAACACAGCAAATTGTGATTTTTAGACAGACTGCACGTTTGTTAATTTTCAAAAATTGCGTCTTTGGGTGAGAAAGTAGCCTCTTCCTTTAGTCTGCAGAAGGAACTGATTCCTTTTTCCATCACTACCCACGGCCCATCAGCCTCCCTCAAAGCAGCACTTCGGAGCGAGGACAAACTGTGAAGAAATGGACGATATGCCTGGGCCACGGCGATACCGCTCCCCGAGGCCTTCTGGGAACTCCTTGAAACGCTCGGAGCCGTAGCCCAGGGCCAGCCGGGAGAGGGGAGGGACGGAGGCGCGGGCGCGGCGGGCCCGGTTCCCTCAGGCCCGGCCTCCCTCGGCGCGGACGCCGCCGTCTCCCGGCAACGCGGACACAACGGCGCTGCGCGATCGCCCCCGGGCGGCGCGGGGGCTCGGGGGTGCNGTCGCGGCGGGCCGGAGCGGCGTCGGGCGGGCGGTGCGTTAGCGGCCGCAGCCCTCGGGCCGTGCCCCGGCTCCCGGTGGGTCCTCGGCGCGTGTCCGTGAACTGAGGGCCACGTGTCTGTAGACCGTCAAAGTAGTAAGTTAAAGTTTAAAAAGAGCCTTTTTTTTTTTTTCTTTTTTTCTTTTTTTTTCTTTCCATTTTTTCTTTTTTTCCCCCCTTATTTATAGCATCCATCCAGGTACTACCAGAAGGGAACTTACAGAAAGGAAGGAGCAAGACTAATTACGAGGGCATGTAGTAGACAGGACAAGGGGGAATGGGTTCAAATTGAAAGAGAGTGAGTTTAGATTAGATGATATTGGGGAAAAATTCTTCGCTGTGATTGTGGTGAGACACTGGAACAGGTTGCCCAGGGAAGTTGTGTATGCCCCATCCCTGGAGGTGTTCAAGGCCAGGTTGGATCGGGCTCTGAGCAGCCTGGGTTAGCTCAAAGTGTCCCCTGCCCACGGCAGGAGGATTGGAACTAGATGATCTTCAATGTCCCTTCCAACCATAAATCTAAGATTCTATAATTTTTAAAGGCATACATTGAAGTTTCCTCCAGCTTCAACCAAAAAGCCCACTAAAAACTGTCTGCATGATAAGGGTATCTACCCTTTTAAGAAAAGCAGTGACAGTTGCAACATTTATATTAAAATTGTGTTGTTTAATAACAGCTGAAGTGTATCAGTGTGAGCATAAATAAAATTTAAACCCAGACAGAGCAAATCGTGCACTGAGGGGCTCCTGACGCTATTTCATACTAGAAACTGGGAGTTTAGGATTTGGTGTCAGCAGAGGTAGGATAAGACATGGTGGACACGTTCAGCAGAGGATAACTGTACCAGTATTTTTAGATGTGAACTGGGAAGCAAGAAACTGCAGTGGAGCTGCCATAAGGAAACTTAGGTGGTAGAGGAAAAAGATTTTTATTTTAAAATCTGGATAGATAACATGGAAAAGGAAAAAAACCAGTTCACTTCAGGTGAGACGTGGAATTTTTTATGACAGTAACATGAAAGGTATGAAATCTAAAATTGTATGGATGATAGATGAGAATAAAAAAAACAGTTGGATATGGAAGTTTTCTCCTAAAGAGCAGTAACAGGTGATTAGGCTATTAGGGGGAAGACGTCACCTCATTTATTAGTATTTCAAAGGTTTTGGGAGTTTTGTAGACAGGTATTTCAAAACAAAATATGGATCAGCTGGTAAAGAAGCATTGTCTGTAGTACAGAACTCTTTTAAAATCTTTTTGGTAATCTGGAATTCACATCTATATGAGGTAGTCTGATACTTATGCAAGGTAAAGACATCTGCTTTCTTTTGTTCATTGACAGTGGGCAAGATCACTTTCACATTTATTGATGGAAGCAACATTTCCGTTTTTAATTTCCTTTCATTTCTGGATTCTTATAATGTTCCCATTTTCTGATTATCTAATATTTCTCTAACACAATGAATGCCAATATGGTCTTTATATATCCATTGCTCTACTTACATTTGCAAGTCTGCTACATGTATATTTGTCTTAAACTGCAACGTATATATTTTTTTAACTGTTAACATAATAAAGCCTGGCAAATGAGCAGTTAAAATTAAACAATAGGGCTATCCTTGCAGATATAACCATAAAAATAATGAACGTGATAGTAACACTTCTGAGACATTTCCCATGTTGACAAAGAAGTATGAGTACAATTTTGTACAGGACAGAAGAGGCTTCATCTGGGATGCTGTGTTCAGCAGAGGTCATCCATGTTTTCAAAAGGTTGACTTAAAAAACGCTTATGAGGATGATCTTTAATGCAAAAATTCAGAAGAGGAAGCAGCCAATACATTTCTTTGAAGAGCAAATTATTAATAGAAGCTGTTTCCATCTCCCTGTATTCTTACCAAATCTTGGAAAAGTAAGGGCTAAATTTAGAGTTTATCTCATTTCCTGGGGTTCTACTTATGTTGTTCTTTCCTCATAATTCATGTGTGTGTGTGTGTGTGTGTGTATGTGTTTTGAAGTTGCTGTCTTTTTTTTTAAAGTTAAGTCCCCTTTACAGCCTGCAGAAACTCTTTTGTTGCCTTTGCTATGTTGCATCCCAGCCATTTTTCAGTACCTATTTATACTGTTTAAAGTAACTTCATTTTCTGAAGAATACTTCATACTCTTCAGCTATACTTTAGTTAGCCAGATGGAGACATATGGCCATGTCTCTTCTTGCTCTTTTGCTTGCACATGCATAAACAACATACTTGCAGTAGTAAACTTTTTTACCAAGAAAGAAAAGAACATAGGGGTTTCAGTATGTGTAGTTTGAGAAATCTTTAAGGTTGCAGTTTTGTATCCTTACAATAGACAGAGACTATTATATATATATTTTTAATAATGTATGTGTTTAAACTGTATATATGTAATATTGAGAATTAAAATAGAGATGAGGATAAACATCCTTTTTGTGTTCCATTTAGGATTTTTATTTGTTAAAAACCTGACTAATCTATAAATTTTTACTATAAGATATAATGATTAAAATGTTTTACACTTTTGATTAAAAGGTTGTTCAATGAATAACATGCTGCTGGGACACAATTTTTCTTTCTAAAGCAATCTGAACACTTCAGTCAACAGCATATGTCTTCAGAAAGTTTGAGATGCCCTTCTTTTAATGTGTTTTTATGTAGATATGTCTTTAACATTCTGGTTGAATTTAGATACATATTTCTGTAGTTACTTAAGTTAAAAGAGGTCCTGTGGAAAGATCTTGACCATTTAGAGGGTTGGGCAATCACAGGATACATGAAATTGAAGGAGGGCAAGTGTCAGGGATGGGGCAACCCTGGATGTAATCACTAGGAAAGGAATATAGACTAGGAAAGGGTCCTGGGGTCCTGTCAATGGCAAGTTGAACATGAGCCAGCAGTGCCCTGGCAGCCAGGAGGGCCAGCTGTGACCTGGGGTGTATCAGGTGCAGCATTGCCAGCTGGGCAAGGGAGGGGATTGTCCTGCTCTACTCTGCACTGAGGTGACCTCACCTTGAGTCCTGGGGGCAGTTTTGGGCACCACAATATAAAAAAGATATTAAACTATCAGAGAGTGTCCAAAGGAGGGTCATGAGGATTGTGAAGGGTCTGGAGAGGAAGCTGTGTGAGGAGCAGCTGAGGTCACTCGTCTTGTTCAGCCTGAAGGAGACCTCATTGGAGTCTACAGCTTCCTCACAGGGGGAAGTGGAGGGTCAGGCACTGGTCACTCTGTGGTGACCAGTGACAGGACCTGAGGGAATGGCCTCAAGGTTTGTCAAGGGAGGTTTAGATTGGATATTAGGAAAAGTTTCTTCACCCAGAGGGTATTTGGGCACTGGAACAGCTCCCCAGGGAAGTGGTCACAGCACAAACCCCACAGAGTTCAAGAAGTGTTTGGACAACATTCTTAGGCACATGGTGTGGTTCTTGGGGCGGTGCTGTGCAGGGCCAGGAGTTGAACTCAATGATCCTGATGGGTCCCTTCCAACTCAGTATATTCTATGAGTCTGTGTGTGAAATAAGGAATCATTTTCTGGAGGAAATTAGAATTCTTTAAGCAAACAAAATGAAAACTGAGTGGGGGTATGTTTGTTATCTTCATATAGATGAAGGGCATGATCAGAAGGCTGGAGCACCTGTCCTATGCAGACAGGCCAAGAGAGTTGGTGGTTTTCAGCCTGGAGAAGAGAAGGCTCCAGGGAGACCCTAGAGCACCTTCCGGTACCTACAGTGGGCCCAACAAGAGAGCTGGAGAGGGACTTTTTACAAGGGCATGTAGGGATAGGACAAGGGGGAATGGCTTTAAACTGTAAGAAGGTAGGTTTAGGGTAGATAGCTACTCAGAAGGTGATGAGGCATTGCAACAGTTGCCCAGAGAAGTTATAGATCCATCACTGAGAGTGATCAAGGCCAGGCTGGATGGGGCTTTGGGCAACCTGGTCTGGTGGAAGGTGTCCCTGCCCTTGGCAGCAGGGCTGGAATGAGATCATCTTTAAGGGCCCTTCCAACCAAATAATTCTATGATTCTAAATGTATTCTGATTCTATATATGTAAACGTATGTGGAATTCATATAATATACTATATAGTATGCATACAATATCGTAAACATATATTGTATAGTATAAATGTTTACTATAAATAACATTTTCATACATGCCCACAAAGAAAGTAATTGACAAATATTCAGACATGACACATATATAGCAAACTCTACACTGAAAAGTAAAAATTTATAAAAGGTCCCTCACACTGAGCAATTGGCTTGTGGAGCAATGTTTTCATGAGAGAGGTGGGAATAAAATATCTAAGGTTTTTAAGATATAGTGGGATAGGTGTCTGGTGGGATTAACATGACGCAGTGGCTATGATGGGGAGGTGAACAAGTCCGCGTGTTCAGAATGTCCCTTTCCCCCGATGTCCCTGTGAAAATGCCAGGTGGAGGCATTAATTTTCAGACATGTAGATTGGCACAGCTGACTAAAATCTTAGGAGTGTCTTTAATTTTTTACTAGTATTTCTTCCTAAGTCAGACCATCTTTGCCTTCTGAATGGGAAGTGTCCTGCTATTATAGCTCAGATAATGATTGTGTAACTACTGTGTCTCATTTGGTTTAGATTAAGTCAATTTTTCTTTAGCCTCTTTCTCATGGGATGAGGGATTTCATTACGCATCTCAGACATTTAAAATCACACACATAATTTTTAAAAATCTCCTCAGTTCAGGTTGTCACAGCTAGGATTCTCCAAGGATAGATCTTAGGTCTGATGTTATTTAATATGTTCATTATAATTTGGAAGTAAGCAATAGCACAGAGAAATAAAAATTTTCTGGTGAGATAAAATAATTTTGTTACAACTAAGGAAGACTCATGGAGACTTCTGAGAGCTCTTCTGAAGTTGGGTGAACTGGTATCACTATGACAAATAAAATTCACTGTTGATGAAATCAATGTAATTTATACTATCATTTAATATACTCTTCAGTAGTAAATCTAAATTAATTGGGATAGACTGAGAAAATGAACTGTTTACCATATGGGGATAACTTTGTGAAAATCTTCACTGAGGAAACTGGGTAAAAATAAATACCCTGAATGTTACAATGTCACTTGAATAGGTCAGTAGTGTTCTAGAATTGGTTATGGTATTTCTGGTTAGGTGCGTCATATCTGAGAAAGGTTTAACAGTCACAGTGGGACTCTGAGGCAGGAAACATACATGTCTGGAAAAGCTATATGGAAAAAAATTATTAAGACAACTTAGAAAGGAGGTAAATCAGAATGTACAGTGAGTTATAAAGGTAAAAAAGATCAAGTCAAGACATCCATAAACTAAAGTTGTAATAGAAGAATGAAGGGTTATTGTGTTGAATTGAATAACACATTTAAACTATTTACGTATTTTTAAATCTAAGGGGTAACTCCTTATACAGTACACTTGACAATTGGACCTGTGCTGTAGCATGTCAGAATAAGAATGAAGAGTAAAAGGATTAGGCATTTATGTGGACTGTAAAAATAGCTACTATTGTTAGGAAGAACGTAAAAACTTTAGGAGATCTAAACCTTGGTACTTTAGGGAAATAGAAACCCTGTAACAGATGGAGGAAATCTGACTTTTGGGATTAGTTTCATGCATTTATCAGAAACATTTGTCTGTTGCCATTCTGGAGGCTGAATACTGACCAGCCATGTGGAAGACTGTTCTTATTCACAGAATCACAGAGTGGGTCAGGTTGGAAGGGGCTACACAGGGTCATCTGGTCCAACCTCCCTGCTCAAGCAGGGCCATCCTAGAGCACATGGCACAGGATTGCATCCAGATGGTTCTTGAATATCTCCAGTGAGGGAGACTCCACATCCTCTCTGGGTAATCTGTTCCAGTGCTTGGTCACCTGCAGAGTAAAGAAGCTCTTCCTCCTGTTCAGGTGAAACTTCCTCCTCATTTTTTGACAAATATACACATGGACACAGACAAAACAGTGGGCAGATTGAAAGGCCTTGACTTAATTGGTCTTTCATATAATGTATTCTTTTCATATGGCACGTATATCTATATCTGCAGGAACTGAATATTAAATTGGACCTCCTAGCTCTTTTTAACTCTCTTATTCTATGAAGCCAAGTTTTTTAATAGTGTGCTAATGCTTGCATTGTCATTACAACCCAGGGAAAGGGTGGTCTGTTGATCCATATTTAAGGACTTGGGCAGAAAAAAAGATGAAAGAAGAATTTGGGAGAAATAAAGCAGTTTCAATATTATTCCACATTGTTCTCTTAAGACAAAGCTATCTGAGAACAATGAGGAGGATATTTAAGCTGGCATACAGAGGATATACTACTTTATGGACTCAAGAAAGGAGTGAGATTGTCTGCTGATGAGATGATTATCTTTTGATTGCATTGGAAGGCAGCAGTACTAGAATGTCTATACAAAAATCAATTGAAATAATCAATGATAATGACCGATTTATAGGCAATTTTCACTCATATCACAAGAAAAAATTAGTTTCTGTGAGACAAAAATAAACAGCCATACTTCACCTAAACTTGCTCAGCTAAATTGATATTATGTAATTATCACCTGTAAGGTAAAAAGAATCTCGCTTTTGCATCATTTTCAGTAAGAACCTGAAAATCATGCCTTGGTTGTAGTAATATGGATTCAGACTGTCTTACAGCATTGGACTGTTAATTTGAAAAGTGAATCATGTAATAAACAACTGCTTAGAAGCTATTTCTAAATCGTTCTCCTTGCACTGCTTTTCCACAGGGGTAATTGCACTCAGAAGAGATCTTTGATTCCTTGACTAAAAGGTAAGTTCCACAGCTGGCTGTGCCTTTGACTTATTCCTGTTCTTCATCTCAGCTCTCCCAGAATGTGCAGGGTCCGAGATTATTGCAATATATTACTTAAGGGTTTAGAAAAAGAAGATGCAAATGGAATACATAGTATTTTCTAAATGCATTGTCTGACGTAGAACCAGGAAATAACATGTTCTTTAAGTGTGTGCAACAGGAGTCTGATAGTGTAAAGGAAGTATTTATAAGGCTTCAGTATTTCAAATAGAAAAACAACCAGGAGACTTTCCTCATATTTCAAATAAGATTTATAGATTCTTTTTTTGTTAAAGCTCACTTGCTAGCCACCATCTCGGTTTTTTTTAAAACAAAGTGTAGTGACTAGAAATAAGTGGGTATCTCAGATATTCAATCTAAGAAATTACTATGAGAAAAGCACACTGAGAAAAGCAACTATTCACATTAAAGCAAGACAGTAAAATTAAATAAATACAAGGATAAGGGCCATCATCATCTTATGATCTAGTACTTGGAATCTGCTCCTCTGAGCAGCCATCTGCAGCAACTCTTGCAAAAATGAAATAAATCTTCCTTATTTTATTTGACATGGTGGAGATGCCAGTTCCTGATAAAATAGTCAAGAAGTTAGAGGGTTCCACTTTGAACCAAAAAATCCACATTTGTGACCTTACTCAAAATCATTTTCCACTTACAGGCAGAATGTTCTGGTCATAGAGATGCTACTGGAGGTGTGCCTGTTCCTGCAGCCATTTCAAAAAAGACAGGGTGGCCGTGTTTTGTCATAAGCCTGGTTCTGCTAATGTTCACACTGCTATGATGGTGTCTGCCAGACCTAGCCTGCCATGTGGATTCATGTGGAGAAATGGAGTGATAAACTTAGCTCACAAACTTAGATGTCAATGTAAATGTAAATACATGAGCTAACAACTCTAGACTCTGGTTTTGGTCCGAGCAAAAAGTAGTTATTTTTAAGGTGCAGTGCCATTTTAGATACTTACTTTAGGATGAATCTGCCCTAAGAGCTATTGAATATGTTGACTAGATCTCCATCAATTGTCAAGCAGAGTGATTAACTTTAGTGCTGATGCTTAATTTAGTTCATTGGACACTACTCATAGATTCCAGACATAGGTTTAACTTAGGATACTCACACTGGAGAGGTTCTGGTCCTGTGGGAAAGCTGGCGGTTCTAAAGTTCAGAATGAAACAGGGAAGTGCCTATTGAGCTCAGGCACTAAGAATAGCCAGAGCTGAGGGAGAGTGTTGGGGATTGTGGTTTTGGAATGAGGATTTAGTTAGACATAATGACTGTCCTGCTGGTTGAGAAACAACACCTGATTGCACCACTGTGCTGAAACTGGGTTGGAGGAAAGTAAAGCAGGCTAGTTTGTCTGCCATGGAGGCAATAAATTCCAGGTGAAGGACAGGAAGTAGCATAGGATGATAACTTCATAGATTGCTTGACTATGCATTCGCTACATCTGTTAGGTCAAAGTACTTTATTGCCTCTAGCTCTACATGATTTAAAACAATCAGCCCTTTAATCTCAAAAAGCATATGTAGAAAAGGCATGCTTCTATGATTCTAGAAATGTGCAAGACATGAAGTAGAGGATATTACTCAAATGAGAATATTATTTTGTCTTTAAGATGTAGAAACATAGAATCATTTAGTTTGGAAAAGACCTTTAATATCGGCGAGTCCAACTGCTAACCTAACACTGCCAAGCCCACCACCACTAAGCCATGTCCCTAAGCACCACGTGTCTTTTAAATACCTCCCGGACTGGTGGCTCAAGCACGTCCCTGGGCAGCCTGTTCCAATACTTGACAATGTTTTTGGTGAAGAAATTTTTCCTAATATCCAATCTAAACCACCCCTGGCATAACTTGAGGCCATTTCTTCTTGCCCTATTGCTTGTTATCTGGAAGAAGAGGCCAATCCCCACCTCAGTACACCCTCTTTTTAGCAGTTGCAGAGAGCAACAAAGGCCCCGCTTAGTGTCCTCCAGGCTGAACCCCCTCAGCTGCTCCTCATCAAACTTGTGCACCAGAGCCTTTCACCACCCTTGTTGCCCTGCTCTGGACTCACTCTAGCACCTCTATTTCTTCGCCTACCTCTTTCATGCAGGAGGGGCCCAAAAGTGAACCCAGTATTCGAGGTGTGGCCTCAGCAGTACTGAGTACAAGGGGACAGTTGCTGCCCTGGTCCTGTTGGCCCCCTGATGCTAACCCAGGCCAGGATGCCATTGGCCTCTGGGACACCTGGGCACTCGCTGGCTCATTTTCAGCTGCTGTTGATCAGCGCCCCCAGGTCATTTTCCTCCAGGCATCTTTCCAGCCACTCTGTCCCCAGCCTGTAGCACTGCAGGGGTTGTTGTGACTTGGCCTTGCTGAGCCTCAGACCTCTGGCCTCTCCCCATGGATCCAGCCTGTCCAGATCCCCCTGCAGAGCCTTCCTGCCCTCCAGCAGATCAACACTCCCACCCAGAGACAACTCAGTGTGTCAGCAAACTGCTTGGGGGTGCCCTCAATCCTCTTGTCCAGATCATTGATAAAGAGATTAAACAGAACTGGGCCCAGCTCTGAGCCCTGGGGAACCCCACTGGTGACCGGCCACCAGCTGGATGCAGTTCCATTCACCAACACCCTCTGGGCCTGACCATTCCGACAGTTTTATACCCAGCAAAGTGTAAACACATCCAAGCCATGAGCAGCCAGTTTCTCCAGGAATTAATTAATTACATATAATTGCTAGTGTATAGTTTTCATTTTTAAAATAAGTTTTTCAGGTAGCATTGGGCCAGCATTTGATAGATTAAAAAATTTAAATTACAATTAATAGTAAATTACAAAAAATTACAATTGTTTTCAAAATTCTGAATATTTAGATTGGTTAACTGAGAATCAAAGATAGCATACTGTAAACTTACTGAGAAAAAGATAACATGTAGCTATCATGGAGAGAAAGGGATTTGAATAAAGTTTTTTTATGGATCAATATCTTTCAATACGTGTACACATTGATTGTCTGTGATAATTACAGTTCAATGAAGAAGACACATTTTTAGTTATCAGTAAGCCAAAGAATTCTGTGTGCATCATTCCCTCAAGTCAGAGAATGACCACTGAATACAGAGAGCTTTATGGAAACAAAGCTCACACCAGCATTAGATGGCAGAATGCATTGAAATCTAGACTAGCAGCAAAGAAACACACTGAGGAGCATAATCCACAGTAAAGTAATTGACCTGTTCTCTCTGCTTGTTGCTACAGATCATACTGCTTTGTAAATGAAAATTTTTAAGGAACCAAGTATTTCTGAACACTTAAAAATATTTGAAAGTTTCTCAAAAACGTGCTCAGAAGTTGGATGCAATTATACAGAGTGAAGAAACGTTTGCCCTTAAAAGCCTTAGTTATTCTTGGTCTTGAAATATATATAATTTGATTCTGAGAACATTAATTATTCAACATTATAAATAATTTTACATTAATTAACTTTTAAAATTATTTGGTTTAAACTTAATTAGACTCACTCAGAATTAAAATTGCCTTTTATGAGTGCTGCTTAATTTATATCTGTAATAAATTGAGCTGAACGGAATGATTCTAAATAAGTGTCCATATCTCCGTACCAGGATTTAGCACAATTTAAATGACCCAGATTTCCTGAATGTCTGTCTAAATCTGATTCTTGTATTTGTGCATGATTCTTAATTTCTGCAGTGACTGTATAAATCAGAAGGTAGTATGTCCATGATACTTGTTGAATATACTGTCAGTAATTTGTCCTTATGCTTTTTCTTATGTAAATAAATTTGTCTCTGGCCAAAGCTGTGCTTTCTGAAACACTGAATTCATGTGTGTGTGGTTCATATGTGTGTATGATATGCGCAGATGCACAAGGATAAAGCAGATCGGAACTGAAAAATCTTTGGTTGTATGTATCTTCTTCTCAAAATTGTTATTATGACCTGCCTATGAGGTTTTAAATTTCAGATCTGTTTTTGGAATGTGCATATCAACTGCATTCATTAGTGTTCTCTTACAATTTATTTGTAGATACAGGTAGAGGAACAGTACCTGGAAAATTCAAGAAGAGCTCCAAATTCTTGTTGAACACAGCAAACAATAGCCTTGACTTTTTTAACCAGCCAGGCTACAGCTCCTGTTGCACTAGAAAATAATCTCTTAAACCAGAGGGAGGCTCTCAGTAAATCCTGGCTGAAGGGTGAATGTGTGGTCTCCCTTTGAGAACTAACCGGGGGATTAACAAGGGGTACTAACAGAGCACATTTCACTTTTACACAGTGTTAAAACAAACTTAAGTTTGGCATAACTTGGGTTATTTCTATGCACAGCTAGTGCTAGTGGCTCATGTTGCCCTTTACTTTTGCCTGTACCTTTATGGGAAGGCTCTGCTGAAGTTTTGCAAGCCGTATGAAATTAGGTCCACATGAGGTATTACATCCAAATGCTTCAGAAGCTGCTATTAGATGCAGCTGAGAAGGTCTTCTTGGTTATGTGCACATGTGCTAATACCCAAAAAAAAAAAAAAAAAAAAGTAGAAGTCAAGCTGGACTTTGTGTAAATAAAGGTAACTTTTTAAAATCAGTGAAACTTACACTGTGCAGAACTTTTTCTTTACACTGCAGACCTGATTTTTGTCTCCTGTGAAATATGAACAGAGAATTCAAATTATATTTGAACCATATTGTCAAGGTAGAACTTATTTGTACCTTCTGCAGTTGTATGGAAGGTTTGCCAACACAGAATGTATAGACAAACATGGGGAAATACCCTAAAAGGACTTCCAAGTTCATACATGATTTATAGATGCAGATAAAACTAATTTACAGAAAGGGGTGTTCTATGTACTTGTACCATGTTACAACCTGAGCCTGCAATGTCTCAGACCTTTTTAGCTATGTATGTTGTTGACAGATGTACTTTGCCAAATGTGTACAAATGTTAGAAAGAGGCATCACTTTCTGTATAGAAATTACTATGTCGAAGAAATCTTCAAACTGATTTGGTGTGTCAAATGAATAAGAAAGTCTGTCTTACAGGCTTTCCTAAGTCACTGATAAACTGGTTCCTAAAACACAGAACAGACTTTGTTTGTCTGCTTTTATTTTTTTGTTTGTTTGTTTTTAGAATGGGTAAAAAAGTAAAGAAGGAAGAGCCTCCACCCAAGGATGTGGTAAGTTTATAAACTGCTATGTGCTATAAAATAAACATTACACAATTATAGGCCCAGCTCTACCGTTCTTACATAGTTCCTTATTCTCCTAGTTTACCCACATTATTCTAAAAATGGCTTTTAAAGATGACTCTGTTTCTGCTTTTCTTGGACAGCATACAAACCAGAGTGACTGGGCATCTGTAGTTCTTTGTAGAGATTGTTGTCTTTGGCAGGCATTGCAAACAGTAATGTATGAAACAATCCAGGCTTCTTTTTATTTGAAGAACAGTGTTAGCTTTCTCCTTGTAAAAATCAAAGGAGAAAGGAGAAGAGCGACCTGAAATCTGCCTGTCTTTTCAACTGTGAAGATATTGTCTTTCTTTAAGGATGAAAGAGTTAAGACCCTAGATGGATTTTCAGAGTTTTTTACTGAATACAAAATTTGACAAATATTTTGAATAATACTACGTACTCTGGCTCTTTTGCAAATACATACAGTCTTTAGAGGCAATTTAGGTTTTTCTGTTGTCATTGGAAGTACAGTGAAAAGTACAAGAGCTGAAGCCAAATATAGGATAATGGTGATAGTGTGACTTTTTTTTCAAAAGGCGGTTGTTAAGGGTCTGACATTAGCACACTTTTCAAGAGTTTCTATAAATTCACAAGGTACAAAGAGACCTCCAAAAAGATAAATGTTCAAAATATAACTATTTTTTAAAGTTTAATTGTTCTATTCAGAAAGAAGTAGAGGAAATACAGAAACATTGAAAAGAGTATAGTATAAATTCTGTGCCAAATAACAACCAAATTAATGAAAATGGGGGCCTCAGTGAGTCCCGCAGAGGGAGTCCCACTCCTTCAACGAGTCCCACTAAATGCAAAGTTCAGTACACTGTTTTTAAAAAATGATGGATTTATGTGTAAAGAGCTGTAATACTGCAAGAGCTTTTTCAAAGGCCACAGAAAAGTCAGCAAAATCTACATTACAATTTCAAATATTAAATAAGCATAAATATTTTTTACTAAGACAGTAATATCCAATAGCCATGATGTCACAGAGACATAGCAGTTGACATCAGTTTTACCCAACTGCTCTGTGGAAGGGTGAATATTACAAATGTAATTAATAAACTTCGGGCAATAATAAATCCTCATAAAAGGAGATTACATAAAACTTCAACATAACTTATATCTGTATAAAATCATCTAGAAAACCAGGAGTCACAAAAGTGTATGTGGATAAGTCTAATTTGAGCAGGCCTGAAGAAATAAAACTAAGTATCTTTGCAGTCTAAGAAAAGGTTTGAAAGGCATGATGACACACTTAAGTCATACAGATGAGCTGAAGTAATAAAAGTTGACTTTTTCAGTAAATAGCTAGAAAATCAGTAGATGCAGCACCACAGTTTCTATATCCGAAAGATACAATTAGATTTTCTAGAGAAAAGTGTGGTAAAGCCTACTAGGTACTACAATAACCTATGAATACACAGAAAAAGTCAGTAAAACTACCCAAAAGGAACTAATTGGAAAGAGTGAATTCCAGATGGCATCTAGAGTTTTGGCTTAGTTTTTACCCTTATTGTACTTCAGGCTAGCATATCTGTTCTGACAGTCCTAGCAGGAGAAAACAATCCTGAATGTTGCATATCAAGACAGTATTAAACATGTAAATAGGTCATTGATTAGTTGTAACTATTAATGAAGAAAATCTTACCATGATGAGAATATTGTTAACAATGATGGTGTAAAATCAAATCTGAAAACTTTAATTTTCACCTGGGTATTTCAGATGGCAGGAAATGAGATACAGACAAAATAAAAGATGTATTAGCTGTTATCTTCTGATTGATAATCTGTTTATGAAAATGTCAAGTCCAAGAAAAGAAGCCTTGAGATAATGTAGACAGGCTTATTAAAGAGGGCCTTTGTGCACATGGAATGCTCTGAGAATATATGGTACTGCAGATGACTACTAATTTTTTATAGACTTCTAGGAACAGGTGGGAAACACATCTCTTAGCCTTGCCACTGCTTACATGTTTCAGAAAGTATTCCTGAAGATTTTGTTTTCCCTGCCTTTCATAATTTGTCTTTTACTATTCTGTGTTCTGAGAATTGGTTTCCAACAGGAAAAACATTGCTTTGAGCCTCTATCTCTATATGAATGACCTAATACGCTAATTCAGGCAGATAAAACTTTGACATAGATTGATAGGAACTTTTCATATGATATTGACATTAAATTTGGTCTAGACAATATTATTATTCAGTCATCAGCTAGGTAATGGACATTGAAAGGGGAGCCTAAGATTATCCCTAGAGAAAATACTGCAGCGTTATCACTTCAAGAAAGCTGTAGATACCTGAGTACTTTCGAAAATGTCTTCATTCACAAGACTGATGCTAAAAAAAGGTGGAATGTATGAATTGACACAGTCAGCTTCTGAAATTGTGTCCACATAAACACCTTCTTTTGATTAATGCCTAAATATTAATTTGACCTGACTTTAGTGAGGCATTCGGTACTGTCTCTTGTAACATCCTCAAAGGTAAGCTGGTGAAGTACAGACAAGATAAATAGTGTAAATGAACTGAAAAGTAGTTGAACTGACAGGCTCAAAGGGTTGTGATCAGCAGCATGAGATGTCAGAGGTCAGACACCAGTGTTGTGCTCCAGGGGTTGATCCTGGGGTGGATACAGTTTAACCTCTTCATTAGTGACCATAATGGTGGAACAAAGTGCAGCCCCAGCAAGTTTGCAGAAGATACGAAATTGAGAGGAGTGATTGACAGACCAGATGGTTGTGCAGCCATTAAGGCGAGCTCAACAAACTAGAGAAATAGGAAATGGGGAATTTAATTAAGTTCGATAAAGGGAAATGGCGAAGTCCTGGACCTGGGGGAAGAATATCCGGTACAGACTGAGTGATGACCAGCTGGAAAGCAGCTTTACAGGAAAGAACCTGGTGATTCTGGTGGATATGCACCAGCAACATGAACTTGGGACAGAGAAAGCTAAAAAAACCCTGGGCATTAGGTAGAGTGTTGCCAGCAGCTTGAGAGAGGGGACTCTTGTCTTTCACTCAGTGTTGGTGAGTGAGACCACAGCTGGAGTACTATGTCCTGTTCTGGGTTCTCTGGTGCAAGAGAGACCAGGCCTTACTGGAATGAAGTCTTGGAGCATTTGTCATAGGAGGAGAGACTGACAGTTGGGACTGCTCAGTCTCGAGAGGAGGCTTGGAGGGGTCTTGTCAGTGTAAAAATTGCTGATAGGAAGAAGTTAAGAAAGCAGGCCAGGCTCTTCTCAGTGGTGCCCAGTGGAAAGATGAGAGGCAGTTGGCACAAATGGAAATGCAGGAGGTTCCATTTAAGCATAAGGAAAAGGAATCTTCTTTTACTGTAACAATGATGGAGCATGGCGTAGGTTGTCCAAATAGCTTGTGGAGTCTCCATCCTTGGAGATACTCAAAATCAAACTGCACTAGCCCTGAGCTCTAGCTCACCCTGCTCTGAACAGGGCAGTGGGACTAGATTGTCTTCAGAGTGCCTTCTGATATCAACCATTTGTGATTCAATGGGATATCTTGGGGTTTATTGTTAAAAGGAGATCAGACAATCACAGAACTGCAATGATCAGCATGTCCAGGTATCTACTAACTCTTTTTCTATGTAAAGGCAAAGGGATTAAAAATAACAAAGATATCAGTCGTGCTTCTAAAGATTCTATGAGAGGTGCAAGGTTAAAACTGACCTTAAATCAAATTTAAGGGATTAAAAAAACCCCCAAAACTCCATCATGATTAAACAATAGAATAATAGAAGATAAATACATCCTTCAAAATATGGGATTTTCATCCAAATGGGAAAACAAAAAACCACTTCCACTGCCAAATGAGTAGTAAAAGTACTATGTCCCCAGCATCAAAATATTTTGGAAGAGAAGTAGCAAAGATACAAAAACTAACAGTAAAGCTTTTTCAAATTGGCTAGATGCAAGAAGCTTCTTAGAGGGACACTAACAGGTGATTGCAGTTATGAAAGGAGAGCAAAATTACTTATTTTTGTGTTAAAAGACAAAGCAATGTGGTAATCACTAAAATAAATGTGATAAAATTGCCCAAGTAAGAATAAATAATATTTGCCCAGGTCTTGTGCTAAATGAAAAAATAGCTAACATCTGAAATTGTGGTACTGTTACCTATCATATTTAATGTGTCCCCTTTGTACTAGAAGAATGGAGGGTAGAAAATCTAATTTTCAAAAGGAAGTACAGCAATACTTATAGGAAGTTTATCTTCTATGCTGTGTAAATTGGTAGAAATAGATCTGGAAAAAAAACCAAAACCAAACCCTTGGATAAATATGATAGTAAAAGGGGAGAATCATTAGTGCTTGTGTAGAGGAAAGTTTGAGCCATGAAATCTACTTGAGTTTTTTGGAGGAGTCAGTGAGCAAGTGGATAATGGTATTCTGATCGATACAGTTACTTAGCTTTTTCAAAAGTTTTCAGACCAGGCTTTTCACTCACATAAACATGAACAAGTGAAAATAAACTCCTCTTAGCAATAATGTCTGGTTATAAAATAGGAAGCAAAGGTGAGAAAAGAAGTTATTGTTCAGAGTTCGTAATGGAGAGAAGTTGCCAGTCATGGGGTTTCATTCTGCAACTGTGTCATCCAGTGTATCAGAATTAATGTGGATATTTTAATGAAAATGGCATCCAGTTCCTAAGTAGGAAAAAGTGAATAAATATAACATTCCAAATTCTGGAAATAAAAGACAAAACATCACGTTACTAGCAAAGGCATTATACATTCACATGAATGCCATTAACAGTTCTGGTGTTTCCATCTCAAAAAGGTACAGCTGAACTATAGAAAGACAACAGAATGAACTAAGAAAGACAGCAAGAACAGACAGAGTGGCTTCTGTTTTAGGAAAGATCAAAGGGAAAAGGTTTCTTCATTCCCAGAAGGAATCATTGTGAAGAAGAATATCATAGAAACTTGCAAAATTGTGAAATACAGGGAAGACAAATGGGTGTAATTTATTTCACTTTTTCTTATGGTGAATGAACTTTGGAGGACAAATAAAATTATCAGGTGGTATTTTTAAAATGAAGAAGAGGCACAGTTATTTTATGGCTCTTGAACTGTCATACTTGTACCTCAGAATATTAAGGGTGGCTAAAATACACATGGCTTCAAAAATTAAGTACCAAGTTTTTCTTGGACTTCTTGAACACACAGATAAAATCACTAGGCACTCCAGTTCTCTAGGTTGCAGAGTGCTGGAATCTGAGAGGGAATATAAGTAAAATTTAATAGTCTGCTTGCCCACACCTGTTACCCGGCCTTTGTTAGAGACAGGATGCTGAGCTAGATGGGTCTTTGTTCTGACTGGAAACATATTTTGTATTACATTCAATTTCAACTAAATTAAGTGGATGGAAGCAAAAAAAAACCAAAAAACAAACCAAAACCAAAAAACCCCAAACCAAAACCAAACCCAAAATACTCTTCAGTTTCTAATGGCTTTGAAGTCAAATGTACGCAAAAGTCAAGATCAAAGGCATGTAGAAGCTTTTGAGTTATAGCTTTCTTTTTCATTTAACTTGCTTTTTTCTTAATACAGACTGGATGTTGGAAATGTTGTTGCTTATAAATTAGTTAAATTTCTGTATTTAATTCAAGGTTGTTTGTACCTTCAGGTAAATTATTCTAGCACCTAATGTCCTGTGTGTGCCGTTACAGGAAGTCTGCAATGATGTATGAAGATTTGGATGAAAGCCTTGATTTAAAAAAAAAAAAAAGTGGAACAGTAAATATATTGACATTGTGATAGGGAGAAGTCATAACCAGTTCTATGATAATTTTGATGAACAACGTCACTTCCCAGCAAATCACAGAATCACAGAGTGGGTCAGGTTGGAAGGGGCTACACAGGGTCATCTGGTCCAACCTCCCTGCTCAGGCAGGGCCATCCTAGAGCACATGGCCCAGGATTGCATCCAAGTGGTTCTTTGAATCTCTTCAGTGAGGGAGACTCCGCACCCTCTCTGGGCAATCTGTTCAAATGCACAGTGACCACACAGTAAAGAAATTCTTCCTCAATCACTCACCTTCTCAGGTCTCTGGCTGCTTAAACATACATTGATTTCAGGGGCTATTTTTACTGTGTTTACAGCACAAAACTGCTTTTAATATGAAAATGCCTGTTGAGTATTTCAGACAGTAATAGCGAATCTGATGTCTAATCAAATGGGTAGAGATCAGCTCATGTGTGAACCTGTCATTAAATCCTAGGAATTTTCATTGAGTTATGATTTATATAGTTACTTCTGAACATGAGAAACACTGAAAATGGAGCAATGCAATTGCGACTTTGGTATTACATCAAGTATAAATAACTGAGATTTAAAACCCTTATTTCATTTTTCATTTCTTACTGAACTCCATCTGAGATCAGTATTGGTGTTTATTTTTCTCTGACAATCTAACAGCCTTTTCTAAAGCTTGGAGTTTTATTCCATCACCAAGTATTTGACCTGACTCAGGAGATATGTCTGTGCTTAAATAATAGCACTTACCTTGAGGATAATGTTCTGTCTGTGCAAAGACCCAAATTTGCAGAAGTAGAGAAGTATGAAGGAGGCTAAAGGACTTTCCGTCACCTCTAAATTCTTCCATGGGTAGAATGAACTGTAATAAGCTGAGATTTTTTGCCTCCTTACAATTCAAGAAGGAAATTCCCATAAAGAATTCCATGATTTAAGGCCCATCATTACGATGTAACTTGCATCACTATGCTATTATTTGATTTAATTCCTGTTGCAGAGTCATTATTAGGCAAAATGATTTATGGTACAGTAAGCTCCTTTTTTAGAAAGGAGCTTTGTTCCATGACTTTGACCCATGCCTCCAGCTTGTCACAGCAAGCATGAAATTGGACAGTCTCTTCAGATTTTCAGACTTGATTCAAGCTAGGTAGACCAGTTGAGCATGTTAGGCAGGCCACCTCTTAATGAAACTTGTATGTTGAGATTGCTGCCTGCTAAATTGTATGAGCTGTCTCGTGGAAGGTGTTGAAATTACTTAGATTTAAAAACCTATCAAAAATACGTGTTTAACAGTCTTGGTACTAGTATTATATTTTGCTTTCTTTTTGAGCAAGTCAGAGAAGGGAGAATAAAAAAAAGCCTCTTCTGTGTTCATTTTTCTTCCAGCACACTCATAACATTTTTTAAGATTTGCTCCCTATAATTTCCTTGTGTGACAACTGATTTGTATGTATCTTCACACCTTTATTGTTCAGCAACATGTGCCTCTGATGTAGCTATTAGAAGTTTTTTTAAATGAAGGAAAACAAATGTTTGTAAATATATATGTATATATATGATAATATTTTTAATTAATTTATATTGCTGTCTTATAATCTGCTATATTTTAAAGATAAATACATTGTTTTTGAGAAACTGCATGACTCCAGTATCTAGTGGTTTCTATATGTAACATCGATACTCTATAAGCCTGAGGTGTGAGCACAGTTGACAGTTTTCCCATACTAATTACTTTAAATGTGAGGAAGCTTAAAACTTTTTAATGAGTAGAATTTTCAGAAATCCTTGAGTCTTCTTAAGAAGCAAAAGGCTTACTCAAGTGAGGTTAGTCTGAAGGAGTCTATTAAGAGGGTGAAAACTGTCTGATTTGTTGGAAGATTTCTTTCTGCATGAAAGAGCTCAGAAATGGAAATGAAACCTTTGTATCATTTCTAGCTCGGTGAGCAGGAATTATGTTTTGGAAATACTTCATCTAGTGCAGGATCATGGTGAGCTGGTGAATTGAGTTTACAAAGGCACAGAGAATGTTCTGTTGTATTTTAAGCAACCACAAAGTGATATTGCCACAAAGTAACCAAATCCTCTTCCTTGTACACCACCTGAGTTCAGAGGCTCTGTGTACAGCTGCTCAAAATAAACCTTCTCACATCTGGTTCTGAAGCCTCAGAAGGCTCTTACATGTGTAGCAATCACATAGTTTGTTACATTCAAAACTTTCTAAATTTGCAGGGGAGTGTCAAGGTTTTCCCAAAATCTTCATATGTGATGAAATCATAGTTGTATTTATTTGGAAGTCAATTATTCTCTCGTATTTTTTAACAATGTCTCTAATTGTTATTTAAAAAATTAGATTTTTTTCCGGTAAATAGCAACTAATTAATAGTTCTAATTCAGTGTAGTTATCAAATAAGGTTTTATTTTTAATGAAATATGGGAGTCTACTGCAGCACACATGAAGACTCAGTATAAATCAAACTTTTCTTTCCTTTTTTGTTTTGTTTTGTTTGTAGTTTGATCCCTTATTGATTGAAAGCAAAGCACCAGAAACAGTTGTGCTAATGCTTAGTTCTCCTGAAAACGAAGTTTTGGCCAAAGCATGTGGTGCTCTATATAAATTTGCATCTAAAGGTTAGTCTTTTTGCAATGAGTTTTGTTTTGCACTGCTTAGATTTTGATAGTTCACAATTCTTGAGTTTCCTAGCATTGAGATCTTACTTTCTTCTCAAAGGTGTCTATTGAAGTTTTCGGGCTTTTCTGAAATACCTATCCAACCTGTGCTTGAAGTAATAGAGATGTTTGCAGTTTGCATGAAGGAATTATTTTGTTGGAGAATTTTATATTCACTGTTTAATAGGGCTTGTTTTAAATATAACGTAGGTATATATTTTAATGAGCAAGAGATCTGCTGTTGGGAAAGAATTCTCTTTTTTATGTTACAGTTTGAAACTTCTGTACCAGTGTAGTAATTTTAAGGTTCAGTTTTCAATGAAGATAACTTCTTAGCTTTTTTCTGGGATTTTTGCACAAAGTTGTTGTGTCAGTATTTCTGCACAGATGATTTATTGGAGACTGCTCAGCCTCTTTTATCAAGTTTATTTCTATGTGTGTTGGGAATCTAACAAGTCTCCAAGATTCCAAATCTTCCAAAGGTCCCTTTATAATCTATAGCTAAATGTCATGTTCGAGGTACTCAGGAGGCAAACAACTGTATGACAAAGACTCAAATTTATGTAGGACAATTTCCTAAATTGTCTCCTACTTATTCCATAATGTTCAATGTTAGTCACTCAAATTGGTATACTCTGGTAGTATTCTTGCTCTGATTAATCTGGTTTAATTTTAATTTCCATTTAATTTATGTTTTCTTTAAAAATTATTCATTTATATGTTGATTGTTATATTGATGTAAATTACCGACACTGCTGAAGTTGTGAGAGAAGAGCTGAAGTCTTTGGCAGTTGGCTAGGGGTCACTGGGTTCTGAAAGATGTTTAGGTCCAGCTTAATATGGTAAGTTTGGTTGAGGTCATGAGATCAAATTCTGAATATGTGCAGAGAGAATCTGACTGTTGGGAGACAGCTAGGAACCATAAAATCTTGCTGGCTCCTTCCCTCATTTCCACAGTAAAATATGTCACACTGCAAGAGGACAGATGTTTATGGCTTTTATGTTTATACTAAAAGAATAATCCTTTAAATTATTAATGTAGATATTCCTGCAATCTTCCAGAAGACTCAACTGTAACTTTGCAGTGTGGTACAAGAGGGATTGTTTTCAATTAATTAATTGCAGTTAATCTATTTTTTGGAGTGTTGCACATAAATTAAGTCACATCCCTCAATAAAAAATACTTCCTCCATTTTAATCATGTCTTGGCCTGAGAATGAGAGTAGATCTCCAGTTTCCTCTCACATTGCTCACTTGTAGCCAGGAAGGGCAGACATCGTTCATTAGAAAACAAATTATAAAGCTGTTGTGGGAACTGAGGAGTAGGATTGAGATTTTGTTTTTTGGGGTTTGTGTGTGTTTTGCATGAGCAGGAACAGAAGGCTGTAATCACACTAAACTCCTCTGTTCTTTGCACGTCCAGCACCTATTCAGCAACAAAGCACTTCATTTTCAGGTGGTAGAAATCTCAGGTAGGAATTAATGATACCAATCCTTGTAGTTGCTTCCCTATTAAAGATCCACAGAATTAATGAACTGTTATTTTGAGGAAGATTAAATTGGGAGGCAAGAAAAAACAAAATGCCTTCACTGATACTGTTCACCTGTACTTTGCTAAGTAGAAAGCTTTCCTTTGTACTTCCACTGCAGTCTCCAACAAACAATAGAGTGTCCAATAGACAGAAGCATCCTCTGCATTAAAAATGTGAATTAATCCTAGATACTATTAATCCTTGAAACTATTTGATACATATTTATTTGGGGTATAAATTAGATGATCCCCCAAGGACCTGTCAGGCCTCTGTTCTTTGATTCTACTGTCCAGTAAAAGATTGGAAGCGGTTTTGCTTTGACACATTAGAACTGTGAGGTTGCTGGCATTTTTTTTGGCTTTTAACCCAATTCCTTCCCAGATGATGAAAATAAAGTGACACTTCTTGGTCTTGGAGCATTGGAACATCTGTATAAAGTCATCTCACATGAAGATCCAATTGTACGCAGAAATGCCATCATGGTATTTGGCATCATGGCCTCTAATAGTAAGAGTCTGAATTTTTTGCTATTTTCAACATGTAGTCATCTAAACAAGAGGTTGGTCATGTGAAAGAATCCTATATTAATGGCCCAGAAAAAGAGTAAGTGATGTAAGGTTGAGTTTCAGTGGCTGTTATTTTTATAGTGCTTTATAGACCTGATTAATCTAATTAAACAGGTCTTAATTTGGTTTTACCCAGTTGTCTTCCATGAGAATATCCCAGCCACTGTCTAAGTCTTTTCATCGATTGCTACCTGCTTTTTTGTTCTGGACTGGACCTTACCCTCTTAGGTTACTTCTAATTTGCCATTAGCATATAGTCAATGCTGCTGCACAAACATGGATTTGAATGAACAAAGATTTCCCAAATATATTCACATCTTAATTGGGTTTTTTTTTTTTAATTTAAAAGCAAATTAAACTCATACCTTTTTTTCATATATTTCAACATGTTGAGTAAGTTGAAAATAACAGCACAGCCCTGTAGGATTGCATGAAGTCTGTCCCAAAGAACATTATTTGGTTTTTCTGTCTAGTGGTTGTGGTTTTGCTAGTTTGCCACTGGCAACGATAAAAATACAATCTGAAATTCTGTACTATGATTTTATTAATACCTGTGTAATTCATGTTTTCCATTTGCTGTGTGGGCTGGCATTAGCAAAAAATTGCAAAATGATGGCTTGAAAACAAAATAACACAAGGATTGCTTTTAGTTTGATAATTTTGGCCACAAATAATTTTAACTATTGGGGTACAACTTCTTTGGCAACTAAAATCGTGCCATATTTAATCAGACCCTGCTGGGTGCAAGTATTTTGAATAAAGTTTCAATGAAATGTAGAGAAACTTCATATGCATCAAATGTCAAAAGATGTCATCTGCTACTTAAAAGTCTGTTCTATTTTTTCTGGGCCCATTATGATCTTGGTCTAACTTTAGTTGAGTGTCTTTCCCAGTCAGATATTTTTGTCACTCGGGGAGTAACTATAAGTACATTTTGCTTGGAGCAGATTCTGTTTCTTTACTCAGCCAAAATTGCCAAACAAAAGACTTCGTATTTGTATTTACTTCATTGTAGATGAAGTCAAGAACTTACTGAGGGAACTGGATGTCACAAATTCACTTATATCACTGCTGGCGCCAGAAGGTACCTTACAGTATTCTTTCCTTGTGCAAAAGTACAGTCAGAAATAATTTATGATTGCCATTTTATCAGACAATTCAATAAAATCTTCCCTGTAACTTATGATTTGTCCTACTACATGTTAAATAGGTAAATGCATTTATAGGAGTAGGTCTGTAGCTCACTGGGTAGTGTTTTATGTTGCAGATGTAACAAGATGTTTATGGACACATCAGGCATGGTTAACAGCTATTATTTATTGACTTCAAGTAATGTTTTAAACCACTGGTTTAGTGAACATATTCTGTGCTGAATAAAATTTGATCAAAGTGTTTCTTTTTTTCCCCACAGAAGATGTAGTTATCCATGAGTTTGCTACTCTTTGTCTAGCATATCTGGCTGTTGACTATACTACTAAAGTAAAAATATTTGAGCAAGGTGGGTTTGAACCATTTATCAGACTGCTAGGTAGCCCTGATCCTGATGTTACGAAGAATTCACTTGAATGTATCTACCTTTTGGTACAGGTAAAGTTTTCTCTTGTTTGTTGTCTTAAATTACAGAGGCAGATAAGCATTTGCACCCCCACCTCTGACATTCTGTGTGGGGTTAGTAATTTTAAAATACTTGTTTCCTTTACTCCCCAGTGTTCATCAACGTGTTTGAAACGAGTCCTTACATATTAAATTATTTATGAATATAGCTGATTTTACTTTAATTCTGTTGAACTTAATAAAATTATCTGTGCTTTACTGTAGTATAAGTAAAATCAAGATGAGATTCAGATTTTTAAAATTAAATAATAATTCACCTTCTTAGTTGAAAAATATTAAACTTGGTAATGAGAGTTGTAATCTGTCTATCCAAAAGGCTGGAATAATCCTGTAAATTCAACTACCAATTGCATTGTCTTGTTTTGACCAGCAAGTCCACAGCACAATTTTGAACATCTTTTTAATGATAGGTGAATGCTGTCAACAGCTACTTTTCATACTGGGAGGAATAGATTTGTTATTGGCTACTTTCACACTCTGCGCTAATGTCATCCATATGCTGCTTAGCAAAAGAATGGTGCATTTGTATGGCAGTTCTCTCCCACGGCTTAAGCGAATCAATTCAATAATGAATTCAGTTTATAACTCTATCTCTTTTGGGGCATCAGAGCATGTCTATTCAGAATCACATTTTACTCTTTCTCCTTTTTTACTATCTCGCTGTCTTTGTTGCAGGGTATATCTGGATAACTGCACCTGGTGCTTGCTTATATTGATAAGGATAATTGCATGCTGCACATGTGCAATAAGCTATTTAAAAGCAAATTGTAATTTATTTATTTATTTTCTTTTTTAATATAATCAACTACTGTCTTTTTATTAAGCTGCACATTCACTGTTTAAAGTTGAAATTTTGAATTGTCATTTTATAATTACTAAAACAAAAGAAGATATAACCAGGCAACCACACCAGAGTGCAAAAACTATTTTCCTCCCACTGAGGTAAATAAATATGGTGAAACTAAATGTAAAAAAACTTTCTCAGAGAAATGTTTATGTTGAGACACACAGAGCAAAATCAAGAGTAAATAGGCTTCTTTGGACAGGACTGGATTCTGTAATGTGTACTTCAGTCATGCAAAAAGCCCTAGAATTTAAGGTTTGTGGGGCTTGATTATATTCAGTTTGGTTCTTAGTTTAAAAGAAAGAAATCCTCAGAACTGGAAATCTCTGGAGTGTTGACTCATTTTTTAATGTGTGAAATCAGATTTTTGGTGTTCTTTCTGTAAAGTGAGGAATTGATGTATTGTTATATTCTCTATCACTAGCATTCTTTGTTGGAATATTTTATTGCAGGATTTTCAAATCCGTGCTGCAGTTCGTGAACTGAATGTAATTCCACGCTTGCTGGGACTACTGGAATCTGAATACCCAGCCATTCAGTTGTTAGCCCTTCAAACCTTAGAAGTAATTAGCAAAGACAGAGAAACCAGGATAATACTGGAAGAAAATAACGGATTAGATTGCCTTCTGAATATACTGGAAAACGATGTATGGTTTACTTGCCTTAAAAGTTTTTTTGTTCTTGATGCTGATGTTTGTATGGCTAATGAGAAATATTACTTATTTTTATGGAAGAATGATATAAGAAGAGAGAATTCCTTACTTGGAGTGAACTATGATAGAAATAGGACGAGCTAGGATATCTAGCTTACTAAGTAAAGAAGCAGAGACATTCCCCAAAGTGTTTATTATTCCATTTTAATATTGAATTTACTTTATCTATCAATGGCCTTAGACACAATTTCCTACCATTGTTTATGTTACTGTGAGACTCAGTTTAGTGTTTCTTGAGTTCAGGTATTACAATGGGAAGTATAATGCATACAAATTAGTGAAGTTTTGTAAGTTTTCAGATCACAGGCCCATTCTGAGTATCTGTCTAACCCACTTTGATGTAAATGAGAAACTTCTGAGCATTTTACTGGTTTTAATAAGTTGTGTTGCATCTTAAGGCATCATCAAATAAATAATATGAAAATATGAATTTGTAATTATGTACTTTGCAGTATGAATAAACTGTCCAAAAGAAAGTTACAACAATTGTTGTATAAACTTAAAAGCCAAGGATATTTTAATCCTGATTTCAAGGTTGTTTGTTTATTTGTTGGTTTTGTTGGTTTTTTTTAATTAGGAACTCCATGACCTACATATTGAAACTCTTGCTGTGTTGGGAAATTGTCTCGAAGATGTGCAGACTTTGCAGCAGATTCAGATGACAGGAGGCCTTAAAAAACTACTTTCATTTTTAGAAGTCTCTACTGTTCCTGCTATTCAGAAGAATGCAGCAAAGGCAATTACTAAAGCAGCTTATGACTGTACGTGACTTTTCAATAATCCATGGACATAGATTTGTTTATGAAGTGAATTTTTATCCAGAATGAGGCCATCTTCTCTGGTTGAGGGTAGTGCTTGTACTGAGGAAAACACTGGCAAGAATTAATTGCAGTGATGAGTCTTGCCAATCAGAGCAGCATTGGATGCTAGGAGATATATATATATGTGTGTGTGTATATGTATATATATATGTATGTATATATATATATGTGTGTGTATATATATATGTAGTCACACACACAGATACATAAATATGTTAAGGTTTTGCCTTAATTTACTTTTAAATTTATATATGAATATATTCTTGTAAGGTGCTGTCCTCAAAGAAAAATGGAGCTCTCAAAATATGGTCCTTGTCTTTTGTTTAGTGATGCCAGCTGACTGCCATCTTAAGCCACCTTTGCTGGCACCGTTTCTCGCCACTATCTGTTAAGACTTCATTGCAAGCTGACTTCCTTTTGCATTCAACTGCTCGTCTAAATGTCAGGCAATTTCAAATACAAATTCCTTTAACAGAGGCGTGAAAGGAAACCTTTCAAATGGCTTGCAGATTAATATTCCCAGGGGAGTTAAATAGTTTCATTGTAATCTTTTTATAATTATTCATCCTATAGTTCTTTTTTATATACTTTTCTTTAATTCACCGAGGAATTCTGAATTAGGCAGAACATGCTCAGCATTTATGCCCACAAGGATGCTCTTTTAATCAAACTACATTTGAAATTTCTTGAGTACATAAGCTATTGAGTTGCAACATGTGCAAAGTAGTGTTGTGTAACAAAATGCAACGTAACTAATAACATACTTCTCAATATAGAAGATGCTAGTTCTGTCAAGTTTATGACAATAGAATTTAAATGTTTCATTCATATTTCTGGCACCTTGTGGTTGAATAATTAATTTATGTGTATTTAAAAATATATAATTTAATTTCATACATGGATAAAATAATCTTTCTGCCATATTTCAGACTTCCTTTCTTCTCTCCCCATGTTACCTTTTCAATTCTTTTCTCACCTTGCTTAGTTTGATGTCCTGAATATTTGTAATTATTTGAATGGAAAATGATACAAAAAAAGAGTGTCCTAGTATTCTGTGGGGTTTTCTGTGCTTTTGTCATTATCTATTGGAAGCTCAGCAAATCACTGAAAATTGTTTTCATTAATGTTCAGGTATTAAAGATAGGAAGGGACCTTCTTATGTCAGTATTTTCTCTGTGTATTTTCCTGTGTTGTTATTTTATTATGCTACTTAGGATTGTCAGTATCATTTTTATAGTCCTGTGACAGGCTTGTAAGTTGTATGCTAAGCAGATTTATATTTGCTCCTACTTCTTTCTGCTGCATCTTACTCCTTTATCATATTTATTTTCAAATAAGCATAGCCTTCTTTTCCTCTTTCACACTTTTTTTCAGTTTTTGTGGCCTAATATTTTAGCAGGTGTTAGTAGAAACATGTCTGGGCACATTTTTAAAGCACAGTGGCAAGAACCACACATAATATATTACAGTACTGCCTATGATCTTATATCATGGGATGTTACCGTCAGTGAAGATGCATCTTCTTGTCATGCTTCTTTACAAATGGAGTCAATGAGGTTTCATTATAAAGGTTTGCTCTCTTCTTCAGCCTATGACAGTTAGTATGGATGCAGCAAGCTGGGAAAATACATCAAAAGAAGATTTAAAATATTTGCTTTCAAGCTGTAGAATTTTGGTGAGAACCAGTTAGACAAAGGGAAACTTCTTGTCCTGGCTGTGGAAAACACAGTCCTGTGGGCTCAATGTGGGCTCCAAAAGCACTGAATTTTTCAGATACACAGAGCTAGTGGTCTAAAGTCCGCCTTGCAGTGGAAAGAAAAGGCCATTATAAGACATAGCGCAAGTGCAAAAAACAAAACAGAAGTATTTTCAGTTTTTGTTTGGTTAGTTGGATTCTGGCTGTAAGCATACTAAACAGCCTATCCAAAATGCAACACTAATGTAAGCTATACTAGTACTTGCCTTGATGTGAATCCAGTATAATACAACACAGCTCAAAGTTCTGTAGTGACCTTTTCATTAAATTTGCGATAGCCATACAGTAACCCACGTTCTTCAGGTTTGATAATCATGATTGCAATTTACCAACATTTCCTCTGTACTTGGGAAAAGACGTACTGCTTTTCATTGGAATGAAAAACCTACTTCTGCGATGACAGTACAAATATCTAGCTGGTTTTTTAATCTTAGCAGCTGAGTATACAGCAGTATCTCGTTTTGAAATTGTTATTGTTGACAGATGGAATTTAGTTTTGGATTGGGTTTTTTTTCCTGATAGATGTGATCACAGCAAGTAGTTTTATTTTATGTTCCTTTCAACCCTTTGGAACAGGACTCCTATAACTTGGTGTTGTTGTTATAAGATATATTTATCCCTTAAGAGCTATTCTCAATATTGGAATAAATTACATAGTATAAACATGATATTCAACTTTAAATAGCATCTTTAGGATGCTGCTCTGTTTAAGTACATTAAAATGGATCATATTTCTATACATAATCATTATGCCTTTGCCCCTGAATTTTTTTTGTTCTGTAACATAATTTTGAATTTAATATATTAATTTATTGATTATTTTGTTTTGTATGCTCAGAATTATAGTGGTGAATTGTACTGTGATTCCTGCCTTGCCCACCAAATAATGCAGTCATTTCAGAATGCAAAATATAATCTAATGCTATAAATAATTGAATGTCTGTGAGTGGATTATCTGGACTGTTGATTAAGGTGGGCCTGATTTTCCCCTGACAATGTCAGACACACCAGCAGCAACAAAATGCTGTGGAGTGTGTATGGACAAAGTGATAATCATGCTCGGTCTGCCAAACTTCTGGTTTGAAGCTCTCCCCATTCTTTTTGTGTATCTCAATGCATCTCATGCTCAAAGAGAAGTACACCAAACATGCTCTGTAGCCTGGTTAGCATATGCATTTCATAATATAGATAGATCTTTGTTTATCTGGGTTATCTCAATTCAGGATCAGTGAGAAATCATACTATTAAACATTAACTTTTTTTCATTTGAAATTGGTATAAATAATCTCAAAAGGTTGGTCACAATAACCTGAATAGGTAATCAGTAGAACTCAGATCATGACGTTGGGTAAGAAGGGGAAATAAGAAAATATATTGAAAAATAAAAGTTGTCTCACCATGGGGTCAAGGTATGAAAAACTGGACACAAGGATTGATACTCCAAATTTTTAGTTGTGTGTGCTTGATTTCCCTTCATGTTAAATCAATGTATCCAAATTACTTAGGGGTCAAGAAATTCATCACTGTAAACATGGTGTTGGCACTGACATATGAAGTACTTCAGTATAAACGATGCCTTTCAACTGTGCATTCTTTCTTGTCTGTAGTAAAGGATACAAAGGGAACAACTATACACACAGAGAGAAGATCAGCAGAAAATGTTCATCCCTTAAATAGAATTGGCACCTGGGTATTGAAATATTAATAATTTTCATTGATTTAGCTACATGTATATAGCTTTATAAATATACATGCTTACTCTTTACCATAAGCTCAAATTCAAAATCTGTTTTTCCACATTATTATAAATTCTTTTTCTGTTTAAAATATTTTAAATCACTATTTTCACTCATTCAAATTAATTATTCGTATTATTATTTCATGTAGACATAAATTATCTTCAAAATAAAACACCCATCATCATAACTGCCTTTAAAAGCAAGAATAATTTTTAAGAAAATCTGTAGATTAATAAATAGCTTGCTGTACAAAAAACCAAATTACTGAGGTGTGAAGAACCTCTAGAGATCATTATTTGGGATTTTGGACTGCTTTGTCAAGGAACAGGCCAGCAACATACTTGTTAACTTTTCAAAATGGTCTCTGATCCCAATTAAGTCCTTCTCTTGAGAGCTGGCTGATATGCATCAAGGTTGTGGCCAAAGTTCTACTGACGCTTAAAATCTTCTCTTTTTTATTTGCTGCACCTTTTTTTGTTATTTCATGTGCGTGTCTGAGGATTCTAAAAAAGTTTAAAACTGAGCTGAAAAGGAGAAAGCGACTGCACGTGTCTCATCTATATGCTTTGAGTCATTTCTGCTCTAACTACATTTTCAATCAAATGTGCTTTTCATTGACTTTGCAGACCTGTATTTTTTTTATTTTTATTGACTACAGATTCAGATTTATCTGAAAGAATACTTACAATGTTTTTTTCTTCCTTTTAATTTTTTTTTTTATTTGGAGGACAACAATCCAATCAAGAGAGTAAGCCCTCAGAACAGTGGCAAGCACTGGTAAAATTTCTAAATATGTTGAAGTCCCACTGACTTCTCAGTTCCTGAATTTCCTTAATACATTCAAAAATTCTACCGTGTAGATATAACTTCTGGCATGTAATTAGTTTAAATTATGCACATGGTTAAATGTTTATTGACTCATCATTGTAGAGCTTCTTTGCTGTCCAGTGGCTTCCTGCATGAGAAAGTTTCTTTCAGGGATCTTTCTAAGAAGCACCTGCATTTCTGATGTCATCTGTTTTGGAAGGAGGGAGTTTATCAGTTTGTTATCTACATGCAGATGTCTGTAGATACTTTGTAGGCGCTGTGTGTTGTTACTTGTGTAGAGGAAGGGGCATCTCTGTCCTGCAGCTGCTGCTGGTCGGTGCAGTGTAGGTCAACAGTGAGCCCTGTGTCACCAGGCTAAGCTACAAAATTCAAATTCTTTGCAAAGGGGGCATTAATGAAGAACTACAAGCTGTGCAGAATTTAAAATTTTCTTTGTAATTCTCCTTGCCCTTTTTTTTGGCTGTTTTAGTGTGCTGAGTGGTATTTCACCAAGTTCAATTGTACATTTACTGGTACGTTCTTGAATTTTATGCGTTTGGACTTTGTTAGCATAACCTGAAGTTAAGCACAGTCCTGAGTGTGATCTGTTGCATTGGAAAAGCTGTTTCCATCAAACTTGTATGCATTCTGTGGTTTTAAAGTCTTACAGAGAACAAACTTTGCATTCTGTTGGGGTATGTGTGTTCGTGCTGTGTTTAATAGTCATCATTTGGGCTTGAATCAGAATTCAATGAAGCCTAATCCAGAAGCTGGACTTGGATGATCCTTGTGAGTCCCTTCCAACTCAGGATGTTCTATAGTGGGATTTGGCTCAGTTCCTTTGTGCACATTTCTTAATGGCTGGTGCCTCTCTTACCAAAATATTTCCAACAACTAAATGAAATCAAATTCATGTCCTTTCACTGATTTGGAAAACAAATGCAGATTAATGCTATTGTTATTTCTCTTTTAAAGCTGAAATCCGAAAAATCTTACATTGGGAAGAGGCTGAGAGATTTCTCCTAAGCCTTTTGGGAACTAACAACGATGAAGTCAAAGTTGCTGCTTCCCAAGCCATTTCTGCCATGTGTGACAACATAGACAGTAAATGGGTCCTTGGAATCCAGGGTAAGTAAGGTGGGAAAGGATGAAATGTGAATTTGTGTTTTTTCTGTTTATAAGGAAAATATTATAATTTTACAGACTGCCATGGTTTATTTAAAGGTTCATATATACAATTATTTCTTTCAAAGGGATTCCTCAGCTAGTACAGTTGCTAAGCAGTGATAATGAAGAGGTAAAAGAAGCTGCAGTGACAGCATTGACTAATTTGACAACAGCCAGTCCTAGAAATGTAAGGTGAGTCTGCAATAATTAAATTATCATTTAAACAGTAATCTGAAGTGGTAATATTTTTATTTTTAAAGAATGCCTCATCTTGTCCTTAGCCTAGAAGGCAGGTCTGTTGGAATTTGACTGTAAGGCACTTTTTGGTGTTTGTGAGTCACCTGGAACAGCTTGATTCTCATCAGTGTTACAAGAGTTGTGCTGTCTCTGCTAAGGTTTGCTTCATCAAGAAAAGGTATGAGGCAGATGTAATGAAAGCAGAGATACAAATCATGTTTTGAAGAGAACATATGAGCAAAATATGCCTTATAATCTAAAGCATTTGATGTGGAATTCTTTTTTTAAATCAAAAACCATTGAGATATTTTAAAACCTGATGGTTCATACAACCTTTTTGACTGATCTAAATCCATTCTTTGAGGGAGATATATCTCCTGAATATTGGCATTGTTTTGCTCTTCCTTTTTTTTTTTAATTGTTTCCCGAGTAGTAGAGAATGCTTATAGTGCATTGTCTGAAAGAAGTGTAACTTTAGTACCCAAAATTACTAACAAAGGTTAGCTCACTATATGTTCCAAAACAACTATATCAACTAAATTCTACTGTCAGCTGCAGCGTTCTTTTATCCCAACGCTATTAAAAGTCCTGTTCAAGGAAAAGCTACAGAGCAGTGTGATGTATATGAGCAATCACATTAAACTTACAAACCAAAAAAAAAGAAATCCTTAAAAGTTTCCTGGAATATACTTAAAGAAGTTGTAATCGATTCACAGGCATTCTTTGAAGTGAAAAAGTAAAATAACTCACAAAATAAATTATTTGTTTCAATTTATTGAGTCAGCTCTAATAGTCTCTAGTATTCACTTAATGTTACCAGATGGAGCCATAATTTGACACCAGAGAATAATACTCTGGTCTCAGATTCACATAGTACATTTTTTTTTGTCTGATATTCTGCTCTCCTCATGTGCTGGACTCTTCAGTTGGTGTCAGTGGGAGTCACACACACATAAAACGAGCACAGTACTGTAGTCCAGAGGTCAAACTTTCAGCTCCACTACAGCTGTTTTTCGTAGTGCAGCCCTTTGAGGTTTCACATTGTGAAAAGGGGATCTCTGGAGAGTTTTGAGCTGGTATAGCAGCTTATGCCAACTCATTCCATTTCTTTTGCTAAGGAGATAGTCAGGACATTGTTTAGCTCAACTGGTGGAACAATTCTCTGAGACCTCAGGCAGGGAAATAGCTGTCTCTGTTCTCTGCATTATAATGAAGTCCGTATTTGTTTCTTGCTGGGCAGAGTCAGGAAATTGTAAAGGTGGCTTACATATACTTCTCTCTCCTCACAATCCAGCTTCAAGTACAATATGAAAGCACCACATAATCTAATCACAGGTCTTCTGTGAAAATCAGGAAACAATAATTTACATTAAATATGTATGTTGGATGAATTCCATGTGACTATATAATTACTTCAAAGCTTCATTTCTAAATCAAAACCATTAATAAGTCATAGAAGGGTCTGAGTGTGACTAGGATCTATAAATGTATATATAGTGTTGAACCCTTAGCTGATACAAATTGGTATAGTTCCAGCTCACTGACTGACTATCAGGCCCATATTTCTTTTACATTCACATAATAAGAAGAAAAGGTAGTTTGGAGAAAATTCATTCCAGATTGAGTTACCATAATCATATTTCATTCTAGAATGTTTCATTTGTATGTCCTGTAGACCACTGAAAATAAGTGTATAAATAATGAAGATGCTGATACACTTTTATAATAATGTGACTTTGCTGTGTGATTATGTTGACAATATTCTGATCTCAAATGAAACTGATGAGACTAGTGTTCTTTTATCACTTACATATTAGATTTTTGTTATAAACCCTCCAGGAGTATAAAATCATAAAGGTAGTAACAGCAGGTGGACCTTATGTAGCAAGAACAAAATGGGTCTAGTGATGGGGAAAACTGTTTGCTCTAAGTGCTTTCACTTTTTACCGGCCAGTCAAATATTCGACCTTGTTGAACTCATATGCATGTGTTCTGCTGTATTTCACTTCATGAGCATTTTTCTATGTTATAATGATTGAAGGATGTGTACCTTGCCCTTTTATTTGGTACAGTGTATATTTGAGGGTATAAATTGAGTACAAGATGTTGCTATTTTTGCTGGAGATTTGTTGTTCTTATTAGGAATATCAAAAAGTGCTGCCAGCTTTTCATATAATATGGAAAAAATACAATTTAAAACAAATCATGTGTAATTAAAACTCCAACCATAGGTACCTCATAAAGATAAAGTCTTCCATTGATTAATAGCACAAGAACAGCATAGGCAACGGGCAGTACTACCCCCCACTAATGTATATTAACCTTGACCTTTAGGTGCTTCCCCACAGCAATGAAAGGCTAGTTCTGTACCCCTACCCAATCAATCCTTTGTTTCTCAACTGAGACAGCTAATAAAGGTGTCAAATGTGGTAGAGGTTTGGTAATTAGAACACCTGTTCACGATGAATGGGACAGAGACCAGCTTGTCATTTGACTCAAATCCTTAAACAACCATGATTTGGCAAAAATAAATAAATTAATAAATTACTCTGCTTCCCATAGTATTTTAAGAAAAAATCTAGAGCAGAAGAGGACGTGAGTCCCATACAAGTGGTTTGAGTTTTCAGGTTAACTGGAAAACATGGATTTTCAATAGCATTTCTACCAGAACACATAGCAATTAATATAAATAACTTTTAAAATATATCAGCATTTAAGTTTTTGCTGTGGAGCTGATGTTGTGTCAGTAGCACATAGAAAAAATTAGAGTGGTCAAATGCCTCATTAGTTTAGACTGACACCTCCAGAATATGCTTTTATAAGAATTTTGCCATAAGGACAGAGTTTTAATGCTGCTCAATATTGATGATAAATCCTTGTAAACTTGTTAATAATTAGGCTAAGTAAAAATAAAATTGAAAAGTATATTGCAGTTTAAAATGCCATGTGCTTATTCTAACAGTTTATGTTACTATGTGTGTATAGCTCTGAGGTCATCCTTGATATATAGGTCAGAATTTGGTTTTGTGATCTGCTTCTGGAAAAAAAGAGAATTATGTTCCTCTGGGTATTTACATCCATCTTTTCCATCACATTTTTTTAATCCAGAGCAATAACTTGCTTTACTGAAAACTGCATACAGTTCTTTGGACAGCAAAATGCCATTTAAAGAATCTCTGAAGATTTCTGGTTCTACTGTGTCCAGGCATTGGGCAATGTGGGTGCAGTCACTTCAATAATGGACATGATGCACAAATGACACAATTACACACGAACAAAGAAACAGCAGCGTCATCTGTTGGGCAGGAGAATAAGTGATTCTGTGGCACACATCTAATCGTGGAACAAATGGCTTGCCTCAGCCTCTGCCTATTTTTTCTCATTCAAAGTATGATCAATTATTTTTACTTTTCACATATTTAGGATAAGATAATCATTTTAAATATAAATACGATATTAGAAGTAGCACATAGAAATAAAGTCTTAAGAATACCAGTTAGCCAGACATTAATTTGACCAGCTCTTCAGTATTGTCATAGCACAAATGCCATTTCTAATAGCTGCCTTCATAAATTTGGCAGTGTCTAAATTCTGGGCACCTAATGGATTTGCCACTAAAGAAAAACATATGCTCTGGAATTTGGAGCTTTGTACTGGACATGAAAACTAATTAGCAGCCTCAATAATACTTGTCCTAAATTGTTTGTTTTAAGTGCAAAATTTATAGCATTCAGTTAGAATTTGGTTTGGGGGAAGAAGGAAAAGGATATTTTTTCTTCATCTCTACCAAGGGCTGCAGGAAGTTGTGGTACATGACAGACTTATGATAGAACATTTCTCCTGGAGTTTATAATAAATGTCAAGTGACAAATTTCTATATTATATCTGGATTCAAGGTAGTGAAATATCATCCCAAAATTACAAAGTCAGCAAACCTTATGTTATTTAATTTTCTAATTTTAAAATTCTTCTCAGGAATCAGAGAACCTATCTAAATTCGCAAAGGTTATATTCATATACGCAGTCCAGGCATTAGCACAGCATCTGAATGTATGCCTTCTCAAATGGATCAAGACTGTCAAAATTTGAGAGTAGGTTGGGATAGGAGGAGAGATTGGGAACTCATTGGTTATGGACAGTGCTCAGTGAGAAGAAAGTCAGTTGTTCTCTTGACTTTAGTGGATGTTACATCTATTCCAAACTGAAATTCATACACTGTTCTAATGACTCAAAATACAGTCCTCAGTCTGTTCCACCTGTAGTGAGAATGTCTTATCTTTTTAAACTGACATTTCCAGTACACAACAGGTTTTTTAATTTATGTTTATGGCTGTCAAGGAATAAATTTGAAGAACATCCAGTTTTTCTTACATTCCAAGTATTGTTATTATTAGGAAGTAGTGATTACAACCATTAGGTAGTAATATCACTAAGTAGTAATCTTCCCTATTAGAAAATGGGAAACTTAGTAATAACTTTTCTCTTTCAAGACTGTAGATGGAACCTAATTCACGTAAATATTGAAGTGTCAATATTGCATAAGATAATACATTTGCATGAATGTATGTGTTAATTTGTAGGAACAGGAACACAAATTTCTGGTACAAGAGCTACATTTAATAGCCTAAGTAGGTGATAATCTATTGTAGGTTTTGGCTTTTTTATGGTTTAATTGTTCTTTATGACGTAAGTTTTTTTTCTGAAGGAGGAAATCAACAATAGAATGCTGCTGGCGGTATTGTGTAGATGTAATATGTTTTAATACTGACCCCTAGTGACAGAATTATATTTTTGAGCTAATGTGTGGCAAGGGAAAGGGATTTTTTTGAGGTTTGTGGGTTGTGCCATTACTTTTTGGCATTAGCATCCGTGTCTAGTGCACCCTGTAAAATGCAGTTATCTCATGCCATGAGTAGATACCTCTTTTTCCGTACTCTTACTGTATATGCATATTGTGGGAGGTACTTTATTTAAAAAAAAAAAAAAAAAGAGAGAGAGAGAAAAAAGTCATTACCTATTACCTACGAGCTCACAAGATTTTCCTTGCAAGTTACATTTTCACTTTCATTGAAAACTGCAAAACGTTTTATGGCAAATTTTTTCCTTGGCAGAAAAGCTGAATTAAGTCCTGTGTCTGGGATGTCACTCAGAAATGGGCTCTCACTAAGACTTGAACATCACATTAGATGACTGGCAGACAACCCACAGACATGGGTCTGTGCTCTGCTGGCACGTGAGAAATCTTTCATACAGCCCGCTGTTGTATTTTTCTCTTAGGTTTGGGAAGGTGTGGCTGCATGGGAAAGTCCTTCTGTAGCCTTAGACACTATAACTGTGTTTTCTTCCCAGTACAGTTTTTCACAAGAAAAAAAAAAAAAAAAGGCATTCTCATAGGGATTTTTGTTGTTGTTTTTTAACTTTGGGCTTATATTCAAGACAAAGACCAATACAGAGCATTTATCTCTAGCACAGATCTCATGTCACCACATCCTAAAGTGTGTGGAAACCTGAGAAGATCCAAAACGGTTTGAGACAGAACAGAGAACACGTGTGATCTGGGATAATGATAATTACAGAGAAATTTTACTCCTTGTTGATACAGCAGAATCTTTTGGCCTGTTTGTACTTTCAAAACCTTGCAGTATGATCACTGTTTATCTTAGCTGTGGAAAGCTGGAATTTCACTCAGAGCATGTATGTCGTCACCTGTAACTTCCCATGATGGAGTTCTGTGGGATCAGGTGAAAACTTTTTCTTCCCGGATGGAGACTCTTAAGCCTGGGAGAGAAAACTTTCTTTTGTGTAGTAGCACAAATACCATGATTGCTGTTGAGTGTGTATCCCTGCAATGTCATTCAGCAGTATGCACTGAGATAAATTATGCTTTTTGTGAATTAAAAGTGGCAAGGGTTATTTTACATATTATTTATTATATACATAATATTTACAAGTATTTCATACAAATGTATTGGTGCTTTTGCATGTGTATTTTCTTTGTAGTAGATTTCTAAATTAAATTATTTAAGTGTATGTTTTAACTTATTTTAGTATAGTGTGAAGTTGTTTATTTGAAGTGTCTATAAGGAAATTTCAGGGTTAGGGCTGACCATGCAGACTTAATTCTGCCCTGCTGTGAACTTAACCTGTGGATTGACTGTGGCATGTTGTCTACTTAGTCTGTCAACTGGTAAAAATAAGCTTTCACAAGTAACCTTAATATTTTAACATGCAACGTTAGTAATTTTATCTTAACATAGTAGTATATGTGTATTTTCTTGGAGATGTAATTTAAAGAAAGAGAGCTAAAAGCATAAATTTCTCTAAATCTTCATAAGAGCTTGAGCTTTTAGCAAAGCAAAACAGGCTGCTGCCATTTGAGATACCTTCAGTTGTCCAGAAAAGAGTTATCCAGAAGTGAAAGCTCAAGTTCACAGTCCAGAGTACAGTGTGTAGAGACTTACTCGGCACAGCTTTTTTATCCTTCCTCTGCTGGTGCTTCCAAAGATGAAGAAGAACCATGGTCTCCTCACTCCCCGTGTTCAGAGGAATTGTGAAGACCCTGATTTGCCTTTTCTTTCCTTCCCTTACACCTCCATGAAGGCTGCTCTGGCAACACCTGCATATTTCCTCTTATTTTGCTTCTGTAACAGTGTGGATTCCAGACTCTGAATATTTGTGCCTAGTTACTGATTTTTCATGCACTACTTCTTGGGTCAGAAAAAAGAGGGAGGGGGATTGTGTAGTTTTCATGAGCTTATCCTGGCTGAAAGTACATGGGATCTTTCAGGAGGAAAAAGAGTTTCTATTCAAAAAGGGCTGAATTTCAAGCCTTGCATATAATAGTGGACATATCAGAAATTCTTAACAAAGATTGCAAATGGTATTATAATTGAAAGTCTCAGATATCATGAACAGATAGTTCATTATCAATGCTTCTGTAATATTTTGAATCAGATATACTGCAGTTTTAGAGCTGAGATCTGTGTAACTTTGTCAGATGACTTCAATGATAGACATTAGAAGATCTCTGTGAATTTCTAAATGAGAGTCGGGTATTATGGTCTCTGCTAACCCAGACAGTTTAAGATTTTATTGCTTCCAGACTGTGAGGTTTATTGAGTTTTGGTTTTGTTGCAGTTTTAACAAGATACTTGTCATTAGAAAATAGGAATAGAGGCTTCAGTTCCTGAAATGAAAAATTAATATAGTATGTTGATATCATCAGTATTTTTATTGGAGCACAAAGGGCCCCAAGATTGTAGATCAGAGTCTCTTGTTCTAGATTCCCTTACTCAGAATAAACATACTGACATTAATTTCCCTTGTATAGTGAAGAAAACGGAAGTAATATTAGTCTTTAAATGAAATACGAGTGACTATTTACAACAGTCAATTGCTTTTGAAAATAATTAAATCACAAAGTGAAATTTTTGGTAAGTGCTGAAGACATTTATTGGACGTGATTATTCTGATGATATAACAAGGCTAATGAAGAATACTAATACATTTAAGGAATAAAAAGGAAGCTATTTCTTGAGGCTTTTTCAAACTTCTGGTTATGATATTCTTTCTCAGTCAGAAATTGCATAAGAGAGCTGGATCGAAAATGCCTTGTGTGAAAAAGAAGTCATGCGATTTAACACAGATAGAGTTGATTTTTAAAAATGTGTGTAATTAGATGCATAATTCTTATGCATAATTTACATGCAATTATGTATGAAAATGAGATATGCACAGGCATAAATGGCTAGCTAAGCACCTCACACACAATCACAGTAATTTTGCACAGAAATTAAACATGCAGTTGCAAATACATTTGAAAAAAATGAAGTCCAGTGAGGAGGAAAAATTTGAATTTTTTCTGAGCAGAAATTGTGTTAATTCCTCAGTCAGGAGGGGGGGAGTAAACAACATAGAAATCAATAAAAATATAATTGAATATAAACCAGTTTATGTTCAGTTGTGGTATAAGAAACAAAACCAAACATACTTTACCATTTTTATGAAGTGTCAATCTCACTAGTGTAAATTTAGTACAATCCAGAGTAAACAGTAGTGTCAGGCTGTACCACTGCTCTTCCCCTCTATCTCCCCTCCCCGGGAGATGGTGTAGGTTGGGGGTTTGGGGGGCAGTCTCAGTGATTTCTGGCAGCTCTTTGAACACTCTTACTTGCTTTCTCCCTTAGGCTAGACTTTTTTTTCAGGAGGAAAAGCTAAGTGAACCATTCCCAATGTTCTAAGTAAATAATCCGTTATTTTTCTTGCCGTGACTAGAAGGTTTGGTCACAGACCAGAGCTTTTATTCTGCTGTGATGCCAACAAAGAGGTGGTTCTTGCCACAGAGTGCTTATAGTATTAAAAATAAAATTAAGAAACCCCACAGAATTTTCATCAATTTTTTACTGCTGATTGTTTTCACAACAAGCTCCCAATATCTGAGCTTTCCTGTTGCACCCCAGACAACTAAAGCAACAAAGTACTCACTTCAGTGACATTCATACACATCTCCAAGTGTCTGTTAAAAAAAGTTTGTATTGTGAAGTTTTTGGTAATGATTTATTTTTGCAGTAAAAGCAGTAAAGAAAATGTTTGTTTTTCTCAGTCTCTCAGCATTTATTCTTTCAGTTTTGAATTAACATTTAGAAAATTTTCAAGAAAGTGGCTTAATAACTTGTTACAATGTCTATTTAAAATTAATAAATTACTTATTATCTGAGCTTTTAATATTTTTCTTCCTAATGACAGTTGAAAAAATATTTTATCTATTCTTGAATACAGTAATTTGAATCCAGTTTTAATCAGAATTTTACTGTTTCGCTAAAGAGCATAGTTAAGGTCCTTAGAGTACTTGAACCGTGTATATGCTGTTTAAGGTAAGTGCCTAACCCTGTTACGTTAGGCATTTTAAGGATCATAATAAGTGCTTATGATTCAAAGCATTTGCATTATTTTAACTTTATTTAAGCTCTGCAGTTCCTATCTTGTCTGTTCTCTTTTTCTTGTTTGTATCTCAAATAGGCAGCTTCCACTTTTGAGCAAAATGCAACATCCTTTTTTCCCCCCTCTTGTCATTGTCTTCTTTCCTTTTCCCTAACCTTTTTTCTTCATGTTTAGGAAAGCATGTGTTTTGAATTTATACACAACATGGAGAAACAAAACTTGTGTATTTATATAATTTACTCCTTTTCCACATTAAAAAGTGTATACTTTTTTTTCAGCTAAACCAAGGCTCACTGCTTCCTTGAGGATGTAGTTCTGTAGTGGAAGCACTGATAAATTCCACAGACTCGGTAGGATTTGTCTGAAGGAGAATGTTCTGGAGGCAGGGAGAGATTCTTGTGCTGATCTACATTAGGCAAAGACAGAGCTGGTAAAAGCATTCTCTGACTTTGTTATAATAAAAAAAATTACACAGTGCATATCTTTGCCCAAGGTAGAAGAGGACCTCCATACTTCAGTGTAGTATTTCAGCACCTTAAACACATTCATTCTCTCAGGTCCCTTATGAGGTCAGGTTCTGTGGCCCAGGGTGACATTTCTGTGTTCTCCAGAGGGCTGTGGGGTAGGAGTGAGTTCAACTATGGATTCCCCATTTTTCCTTCTTCTGTTTGCATCTCTGTTACCAGGGCACAGCACTGGCCTCGGATGCTCACGCCCTCTTAAAAACATATTCTCAAAGGTATTGGTTACCTTCAACTCTTGTTACCTGCCACTGTCACTTTGAACAAATTATTTTTGCCTTGTGCTCAGTTGTGCTACTTGATTAAACTATATGCACGAAACTGTGATTCAAAATGAGTCTGCGCAAAAGCAGAATGCAGGATAGAAATAAATATGTATGATCTTCTAAATCAGTGGTTCTCAACCTTTTTGAAGTTGAGTGGCACTTGAGAAAATTGGCTGTGCTCTGTACCTTGCTGAGGTCAGCTCTGAGCACACGAGGAGCTGTCACCTTGCTCTTTTGTTAAGTGCTTGTATACTTGCTGGTTTTATGGAAATTATAGTAAATCTGCTTATAATGTGATTGGCTACATCATTCAGTGCTGTGTATCATCTTGTAGCCAGTCTGTTAGGGACTGTATGTTTACTAGGAACTCCGATGGGAGAATATATGTATTCTTGGGTGTAGTATAGGAATAGTAAGTCCTGTACTTACTGCACAAATATCGGATATACCACACCTGTGAGATGCAGTGATACATTTCATGAGTAGTGAATTTGTCCCATAAATCCTGGAGTTTCTGTGTATCCATTGTAAAGGAGAAATTTCTTGATTTTAATTTTTCTTCCTTCCTGGATAAAGTGTGTGTGTATGCACTGCATAGTGCAGTAGATCTGGTAGCTCATGGACACTGTGCCTCCCTGTGTATGGCCATGTGTGTATGGTGGGTGTCACCCAAGCTGTGCCAGCATGTACCTCACAGCATTGTTATACGTGCTGTGTGACGTTTTCCAGCAAGCCTGCCATTCGTGTGGTGTGTAGCTGATTCTTGCATGTGCAATCAACATGTCCAGAATTTCTTCATATACAGCAGCATGGATAGAGCTATAGCAGTCCTGAAGCTGAAAATTGGGTTAAAATTTCAGGGGAAAGATAAGACAGTATTAACCAAAGAAATACAGTGGCTTTACCTAAGTAAAAAACCCAAAATAACCACAAGAAAAAAGCCACACACCAAACAAAACATTTTCAGCTCTTCTTCATCTGGGCAAGGAGGAAAGGGGAAGGAGGACACACAAAGGGAAATCCAGCTACTTGAAGGCAGTCAGAGGAGTGCAGTGTGGGACATCTGAAAGCATGGGATTCACTTCTGAATAGAGACTGAAGTGCTTGCATTAAAGCTACTGGTGCTCCAGGAGGATTAATTAGGCATCACCAAACTGACCTTTTATCTTAATGCTGCACCCAAGGTAATAATCCCATTCACCTTCAGTCCCTGGATTGCTGCCTTTTCCCTGGTTTTCCAAGCAGGTAACTACTGCCTGGTTGCCAGACTTGCTTAGACCCATGCTCCAACACTACTTAGCTGCCACTACCTTGCACCTGAGGTAGAGATGAGAGTAACAAACCCCGTTAGGCTGTGCTGATTCGTTCCAGGTATGCTCAGGAGCATCTGTATCCCCCTCTCTGACAATGTGGAGATACTTGCACTAAGATGAGTACACAGTAAGACCTACATCATGTTGCCCATGTAATGGGATTATGTGGCACAGGTTGGCATGGATTCTACTTTCTGTCCTGTTTGCATGAAAGTGTTAACTGTCAGCATTCCTCATGGCTTTTTTGTTATCAATGCCTGATACTCTTTGATAGTATAACAGTTTATTTTATATGTGATACTTCTAAGCTTAGTTTATTTTGCAACTGTGAAAGTTAGCAAAATGTTAGTCTGACTTTGGTAAGGCACTGTTAACAGTAAAAGATTTTCACATACAGATTTCTTTTATTACTGTGTTCACAGGAATTTAGCAAAACTTATAAAAAGTGTACTCTTTTGTTGAAGAGTTTTCTATATTTTTGATGTAGACAACATGTACTAAAAGGGGGTATAAAAAGCAGCAGCAATGAAAATTCAACTTGCCATCCATGTATTCCCATTGCTAAGAATATTACCAACTTTTGTTTAACAGACAGATGAGCCTAAAGTAAAATTATGTGTCCCCTAATAGTGCAGCTCCTTGCACTTTCTGCTGTCTCCTGCTCAAAGTTGCTATTTCATTAATAATGCTTCTTCAGCTGTTTTTTTTCCCTTGACTGTTCTCTAACCTAAATCCATGGAATTATCCTTAGAAAAAATCCCAACAATCTTTCCCAATATTATCTGGAAATAGGTTAGTTTGTATGTCTAGCTTAGAACTTGGCCACACCAGCATTTGTCCCAGCACTGCAAAGGGGCAGCACCCTTCAGCCATGGATGCAATATCATCTGGGAGCAGAGGGAGTATTTAAACTGGACCTGCTGTTGATAGACTAGTTGATCTGGACTCACAGTCGTAAGCAGCCCTGGGCTCTGTTCTGATGAATCTGTTGCTAACTCAACTTGTATAAGTCCAGCTCAGTAATTCCTACATTGCACTGAACTGCACCATGTACACTTACACTGTAAGAATGACAGAAACTTGGTCTACATGTTTATACCACCTAGGTATCTAATCACAGAAATTTACAGAGGCAGAACAATGAAACACATGATATTCTGTGCACTATAAACCTCCTAAGAAATAGTGCTTGAATGTTTATGGGGAGAGATGGTAAGAGGCTGCAGAAGCATTTGCCTGGAACTGAAGATACGGAAATTCTGCACCTTTGCAAAGATACAGGATTTAATTGACTTGTTCAACACCTTAGAAAGAATCCATGTCCTAGTAAGTGAAAGAATGCAGAGGTTTGTGACTTGGTTTGTCTGCTTAGGTTGTGCCTCTTGAACTTCACACTGTGAGTCATACATAAACCACACATACACACACATAAGTACATATATATATGTATGTGTGTATGTGTGTATATATATATATGTAAATCTTGAAATGTGATACTAGTTTAGTTGGTAAATACATCAGACTAAGAAGAATAAGTGGTCCTAAAATAACATTTTTCTCCTTCATTTGCTAGTGCTGTTGCTGAGGCTGAAGGAATTGTGCCATTAATGAAGACCTTGAACTCCCAGAGAGATGGAGCCATTGCCAATGCCATTACAGTGCTAACAAATCTGTCCATGCAAGAGCCATTCCTCACCACTATCCAGAGCCATGGCATCATGAGTGCCCTTATAGGGCCACTGCACTCAACCAACAGCCGAGTGCAGAGCAAAGCAGCATTTGCTGTCGCTGCCTTTGGTTGCGATGCTGATGCACGAACTGAGGTAAAACTATTTTTTGAAGTTGTGGTTATTGATAATGTTTCTAGATCCTGAGGTGGGAGTTAAATTAACCTGGAATCTGTTGTGTCTGTCCTAGAAGTCCTGAGCTTTCCAGGTAGCTACTTACTTTTTACTTCTGTGATACTCATTCTGCTAAATTTAGCTCAGTTTTTCATGAGATTTTGGAAAAGGTTTTCTTTAACTTGTATTTTCATTACTGTCTTTGCTTGCACCAAATTAATGCTTTGCAGCTTTTCAGTGGCTTCAATGAGCTTTAACCAGGGCTGTATCTTGATCTGTATATTTAGGAGCGTTAAACATCAATGTTTCTTTCAGCTGCAACTGTCGGCTGAACTTTGAAGATGACAAGTTCAGTCCTCTTTACTCTCCCTCAGTGTTCTGTTGCCCACTTTCAAGGCCTGAACGGCAATGTCTGACCTTGATTAATGAGTTACTTGGATGTGCTTGGAGTAAGTGTATTTCAGACAAAACTCAAAATATAATTAATCCTTTGATCAGTGACATCCAGCAAGTTGAACTCTTTGCTGTTTATGAATTGGTCATAGTATTTTCTTCTCATAAATAAGAATGATGCTATGTGCATTCATAAATCATAAGCTGGGGTTTTCTCATGGGTCAAGGCTGTTAATTAGGACATGAATAAGGGGCACAGATAATTAATCTACCTCTTTCAGTGTCCTTAAAATATCTTTCTCTTCAAAAATCCAAATGAGCAATATTTCCTCCAGCATGTATAGGAAAGATACTGTAGCACACAAGAGAATAGGATGTTAATAAGATTGTCATACATACAATACAAATTCAAATATATTGTGATGTAAATTAGTTGCTAGGAGGCACCAGAACACAGAAAAAGCTGTGTAACTCTCTGTGGCAGCCTTGGGTTGTGTAGTCTCTTTGGGTTCCACACTGCAGCCTAATAACTGAAAGGCAGGGCAGAGCCAGAAGGGATGTCTGCCTTGTACCACTCTGAAGCTCCATCCTATGCAGAGTTCACAGAAACACAGAATCCCCATAAATGACCTTTTTTTCCAGCCCAGTGTAGCTTGTCTGGAAAGCTTGAATATTTTGGGAGGTGAATTTTACGGGCTGTTCTTGCTGGGATAGATGAAAGATGTAAGTGGCAATGTCTTCACTTTTTTTATAGTTAAGAAATGCAGGCGGACTGAGACCACTTGCAGAAATGCTGCATTCTAAGCATGAAGAAGTCAGAAGAAATGCCTGTTGGGCTGTTGTGGTCTGTGGAAATGATGAACTAAGTGCTCTTGAGCTATGCAGACTAGGGTGAGTAGAAACAGTGTCAAAAGTCAGAGGAAAATTTTTGATGGGAGAACTCAGTTTAAGTCAATCTTTACATATTTATAACAGAATAACAAATCTGTCTGATAAGCTGAAACTACTTTTGCACCACAGAAGTTACAGATGAAATGGTATTATTTTTAGAAACAGAAGTCTGACAAAATGTAAGCCTGTAGAGAGAACTGTCTGGAATTATAAAGCATTTATTTTTTCTGTGACTGAATTAGGCTTTATATTGAAGATAACTTATTTCTGTCAATATTAGGGACTACAGTGGCCCGTACATTTGAAACTGAAATAAAGGTTTCAGACTGAGTTTAATATACAGTAAATGGTACTTATTACACACGGACTAGATTTGATTTACAAGCTCTGGTTAACTGCAGGTATGCTGAAGTGTCACATAAAAGTGGCTGTTTTATTCTTTCTTTGAAACTCCCAGTTCCATATGTTAATATCTGAATTACAAAAGCTGGTTTAGGTTATAAGAATTATGACACAGGACTTCTCAGACAGGGTGACTCTTTTAGTTACTGTTCAATTAAAATATACGTAATTGCCCTGCTCCCTCTGCTGGGCACTTCTCTGATGACTGCAGAGATACTTTAAATCCATCTGTGAAGGGATGTCTGAGACTCAGAAATTCAGATCAGGAGGGGACCTCAAAGGTGATGTTATCCATCTGTCTTGTGTAAGACTGAATAAGGTACACTGACATATTTTGGCTTGTGTAAATACTGATCCTGAGAGAGTTTCACAACTTTCTGAGGTAACCTATTCCAATGCTAGAGTGTCCCTACACTTAGAAGGGGAATCTCAGTTTTAAATATCCCTTAAAACAAATCGTATTGTCCTGTTTTCAGTGACATTGAATAACCACTCTTTATAGCAATTTAACTCACCAAATTTTCTCATTTTCCATGTCCCTCACTGTTTCTTTTTCATGACAGTAAAAACGCTAAGTAAGTTTTGTTTTGAAATCTTGTATCGTTTCATCACACATCTCTTAATGTCTCTCATTTTTTTATGCCATTTTGAAGTGCCATCTCCCAGCCTGGATGAAGTACTTCAGATGAGGTCATATCACCATCAGATAAAGCTCAGTAATTATTTTCTGTATCTTGCATATGGCACTACACTTATTTAATCCCTTTTTGTGACAGTGTTGAAGTAGGACTCTAACTTATGTGTCCTTCGAGTACGACAACATATTACTGATAATAATACATTAAGCATAGTTTTTCAACTAGTCAGGCACTACTTCATGTTATTTTCATGTATATCATATTTTCCTGACTTGCTCATGAGTATCCAAGTAGGAATATATGAAAAGACTTGTTAAAGTCAAAATATATCTCAAACTCAGCTTGTATCTCACATCTACTTCTTCTTCCTATATGTTAAGTCAGTTACCCTATTGCAGCAAGGATTAGATTGACTTTACATGATTTGTTCTTGACAAATATATAATGTCTATTTCTCATCTCTTGTTACTTGCAAATTGATTGTTTAATAATTTGATATTGTGTTCTTTTGATACTGAAATCTGGCTGAATGATCTCTATTATAATTTCCTTGTTCTTAGTTTTTTCAAAACTAGATAGTGTCTTTGGCCTTCTCCACTCTCCAGGCATCTAGCCTAGAATTTTCCAATACAATTGTAAATAGTTCTGATGTTGCTTTTGCAAATTCATAGAGTATGAAGTAAGTGTCCTCAGGGACTGCTAACCTTGTCTCCTCAAACTTGTTCTAGACATGGTAAGACTACTGTTTCTACCTCCTTGTTAATATTATTGCTAAGCATCTGCTTGAAACCTTTCTATGAAAACCGAAGCAAAAAAGGCATCAGACACTTCAGTCTTTTCTGTGCCATCTGCTATAAGTTTTCTTCCCACATTGAGTATTAGGCCTACATTTTCCTCCCTGACTTGTAACGTATGAAACATTTATTTTTGTTTTGGTTGTGTCTCACTTTGCGTGTGCATCTTTTGGGTTTGTCCCTTACTTTTTCAATTCTGTTGGAAGTGTCAGTGTTTCCATTTCTGTTTGAATCCTGGTGTTTTTTCGGCTTTCGTGTCTTCATGGAATTTTTGGTGCGGCTGTCTTTGTCTGGCTTTGGCTTATCTTTCCTCCATATGTGCCATTGTGCCTGTAAGGTCATCTGGTTTAGACCCTGCTGTACACATTGGTGTTTCTTTATTCATTTTCCCCTTTAAAATTCTTCCCTGTGTTACTTGCTGATTATCTACAATGTGCTGGAGACATGTAGTCTGAACTGCTCTTCCACAATCTTTTCTCATTGCTCTCTTCTGTAAGAGAATGTTGTTATTTGCCTTGCCTGAAAACCTGTTCTCTGGAGTTTATCTAAATTCATCCCTTCAGAAGTCTACATTGTAAGTGTCCACAGCTGAGGCTCCCTGTGTAGTTCACAGAGAGAAATGAGCACTCTAAACATGGGGATCATTTTATAAATATATATATATTATGTATATATAAAGTTGATTCCTTGGGATGCAAAGAATATCCGCATGTGTGCATAGTCACACACACAGAAATTTGAATATGTACACACACACACACACACAGATATGAAGATATCATCCTTTCTTCATGGTTTTTTTCATTCCTTAACAGTCCCACAACTGCAGTATGCAATGTTCTCCTGACTCAGTTTAGTTTATTTTCTTAGTGAACTTTTCCTAAGTTTTTCAGGTCAAAAGTGGTCAGTATGTGGGTTTCAGCACAAGAAACAGCTTAAGAAATTAATTCCTAACCTCCCATGTCCCCACATTACTATTTGTTTCTATGTCCATGCTGAAAAAATCCTGCCATTCTGGTGGTGTTGATGCAACTCCTTGTGTTTCCATGCTCATTCATGTTTAGCAAATATCTGCCAACTGTGCTCCCCCAAACAGTCCTAGACCAGAAGGATTCACTCATTGCATAATGCATAACTGAAATCTGCAAATTGCATTGCAGCTGAAAAGAGAGAGGGAGAGGGAGAGAGGTTGCCTGGACTATATCATATGGTCAGCTCTGATCATTATTCCTTTTACCTTTTTTTTTCCCTTAAGTTCCTATGGTGCATAACATCCTTCTAGATAAACGGTTGTGGCATCCCTTCTGCATTTCTTTATGTAGCATTTAACTGCCTAAAGGAATTGCTTTTGCTTTTGTGTACCATAAGGTGTTTTCCTTTCCTAGAGAAGGAATTTTGTGCAGCACAGCCAGCTCCTTGCTGGCCCAGAGGGCACAGGATCAGCACTTGGAAGTGAATCTATCTTGGCCTTAGTAATGCTGAAAACTAGCTCTCAGCTGTATAATAACAGTTTATTAGTATTTAATGATTAATTAGCCTTTGTATTTTATTTATCAGTGCTTTAGATATCCTAGAAGAAATAAATCTGTCAAAAAAGCGTAAAAATAATTTTAGTGAAGCTGCTCTGGAAAAGCTACTTGATAACAATCTTTCCCAAAAGTACAGCCGGATGGGATATTTATCATCAAGAAATATCATTGCTAATGGTTTCTATGATTGTGGTCAGGTAAGCTATTCAAAACAAATTACTCTTTAAAAGAGTAAAATGTTCCTCTTAATTTAGAAAGAGTACTGTAGCAAAAGCCAGGATCTGGCTACAGACAATACTTTGTTTTCTTTTCCTGAAATTTCACAGCTGTTATACAGATCTTTTTTGATTATCTTCCTCCATGGATGAAATCATCTTCATGCTATTCCCTAGCTGTGATCTTCACGATCCTATCTGAGCTGTTCAGACCTCCTTCCTTTCCAGATTCTTTCTGCCATTTTAGCTCTTCTGGTCTCTTTCCCTGCACTATATTTAATACTAACTTGACATCGATTGACCTACGGATGTTTTGTTTGTTTATTTTTACATAAGGAAGCAAAGAGTTTGTATTTTCACCTTGGTCATGACCATTTCTCTCACAAAAGAAGTGTTTGTGTATAAAGACTGACTCTAGTATCACTTGTTAGTCCTGTGTTCAGTTTAAATCTAAGAAGGACTTTTCAAAATACCCAAATGAATTAGAAATACCAGTCTTACTGACAATCAGTTAAATGCCTGCTACTAAAACACCTGGTTACTTTTGAAAATTCCATCCTGTATTGTAAAGCTTTCAGAGGCAGGAACATTTCCTTATTCTGGAACTTTCTGGAATGCCTTAAAACCAATAATTACAAGCTAAAATATAAAATATTTATAATCATCTTTTCTAAGAAATATTGATGAAGAAAATGCAAATTGAGAAGAAAATATGGCTTTTTAAGTTCTTACACAGTCTTTGGTTTAATATTAGGAATTTTAAATTACTGTTTAGGTATTTTTTAATTATATTTTTTGTCTGCATCTTTAACTGAACAGAACACCTTCTATTTTATGCTAATTTTCTTGTAGACAAAACGTGGAGTGAAATTTTTGTCTTTGGAGGAACTAAGCAAGGAAGGGCTTACTGACCGTCGGGCAATAATCTTCATTAATGCTCAACCCCAAGAAGAGTGAGTCTTGTTAGATCTACTAGCATTTGTTGTAATAGCTCGTCTTTTTAATGGTTTTCATTGTTTCCAGTACAAACTTCATTCTGTCTGTTTAACTGTCTCTCTGTCTGTCTATCCACACACCTTTATAAAGTAGAGACATCTATTTTATTCCCAGCTCAGTGCTTTTATGTCCTAGAAGGCAAAGCATTTGTGTTTTATAAAATAAGAATTTGGAAAATAACTTACTCAGTTGAGTTTCTTTTTTTATCTTGGCCTTAAAGACTCATTCATTTAACACTCTTTGATTCCTGATGATGGGACACTCGGTGTTTTATTAGTTATTACAAACCTTGTCATCTGCTGTAATAATTATGTCATCTAAGCTGAATGCCAACAGTTGACAATGAAACCTATGAGCTGATGGTCCTCTTGTACATACAAATGCATGGAATTTTAAGCACATCATCCCAAGGGGCGGGACAAAGCCAAGCATTAAGCTCTCAGGCTTGATAAAGAACCTGTGTCCATTTCTTCTCTGTTTAAGTTGGAGCCAGCCTAACAAATCTTCTTCCATTTGAATGCAGGAAGTTGGTACTGGGCTTGTTTAAATGGGAGCCATTTCCTGTAAACAGTCTAACAGATCAAAGATTGCTCTACCAATATTTTGCAAGTCCAAAAACTTCTTCTCTGTCAACACATCACATATTTGGTTTACGGTATCATTAGCTTTCCTTTTAAGCTTGTATATGACACCTTAGAGATGTCTGGGAGTATCTGTGACAAATTAGACTTCCATACTCTTTGTTGATCCCTTGAGTTGTCTTTAACTATCAGGTTTTCTTTGTTTGACTTTGATACAGCTTTTTACTTTTGCACTTTGGCAGCAGTTTTACTCCCCAGTTACTTTTGTGTCCATCATTGGGTATTCACTGATCTCCGAGGGGAAAAAGAGCTCTAGCACAGGGGCTAGCAGGGTTCGCTGGCAGAGCTTTAAACTGGCCTGGAAGGGGGAAAGGGACAAACCCAGGCTGGCCAGTGATGAGCCATGGGATGGTATGTCAAAACTTAAGAAGCACTAATGGGATCCCTCAATCTGCCTCAGGAGGTGTTGGCTACAGTGTACCACGCCTGAAACATCTCTAAGGTAATGCACCCAGCAGGAGGGACAAACAAGGGGAACTGGAGGCTTTGGCCCAGTGCCAGAGATTTGACATCATTGGCACAGTGAAACCTGGTGGGATGAGTCCTGTGACTGGAGTGTCCTGTTGGATGGTTAAAGGCTCTTCAGGAGGGACAGGCATGGCAGGAGAGGTGGGGGATGGCACTGTCTGTGGTAGAAAGGACAGAAGGTATGGAGCTCACAGCTGGCAATGACACAGTTGAGAGCCTCTGGATAAGAATCAATGCACAAACAAATAATGCAGATGTCATTGTGGGAGTCTGCTATAGACCTCCTGGCCAGGACAGTGACACTGAGGAGTTATTTTTTGAGGAACCAAGGGACACTTCCAAATCAACTGCCCTTGTCCTTACGGGGGACTTCAACTTGCCAGAAATTACCTGGGAGCATCACACAGCTGGTACAGCCCAGGCTGGGAGATTCCTAAAAAACCTGAATGAGAACGTTATGGAACAGGCTTGGAAAGATGCTCTCCTTGATCTCCTGATTGTGAACAGAGTGGATCTTGTGAGCAAATGGAGATTGGCAGCTGTTTTGGCCACAGTGACCACAAAGCAATTAAGTTTAAAATCTCTGATGACAAAAGGAAAAGCACCAAAACCTCAGCTCTGGACCTGAGGAGAGCAGACCTCAGATTGTTCAGGGAATTAGTAAGATCCCTTGGGAAAATGTTTTTGCAGGTTGGGGTCCCTCAGTGCTGGTCACTTTTTGAACATCACCTCCTAAGTGCTCAGGAGCAGGCAATTCCCAAAAGGCAGAAGTCAAGCAGGTGAGGCAGAAGGCTGGCTTGAATCTTCTCTTGGCAATTAGCCCAAAAAGGAAGGCATATGCCCAGTGGAAGAAAGGTCAGGTGACATGGGAAAAACACAGAGATGCTGCTGGCCACTAGGGAGAAAACTCATGTGGCCAAAGCTTGGCTGAGCAGAACTGTGGGGGACAATAAAAAGGTTTTTTTCAAATATATTAATGACAATAAGCTGTGTAAAAACAACATTGTCCCATTATGGGATGAAGATGGTCTCCTCACAAACAGGGACAGAGACAAGGCAGAGGTGTTTGACACATTCTTTGCCTCTGTCTTCAACAAGGATGATGCACCAAGGGAGTCTCAGTGCCCTGAGCTAGAGGACCATGACTGTAAGAATGATCAACTCCCAGTCCACCCTGAAGTTGTGTGGGATTTGCTGCTCCAGCTGGATCCTTACAAATCTGTGGGGTCTAATGGGATTCATCCAGGAATCCTCAAAGAGCTGGATGATGTCATCGCAGAATCTCTCTCAGTAACTTTTGAGCAGTTTTGGGAATCCGGAGAGATGCCAGCTGACTGGAAGATGGCAAATGTCCTGATTTTCAAGCAGTGGAAGAAGAAGGACCCCAGAAACTGCAGGCCTGTTAGTTTTACTTCACCAGTGCCTGGTAAAGTTATGAAGATTGTTCTGGTAGCTATTGAAATACACCTCAGAGACAGCACAGTCACTGGTCACAGCCAGCACAGCTTCATGACAGGGAAGTCCTGCTTATCAAACCTGATTTCTTTTTATGACAAGGTAACCCACCCGGTTGATCAAGGGGTGCCAATTTGATGTAACGATTTTTGGATTTCAGTAAAGCTTTCAACACTGTCTCTCACAGTGTCCTTCTGCACAAGATGTCCAGGTCACAGCTGGATAAGCACATGATGTGATGGGTGAGCAGCTGGCTCGTGGGTTGGGCACAAAGGGTTACAGTGAATGAGGTGAGGTCAGACTGGGGACCTGTCACTGTGGGGTTCCACAGGGCTCCATCCTCAGCCCTGTGCTCTTCAGCATTTTCATAAATGACTTGGACCCAGGACTGGAAGGGATACTAAGCAAGTTCACAGAAGATACAAAACAGGCAGGAGCTGTTGACTCCCTCAAGGGCAGGAGGAGACCTTGACAAATTATAGGCTGGGCAATCACCAACCATGTGAAGCTCAACAAGGGCGAATGCCCTTAGATTCTGCTCCTGGGATGGGGCAGCCCTGGATGTACAGACAGACTGGGGAATGAGAGGCTGAAAAGCAGCCCTGTGGAAAGGAACCTGGGGGTCCTGGTCCATGGCAAGTTGAACATGAGCCAGCAGTGCCCTGGCAGCCAGGAGGGCCAACCCTGTCCTGGGGGACATCAGGCACAGCATCGCCAGCTGGGCAAGGAGGGGATTGTCCTGCTCTGGACTGCGCTGGGGCAGCCTCACGTTGAGTGCTGTGGGCAGTTTTGGGTGCCACAGTATAAGAAAGGTATGAAACTGTTAGAGAGCAGAGAGCATCTAAGGAGGGCCATGAGGATGGTGAAGGGCCTGGAGGGGAAGCCATAGGAGGAGTGGCTGAGGTCACTTGGTCTGTTCAGCCTGGAGCAGACTGAGGGGAGATCTCATGGCAATTTACAACTTCCTTATGAGGGAATGAGGCGGTGAAGGTGCTGATCTCTGTGGTGACAGTGACAGGACCTGAGGGAATGGCCTGAAGTTCTCTCAGGGGAGGTTTGGGTTGGACATCAGGAAAAGGTTTTGGACAATGCTTTTGGGCACATCGTATGAATCTTGGGGATGGTTCTGTGCAGAGACAGGAGTTGGACTCAGTGATCCTGATGGGTCCCTTCCAACTCAGCATATTCTGTCATTCTGTGATTCCATACTTCATTTTTGATTCCTGAATTAATGTCTGGTTTATTAGTAGTTACGTTATTTCTTCCACTTATATACCACCTATGAATATATTTACTGTCCTTTAAAATCCAAACTGTGTAGCTTCACATGAAAATATTAACTCTGCAAATAACATGCAAAAATATCTTACTTTTCTCAGGGTTGTAGTAGAGAAGATAGAAGATGTATCACCATCTCATTCCAGCAGTGGAGAAAAAGCAAGGTATGGTTTTCAGATTTACTAGTTTTCAATGTTCTGTTATTGCTCTAACACTAGAAATAGAATTCTGACTGAAAATAGTGACAGTTTCTGAATGAAGTACAAATACTTAAATACAATGTTAATACTTAAATACAATGTTAAACATGTTTTTGGAGTCTTTTGTTCACCTCCTATTTGCAGTAATATTCCTTTGTCTATCTTAATGATTATTTGTCCTTTGTTTCCATGCTGTATTTGAACAGCTCACACTTATTTGCTCTATTTTTCCTTCATTACCCCTCGGAAGCAGTGAAATACTGTTCTTTTGCAACTGGACAACCAAGACACAGGGAAATTGCAGTAGAAGTTCTTCTCAGTTTACAACCTAGATCTATAAAATGTTCCTGCACTGCCTACATGCCTCCTTAGTTCTAGATTAAATCTTCTCCAGTGAAATTCCATAGATGACAAAAAGCTGAGAAAGGCGCACTCAGAGCTCTCCTGATTTTTAGGGAACTAAAAATGCTTTGCTCTTACAGGGCTTGTCCTGATCCATATGATACACTAGGTACAGTGCTTCAGTCTGTCTGTCCATACCAAGTAAATTGGAACCTCTACTCTTGTAGTAGAAAATTAATTTCCTTCTTTTACAGAAAGAGGATTTGAGTCTGTCCCTCACAGCTGCAGATAGCTGACCACAGGATTTTTGGGGTTTAGCAGTCTCTTTGTGGTTTGTTGTAGCTGACCACTAACGATAAGGTGTAATGAACAGGGCTTTCTACTTCAGCTGTTCAGGTACTTAATGCTCCTTACTCTGACCAAGACCAGGCTTCTAGTCCTTGGCTAATACAAAATGCTTAACCTGTAGTTTGTTCCTGTGGAAGAAAACTGAGGCATGGTCTCCCAACTGTCTTTCCTGTAAAACAGCAGCACAATTGTGACCACCGCAGTAGCTTTTGGAGAAGGTGGGTGTACATACCTAATTCCAGGGGAATCCAAAACCAGTCCAAATAGAGCCTCTTTGCCATCAGTGGAACGGTCTCTAGTCGTTGATGGGAATGTGATATAACCTACAACTCTCCTTGGCTTTTCTGTCAGCTAACCTAGTGAGTTGACCATTTATCATGCTTGTTTCTTTGGGTCCCAGTCCTGACTGCCTAATTTTCATTTCTTTATGGTATAGGGAGCCTTGGCAATGGCTCAGGGCTGTGAGTTCTAGTCAGTGGTGGACATTATAGAATTCTAAGTGCCACAGGATTGGAAGAAAAGGAGAAATGGTGTGTCAATTGTAGGAGCTGACGTACTGTGTTTCCAGTTTTTATCTTGGAGCTCATCCATGAACTGTGACATGCTACTGTCAGTACAGGCGTTTTATTGACAGAGATAATGGCTGATTTTTTACACTGCTTGTATATTTCTGTATATGTTTGTATCTGTGCTTGAGAGATGAAATGTGCAGTAAGAATATTGAGACAAAACCGAAACCTTCTTTTGATCTCAGTAGTTCAGTGGTGTATCCAATGAAGGAAAAGCAGGAGTTACCTGAACAAGGGTGTTCACTCAGCAAACGTAGCACTAGGGAAAAATTCTCAAAGTAATATATTTTGAATTATGGTTGAATACGTTTGAGTTATATAAATTTGTTTAGAACGGGCATGCAAATTGTTGACTGGTAGTAGCTACTGACTGTGAATGGTTGAGGTTGTGCCTTAAATCAGAACCCAAATTGTCAGACTAGTCTATCCAAAAGTTATTGACTTACAAGGCAGACATTCCCATTTGACTAGTTATTTGGACTGCAAGCACTTCTGGAATTCAGTGTAAATAATTTCATAGTGGATACCTGAAATGGATAATATGAATTGCATTGTGGAAGGTTCCTGTTTCAGGATGCACCAGAGTAGATACAGCAGCCTGAGTGTCCTAGGAGGCCTGTCCCAGCTTCTGCTCTCTTGCAGGTCCTGCTGCTGCCCCACATGCTCTGCTCATGACCCACTGCATATGCCAGTTTCCTCCAAGGAATCAGAGGCAAGGGGAGATACTGAGCCCCAGTTATGTTTTCTCTGCTCCAGTCGGGGGCTCCTTCACCTCAGAAGATGCTTTAGAGTTGTAGGCCGTTTTATGTAATCTCGAGAGTTGAGAGACCTGTTCTGACAAGATAATACATTTTTTTATTACAGTGTGTGATGAGGATACACTTGGATAGTTGTTCTTTAGTGTAATTTATGCCAATTACAGAGTAAATGCTCTGTTTGCAAGCATAACTCTTTTGGAAAGCAAAAAATTTTCTTTAGGAAAAAACAAATACCTGCCTCAATTTCCCATAGTAAACCTTGCAGGGATACAAGGACTCCTTTCTTCAAGTATGAAATAATTGCTTTTGAATGTTATCATCAAGTTCTATGATTTATAACCCCATTGTCATTCATTTTGAATCCATAATTCATACATCATTATTATTATTAATTTGTGAGATATATGGGAGTTACTTGAAGGTCAGTAGCTGACTCCAAGTCTCAAACATGCTTAGAGTTTTTCCTACATATTTTTTCCTTTGATCATATGTTTCTGTTCATTGTTATTTTGCAAAGTACTGCTGAACGATGTTTAATGCCATTGTTTTGAAAAAGTGATACTACTTTATATAAACGATAGTTGAAAGCCAAGAGAAAGGGCAGTTTTAATTGTCTGCTGGAAATGTTTGAATTACATGTAGAGGAAGTGCCTTGTTGATAGTTTGACATATATTTGCATTGACAGCAACATTTTTCATCAAGCAGTTTCATATCTGATATACATGTTGACTGGGCTGAAAGACTGTATTTAATGTAAACTAATAAAGGTGTATTTATTTCACTCGATGTTCCAGTATAACATTTAATGAAATACTTCCCAATGCTCATTTATTCCTTTCCAGAACAGAAACAGGGTATTTAAGCTATGCAATAGGGGAAAGAGAATAGGTGTCATGGCTGTCTTTTGATGGTAGAATATTGTGTTGGCTGCCTTGTTCCTCCAGCTGATGCTCTTGTGACCTGTTGGACCCTTGTACTAAAGTTGCAAAGAATCAGAAGCAGCTTGGAGACTATTAAGTGCCATGAGCTCTCCTTTGCAATATTCCTCTGCTTTCACAGCAAGTAGTCTCACGACTAGGAAGACAGCTCTGAGAAATGAGAGTGATTTTTTTTTCTGATGTCACAATTCCCACTGGTAAGAAAATGGGGATTAAAAAAAGAGGGCAGAAAAAAGGCAGTAGAAGTCTGCTGTGGTGGTTAGTGGTTATTTTATAGCACTGAGCTGTAAGACAGCAGCTCCACAGTTCCTTATGAGATAAGGATTAGACAGTTATGATGAAGAGTTGAGGAGTAAGGTAGAGACAAGTGTTGAAGACAGCCTTAAATCAGCTATTCCACCAAGGAACAGAACATAGTCATACCTAAGAGAAATAAGCAGCAGCAAAAAACCTCAAACAAATCACTGTTCAAACCCATCTGTCTCAGATGTTTTCTTCCTGAAAACTGGAAAGGAGGAGAATAAGTGTGATTTGAGACTCATTTGAGTAGATAGGAATAGGGAACAAATTCTCCTATAGCGCTGTAATGTAACGGTGCACTTCTCATAGAGAAAAGAAGGTACTGGGAGGATAGAAGGGAAGAAGAGAGGAAAGGACAAATGGTGAAGAAACAAGAATTATAGCATTTCTAAAAGTTGTTCTTTTGAAAACCTTCTAAGCTGGACACCAGAGAGTTGGAAATAATTCAGGATTTTTAAACACGGTATTTTTAACCATAATGGATAAATGGGTAAGAAGATAGCTATTTAATCTAGCATTATAAGGTTCTCTGGCTATAGTTAGATGAGTCAAATTAGATAAAGAAAACTGTTTGTCCGCTTTTTTCCAAGTGTAAGTGTAATTAATAACCAGAACAGTTTATTTAAGAGGGTAGTGAATTTTCTATAATTTTAAGATTAAATCTTAATTGGTTATCCTTCTACAATAATGTGCTTTGTGACACCTATGAAAAGGGCTTTTTGTGAATATGGTAAATCTCAATAGGTTAAAGAAAAGTTTGCAAAGTATTCTGAAGACGAATTGCTTGAATTCAACTACTGATAATGGTGTATGCCCTTTTGCTTTGTTCAATGCCTTCCATCTTAAGAGTGCTATTCATAGTAAAACTTTTAAGAATAATTTGAAGAGCATGCAATAATGATAGTGTGTCCTGGAGCCATGTACTCTAGTGGTCCTTTATTTCTTTTTCCTTCCAAGATCACCAGAAGTATTATAGATTTTTTAAAACAGAGCCAGAACTGTTAAAGGAAGGAAAGAAATTTTGTTGTATTTCACAGTAGAATTGTTCAGGATGTCTGCTGAAAAAGACAAAATGCTTACAAAACATTAGGTTCATGTGTTTTCACAAATGAGAGATCCTAAACTGTCTGATTGTATAGACCTTAATAATACCTCTGATAAGATACTGATTTTATAGTTGCTGCATAACTTGTGAAATGCACAGTATTTAATCTCAGCAGAACAAGCATTTCACTTATACTTCTGTTGGGTGCTTAAGATGCCTGTTCAGGATCACAGTCATTTTTCAGATCCTGAGCATTAGTGAAATATGAAGCATATGTAATGCAAAAAAGTCAGCAAAAATACAGACTTGTTATAAAATCTTTCTCAGACAAGCCATGTTGTAGTTTGCATAATGCTTGAAGTACCTGAACTTGCAAGTACAGAAACTGTCTTTTGGAATGCCCTGTCAAGATTTCAGCTGTGCTTTTGATACCATTTGTTCCTTGAAGTCAAGATTTTTATCACTCATATGAGTTCATGATTTTTAGTTCATACCCATACAGAACTAAACCGTAACTAAAAAGATGTCCCATATGTATATTGTAGGTGTCTCCTCCCCTAGATAATCCCTATATGGGAAAGGCATATCAGAGCCATTAACAAAAAAATAAAATGAGAATTTACAACAATATTAATATGGAGCTAGTGGCCATTGCTTCCTAACCACCTCCTGAGGGCATGTTCTCTACAGCTTTGTAGATTTTCGATATTTGTTATCGAGAGGAAAGATGTCTCCTGCCTTCCACCTCTCCCCAGTCAATTTGTATAAATGCCCGGTTGGAGAACTAATGTATTTGAATTTGAACTGGAGAGATTACAGTATTCTAAAGAAGTGTATAATTTTTTTCTACGTAAGAAAAGGGAAGGGGAAAAAAGAAGAGGAAAAACCAGAAGAAGTTACTCAAGTTACACCTGAAGTCCAGGAGGAAATAAACCTAGAAAATTCCCATTGGCTACCACCACCTGACTTCGTTTTAATGGATTATATTAATGAGGCTTTCAAAACAGTTCTACCACTAACTACTACCCGGGAACAGGTTGTGGCTCTTGCACAGTGAGTACCAAATTATATTTCCATAAGCTGAATTGGTAAAATAACTGTTTTCTTATCCAAGGACAACTTTTCCAAAATAGTTTTTTTCCCCATGCTTAAGTAGAATCCAAATCAGCATTGGCCCAGAATATTGACATAATTTTAGATTTTAAGCTTCTTGTTTCTAATTTTGTTGCAATTAATTTAATATTTTTTTAAAATAAAGTATCACTTGCAACAAAAAGGTATCAATTTCTCATTTCAAAAGTATTCTTGTGGGCAATTTCAGGTTTTTTTCAGATTTATACATCTGTATTGATTCTTTCCAATGAACACATCAGCTACATATAGTATCTATATCATCAGGGAGCCCCGGAAACCCTGGTTCTGCAAAGCCTAAAAGCATAGTTAGAACCTAAGTCTAATAGTCAAGATGACTGCAAGTTACATGTATCATGTCGGTTCTTTCTGTTACCATCGTTCCTGCCTACTTGGTTTTGGAACTGCTTGGGACAGCAACTCTGTTGTATTTTGTTTTCTATAGAACTAAAAGCATAAGTTTTCTAACACAGCTTTTAAGTGCTCTTGTAAGCACTTACAAGAGCACTAAAAGCATAAGTTTTCTAACACAGCTTTTAAGTGCTCTTGTAAGCACTTACAATATCGTAATATCCTGGCGATTTAATAGTGCCAGAATATTGCAATAGTACATTTAAAGACTGTTGTTACCAATTAGTTGCACTGACTACTCAGCCTGAGCACCAATAACTTTCGCCTCCAAGCAGTGTGTCTGTTTTCATCTTTTCCTTAGTTTAACCTTTATATCTTAGCAGTTTCCTGGCTGTCTCCTGAATCTGGAGAGTTTGGTGTCAGATCCCACTTGCTCTCACAAAATTTGTTACTTTTACTAACTCTCATTTTTAATGAACTGGTCTAATGCAATATGAGGAATGACTTTTCCATTGATTGCTGAATTTGACAGGACAGATACTCATCCTTAACTATCCAGCTGTGTATAAATCATGCTGCCTTCCTCAAGGTGGAATCCATAAAATTCTCTTTTAAATCCGCTCCTCTAACACACCAGTGAAATACTTACAGACACACAACCCAGTGAAACAACCATGGGAAATTTGAGTAGAATGTTTTCTGTGGGGATTTTTCTGTTTGTGTTCCATTTCAAGCGGCTGCCTGAATAGCATGTGTTGAATAGGGAGTGGGGGAGAAGGCAGCTGCAGTATCCCTCAGCAGCCTGGCAGCCTGGGCAGAGTCCCTCTTATGCTCACTGGGAGGGGGTCAGGCTAGATGAGGGAACATCAGCAGTGCTGGATGTCTCCTTTGGAACAAACCCAGCACGCCTTTGTGTCGTGGTGAGCACGTTGGCTCGGGCAGCTTTGGTCTCTTTAATGAGGGCTGGCCATGGGCACACAGCACAGGGGACTGCCTCGAGTCCCACACTTTCTCAGCTTCACCCAGTAATTCCCAGCTTCAAGACACCACGTCTGCCACGCTCAGTGATAGCTCCCTGTGCCCGTGCTTTTGCAATCAGTGCCTCCTCAGCCCTAAGCTTGAAGTGAGGCCTCGGAGGTTGCCTTGTTTGTGCTGTGCAGACAGAACATGTTCACAGCTTCTGCAGGGGAGGGGATGCAGGTTTTAGCTCCCTGTCTGAAGCAAGGGCATGTGATTTTCATGTCAGCTCTGCAAAATCTTGTCCAGAGTGAGAGCCTTCCACAGTCATTGTGCTTGTGGCTGAGGCACTGGGGGGTACAAAGGTCTTTACACACGTACATAGGGGAGGTGAAGATGCATGTGTATGAGGAGACTTACAAACCAGGGGTTGGTCCTGTGTGCGCAGTCACCCAAAGGTCATGCTTTTTGGCAGGGTTTGCACTGACTCTGAGTTCTGATCTGTTTCTGTTTCTGAGCTATTTGTTTTAATGGATAAATACCTCTCACCTCCAAAGTACTGCCAGCTTCAGTAAAAGAAAGCACATGGAGAAGATAAGTACCTTCAATGAATACAGCTGCTTTCCTATGTTGGAATCATTACCTATGGCTTTGTCATACATATTGTCATGCCTTTATTTCTATTTCAAACAAATTATAGGTCTGGGGAGTGTAATATGTAACTCACCTCATCTGTTACCTGTAAACGTGAACACCAGCTTCTGTAATTACTTCTCAGTAATTACACTGTTATTGATGACTTTTTCTGAGGACTTTGTGCCTACACTACACCACTCCAGAATCTCTGTGTTTGGACTTTTTTTAGGTCTGTGACAAATATGATTGGCCTGTGGTTATCTGTATTTATCAGTAAGCATATTTAAAATACCAATTACTGAATTAGAAAAAAATAATTAAGCAAACATAGAAAAAGTTTTACAGTCTCAAAGGTCAGTCACCTCTTGGCTGGTATACATTTCATTTTGCTAAATTTTTGTGATAAGTACAAGAGAAATTATAGATGTAATTGATCCCAGTATGCATTTGGAACAGGCTTGTTGCAGACAAGATGGGTGGCCCTGTTGAAAAAGAGAAACTACATAACTTCTGCTGGGAACTTCTCATGAGTGAAACTGAATTTGAACTGAAATCGAACATGGTGCCTATCGGGAAAATAAAAAAAGGGACGTTCTATCACAGGGCTTTACTTTTCAAGGTACGTTATAATTTATTTTGCAACATAACATGTTGATTTTAAATGGATATTCTAAACTAAAGTATATTTGCATCAGTATAATACAGTATTTATATTAATGTAAAATCTTTTGTATACAGTTTAATAATTTTTCACCAGCAAAGTTGATTTCCCAGTGAATGAAAGCCAGCATCACTTCTTTCTGTAAACATTCTTGTTGTCATTAAATTGTCTTAAGTGATATCAGCAGAATACTTGATAAATGGCAAAAAGCCAAAGTATTTGATTTGGAGTCAAAACATTTTATGTTTTCTGTAAACTGTAAAATATTGAATTATGCAGCTTCCTTCTTTTTCCATGCTGCAAATGTAAGCTTGTTGGGACAATTTTTATTTGGTACCTATCCAGTATTCTGTAATAGTATATAACAGCTTTTATGTTCTAGTTTCCTAGACTGGGAAGTTTTATTTCTTCTTTCTTCATATGAAGACGTACTGGTGCAGCCTGGTTATCTGTCCCATCCTTTTTCCTTGGCTGGATTTTTCTCTTTCTTGAACGGAAAGAAAAAGAGGAACAAGGGACTAGCACATTAGGCAGGAAGGACCTAGGAAAAAGTACACAGGAGAAAGAGGATGACCCTATGGTATCCATAGGGAGACAAAGTTTCCCAACTTATTTTATGAAGTTCTGAGGGTGTGAATTAATTATGCTCCACTGTCCTAAGAAACTTTTGTAGGAACAGATCATCTTAGAGCTACAGCACTCTAAGCAATGGACATCCTTGTCCATTTGTAACAAGTTAAAAATCTTCCAGGATTCTTTTCCTTCACAGCAGATGCGTGGTGCGAAAGCAGTTCTGTAGCTGGAAACCATTATAGGTCTGTCTTGATAGTGCAGCCCAGATGAAAGGCAGGTGTTTCATCTAGTAGACACTTGCCTCGCATTTCATTGCTTCCCACATTTCCAGGGCTGAGAAGCAAGGAGTGAAGCAACAGTCCTAAACTTGCACTGATAAAAATGTTACATTTTTACACTTAATATTTCATAGTAGCTGTGTATGTACAGTGTGCCTACACCTCAGTGCTTGAATAGACTTCAAAATGTTACTCAGAAGTAAGTCTTCCAAACAGAAATAAACATTGCTGGGTACTGTGCCTGTTGCACTTGGTTTGAGATCTGAAGCACTGGCTGATAAACAAATGTATCACTGTTTGAAAAGAGTTAAAATTAGTATTTTTCATGTTGTGCATAGGATACACAAGAAATAGCATTTAAAAGCCTACACTTTGTAAGCAGAACCAACAATAAAGGTTTGAAGTTTAGAACAACTGAGAAATTTATAAAGTCTGTCTCATGAAAGCTCTAGGCCTTTCAGGTGTTTGTTTTGTTTTTAAGCATCTCTGGGCCTTGAATATCACAGAAGCTGCATGGATAAACAGTGATTAACTACTTTTTCTTTCTTTTTCTAGGTGATAGCGGACAGAATTGGCATTGGCTGTACTTTAGTTCGGGGCAGGTATAACAGAGCTTGGAATGAAGTTACATTGGTTGATGACTCTCCCAGAGGGCATCTGCTTCCTCCTCAAGAGTATGTTGTAGATGTAATGTTTGAACCAGGCCGTTTGATGAAAAAAGGAACTGCAAAGGCAGATAAATACAAACGTATTTAATCATCTTGATGAATTTCACCAAAATAAATACTTCAAACATGTTTGCAGTGCTGTATTTATGAAACATAAGGGGGTTCACATACAGCTATCAAAACAAAGTGTATCTGGTATGTTCTCATAAAGGCGTAATTAAACATGTTTTTGGTATCTCACTTCAGTGCTTAGAAATTTTGTTATTTTTTTTTTACTATTTTAAGACTAAACTGCAGAACTATAGATTAAAATTTGATAATAATATTTGGTGTGTGTTAACATTACAATGCTTATTAAATGGGTGTAAATTCCAATACAGCATATTGGTTTTTTTAAAAATTTTCCTTTGAATCCCATTCACATTTATAGGAATTTCATGTCCATTAAGCAAGAAAATTTGACATCTGATGAAATAACAAGTCACCTAAAAACAACTGGACAGTTTTTGTGTGAAATAACCCAGGAACTGAGAATTAGAACTACAATAACAGTATACTTTCAGCCTCTGTAGAAAAAAAGCCTATTTATATTTTTTAGAACCTGGCAGAGTTAATATTTAGGTACTCTGGGTAAGATACTCTGGATGAAAGTAAATACTGTTTGTTCTGGCACAGGGAAGACAGATGATTGGTAAGTTAATGCTTGTGATCTCTGTTTAAGTTCTTTATTTTTCACTTGAAGATAAAATGGACTCTGAGAAGGCAGCAGTTTTAGACAGGGAATTTGTATTTCTTGCAGCCTTGGGTAACATGGTGTTGCTGAAGAGTGGTGGTGCATCTAAGAGAGGCAAAATACTGGCTAGAACACTCTGGAAAAACTTCCTGGTGAAACTGTCAGGAATGTACTGGAGTATTTCAGAGAGCACCACTATCAACTGAGTTTACTGTGGAAAACTGAGAAAAAGTCCTATACAGCAGTTTGGCCAGTGCAGGCAACATTGTACAAAACTGAATTTCAGAAGACCAGAACACCTCCAAGGCATTTACTTCCTGCCCATCAAAAACGTGATTAAAAAATTTCGGGTCTGTGTTCTTGTAGCTTTTTAATGTTTGTATAAGCACAGTCACTTGCCTTGACTGCTTTGGGTTGAGGAGGTTTGTATCTGTTGTATTCATTACTGCTCATGAGCATGATCCCACCACTTCCTCTTCTTCCTCCTCTGACATGCAGCATGATTTCCTGGTAACCCTTAGGGGAACATTTTAACTTTATGTTGTAAATTCACTTATATGGCCTCATGTTCTTTTTTTTTTTTTTTACTTTATGTTAAGCAGTCCTCTAGACATCAGAATGAAAAAGAACTCTGGAAACAAAATGCAGGATGTGCTGGCAGAACTGAGAGAAAGGTGAGGATGTGTTTCTTATCATTGTTATGTAGCAGGTAGGGGACCAGTGGAAAGTCATATGCTCTCACTGACAGGTATGATTCAGTGTAGAAACCCACAGCTTTGAAAGTCCAGTAAACTGAAGTAAAATAAGAATTAATTTCCTGCTAGCTATCATTTTGTATAGTTTTCTTACATTGGAATTTCATTATTTTGTATTGGAACCATAACGTTAAAGTATGACTTGCTGTGTTTGAGGAGGTCTTGAAAAGAAAGCAATTTCTGTTGTTTCTAATAAAAATTGATATTAAAAAAAAAGAAGAAAAAATGCAGTTTTTAAAAATAAAAATTGGGAAACTTCTAGACATATCAGCTCACTTTACATAAAATAATTATCTAAAAAAATAAAACCAAATACTATACCCTGCATTGTATAATGCAGCATTTGATGATCCAAAAACATAGGATCGAAAAACATTTTATCTTTCACAGTTTTGAACTTCGTACTCTCTGAGTACTGTCACTTCAAAATTGTAATGTCCTTGGATGGCAGAATTAAGATCTAGGTAGAATATAAACACTTCAATCTCAAATTGTTACTTTGAAAACCGCACTTTATTTGTCAAGTAAGTCAAGAGATGCCACACTTTTTTATTTGATGCTAATCAGGGATGTGTAGTTGTGTCCACGGCCTGGTGAAGAATTCCCCAGCCTTGGTAAGAGCAGCTCAGCTCACACTCATTCCAGAACTGGATCAGAAAACAAAATGTTCAAATGTTTCTACAGGGCTCAGCTGGGTGAATATTCCCAGAACATGCCCAACACACACCATTTGGCTTGGGCCATGCCTGAGGGAATTGATCACCTACCTTCATTTAAGGAGCAGATGGGGAAGGGCTCATATTTCTTTTTACATAATAGTTCACTGGGCAGATCAGTCACACAGAAGGAGTTAGGCTTGATGCCTTCCTAAGCACGAACAAAACAGTCTGCAGCTACCTCATTGAAGGATCTGTTCTGGCCACTAAGCACTCTGCATCTCTTTTTGAAGATCTGCTGTCATGTAGAAAAGAATGTAGGATTAATAGACTACAGAAACAGAAAATTTGAGAGACTTCTCTGGCTTAATATTTGGGGGTAGCAATTAGGCTTTTCCTTTGGGAAGAAAAAGTCTGGGTCTCCAGTACCCACTTCCAGAAATTTACTTATAGTTTACTGCGTAGACATGTAGATTTCTACTATAAAATGTATAAACTGTACCCTACCTAGAACAAGATCCTCATAATTAGGTGCTCTCCTGCAACGTGAAAAGCTCTCTTAAGCAAAAGTAAGAACTGAGACGAGGTTCATTCCTCCACAGCTGTAACCACTGGGCAATGAGACAGAAATGGGCATCACGGCCAGCAGCTGTGCAGAATGAAAACCAAATGAGATGTGCTCAGCTGCTTGACAGAGAGGACATGTAGATGGTTATCCCAGGACAGGGATGGGGACTGAAGATCCTGATTTGAATGAGGCACCACTAAGTCATCCTCACTGTGGTGTCTGCTTCTGAGAGAAGCTGATATGAAGATTCATTCCTCCTGTTCGTGGGAACTGCCCAACTTAGTATTGACTGTGCAAAAATGATGTAGTGCCCTGCTCACCTTCCTGCATGGTCTCTTCCAAGGCTTGTACAAGGGATACACCACACATGCACACACATATCCCCCAGACACACCCTGCTACCCCCACCACTCATTAAAAGGAATTTTGGTTTTGATTTGGCATTGAAAAGCACAATGCTTAACATATAGCACATCTGCATATCAAGAAATACAAATCTGGACAGTCTTGATAAAAGGTCAGATATGATTCCTACCTTTCTGATGAATGTGAGCCGGTAAAGCAGCAGACCAAGCTGATGGTGGTGTCAATGGGGTTGCAAGTTGCAGTAGAGGTTTCGGTATGTGACAATCTAATGCTTTGATCCTGCATCCATCTGCTTTTGCATCTATATGTGCTGGGACCGTTATGGCTAAGGGAATAATTCCAGGCTCTGCAGATGAGTTTTTGGCTGAGACTTGTTTCTGAGGGGTGCTTCTGGTAAGCACCTCGCTGCAGAAGTGGCCTGTTCTTCCCCCAGCAGGCACCGAGGCGGTACAGACTGCTGGCAGCAGCACCACCAGCACTTCCATGCTTCCCTTCTGTTGCCCTTGATCCCTGAGCAGTAGGAACACTGAGGTTAATTTATGATTGTTTTATCTTTATGCTAGCACGGAACAACTGCAGTGTAATTCATAGAATTGGGATATTTCAAATAGTTTCTGATTACCCACTGCTAAACTAGAACATTGGTGGGACATCACTCCCTCAAACCGTGCATTCTGGTGCATGTAGAAATTGAAATGAGCCCTTCCTCCAGGAAATCTCTGTTGCTGATTAACTCTGGATCCTGAGAAGAATCCAGAGCTCTCAGAACAAAATAGATGTTTATTTTCAGATCCAAGAGGAACTTTTATTCTCTTACTTTTCTCACTAAATTTGTCTTTAGGGAAAAATTAGTATTTTATTAATAAACATGGGCTTTGAATGATAACATATTATTTCATCCATAGCTTCTTTGCATGAATCTGCATCTCTTCTACTACATGATTAATTTCTCTGTAAATCCAGCTCATTATCAACGCAGAGTGTCAGAATGGAAACTGCAGAGGCAGCAGACATTTACTGGCCAGTGTCTCAACTTACTTAAGATAGAAAGTGCACTATAGCATTTACTATATTCATAGCACTCTTGCTGGTTTATACAAGAGTCTTCCTCCCAACAGCTCTTTGTCACTACCTACTTTCCTTCAGAAGACTGAAAAAAAGAAAAAAAGAAAAAGAAAAAAAAAATCCCCCTGTAATTAAAAGCGCAAACACGTTGCAACAAAGTAAAAGAAGAAAGCATAAGAATGGACAGACAGGCTCAAGCCAGGAAGTCCATCCAAGTGACCCACCTCCAGCAATGGTCAGTACAGAAAAGGTAAAGCGCATGGCCTAAATACATTTCTGCATTTCCAGAGTACTCTGCTAGGTTCAACACTTCACAGCTGAGGGGATTTCTGTGTGTCTTGGGATTTAAAAATACATTTACACAGAGATGAAAACACATAGCACAGATACGCATGTACAACCACCCACTGGCACATCCAATACACAAATCCTTTAACTCTACAGCTGTGCCACTGTACCTCCTCTCCTCCCAGGCAGCTGCACCTCTTCCCCAATGGCACAGAGGGAAATCACTAAAGGACTCTGCTCAAGCACTTGCTGTGGTCTCTGCAATACAACTGTGTATATGGGACGTGACTTTTTCAGTTCACCAGTACTGATATTACAGCAGATCTTTGCAGATAAATTAACAGCTCTTTAGCCCTCTTAATGAGCTTATTATTTTTATATTATACAAACACTGTCTCTGACACTGAAAGGTATCGGAAATAGTGGAATAACTTCATCTGGTCCTCCTTGTCCACTATCACCCAGGCAGAATTTAGAATTCATGTACAGGTAGCGTACGCACAGGAATGAAAGAAACACGGGGAGAGAAACACACACACATACATACACACACATGTCTTTGACCTATAAAAATGTTATTTGTAGGTCACGGAAGTAAATTGAGTATTGGAGGCACAATGAGCTAGTAAAAGCTTTTCTTTCATGAAGGAGTGAGCTTATTTGCATGCTAATGAACCAGCTAGTTCTTCCAGCTCATTGATGTTTCACTGACATGCTAAGATGCCATCTATGGCATAATTGAAGCCGGTTCTTGCTTGAAGTTGGATAGATGTTGGGAGAAATACAGCAAGATGAGAAGAACAATCGTGTCAAAGTAGGCAGCAGATCCTGTTGCTCATGCAGCCCTTTGCCCAGGATACACCCACCTACTCAAATGCTGTCCACAGCCAGCTCTCCTCAGGCTAGTCCTACCTTGCAACTGAGCACAGGGTTTCCTTGACCCTGTCTTCCAGCAGACCAAATGCTTGGGCTCTGCAGGATCTCTTTGCCTATTTTAGAATAAGAGACAAAAAAAGCTCTTCAGCAAGAGCTGTTCACTGCTGTTTTTCACTCCCTCATCCATGCTGCATAGAAGTAACAAACCTCCATAGCCTCCACAGTGTGTATCATCTTTCCTTTTTGTGGTGCCAGTGTTGTGCAAGTGTGCTATAAAACACAGTGCCAAGTTCTTGTGAAGCAGAAACAGCTCCAAAGTCATTTCACCTCTTCGTTGCAAGAAAGGTTGAGCTAACCACCCAACCAGAGACCTCAGTGCCTGCTGGTCCCACAGCTTGCAGTCTCACTGTTCCCCATTTCTTTGTCGCTTTCTCATGCTGTTTCCAGGAGGTATCCCTAGATTGTCTTACTGTGTCTGATACTCATCTCTTGTGTTTTTTAATCTACATCCTGTCATGGTTTAACATCAGCCATCAGCCCCACACAGCTGCTCATGCACTCCCCCTCCTGTAAGATGGGTGAGAGGATCAGAGAAGTGAGAAAACGCAGTTTAACAGGTAAAAGCTTCACATGCAAGCAAAGCAACACAAGGAATTCACTCACCACTTGCCATGGCCAGGCAGGTATTCAGCCATCCCCAGGAGAACAGGGCTCCATCACATGTTAATGGTGACTTGGTAAGACAAACACAATCAGAGAATCACAGAATCAATTAGGCTGGAAAAGAGTTCTGAGATCATTGAATCCAACCTTTGACCAGATACCGTCATGTCAGTTAGTGTGGAAATCTGGTGGCCATAGAGAAGCCTCTGCAGTGTATGGATGCAGTTTGGACAGAGACAGAGAGCTCTGGAGTCTGGTGTTAGAGCATGAGTTTAATGGTGATAGAGAGTGGGGGTGGGGGCCTACTAAGAGCTGCAAGGCAGCAGCCCCAAGCAGGCAAGAGAGAGAGAGAGAGATACAAGATACAGAAGGCAGAATACAGAATACCGTGGTTCTTGTTTACAACACAATAAATCATGTTCTATGCTGAATATTCTAATTTTCACTAACCAATCTAGGACAAGATACAAATTCTATGACATTTACATATAGCCTATGAGAGCCACTGTATTACCATACGGTGTTACATTTTAAACCCCTAAAAGCTGCTTTTGGACCCCCTGCTTAGGTTGGTAGGGTCTGCTGCGACCTTTGGACCCACCCTTGAGCAGGGGTTATTGTTTCATCAAGGAAGGCTATTGTTTAATCAAAAGAGGGAGATTACCTGGGCGGCCATCCCATTGTTTTCCCAGTTATTCAGTTACTGAGGTTTGACATGTCAAAACTTGTCCTCATCTCAATCTCTCTTATGGTTTCTATATTCTCAGCACCTTTGGCCAGGTAATAATATTTATAAGATTTTCCTATTTTTTCCTACCCAACAAGTTAGACCATGGTTTTAAGTGGCATGTCCAGCCTTTTCTAAACACCTCCAGGGAGTGCACCTCCACCAAGACTCCACCACCACCATAAATGGCACCACTCTGAATGTCCTCCCCCTTCCTGCTTCTCCCCCCAGTTTATATATGGAGCACGATGCCATATGCTATGGAATATCCCTCTGGTCACTTGGGATCAGTGTTCTGCCTCTGCACCCTCACAGGTTCTTGTCCACCCCCAGCCCACTCGTGGGGGGGGTGAGGAGCAGAAAAGGCCTTGGAGCTGTGTAAGAGCTGCTCAGCAATAACAAACACCTCCCTGTGTTATCAACACTCTTTCCAGCAAAAATTCAAAACAGCCCCTTATCAGCTACTGTGAAGTAAATTAACTCTATCCCATTCAAAATCAGCACATCTTTTTCTACAGATCAGCAGTGCTTCCTAGTTATAAGAAGGATTTGAACAAAAAACCCACACCATAGCATGTTTTTAATTCCTTTTTAGTACAAGCTTCTCTGAACAAGGTGCTTTTAGTGACACAGTCTGAAAGAAGATTTCTTAAAGGCCAGGTGTCAAAAAGATATTAAAGAGTCAAAAGGCTTTTCAAAATGTCAAGTCATTAGTTTTAATTGGCATTAGGGAACATATTATGAAAGACTGGAGGTCTGCTCAGTGTCCCAAGATATAACAGATGTTGGTAATGATATCTAATTTCCAAAGTTGGAGAATTCTCTGACAAATGGGCACTCTTAAGACACAGTTTATCCACAGTAGATCATACAGAAGAATCACATGCTGTGAGTGCCAGTTTCTTTTCATTACACTATTTTTGCTGCAGACTTCTAATGTAAGTGGGTTGAATCCTAGATCCACCTGCTATTAATGGGAGCTGCATTACCGAGGAGAGAACTAGGCAAATAAAGGCTGGCTCCTAGGTATAAATATGTGCCAAAAAGTCAGTGACTGTAAGCCCAAACATGGGGCTATTCAGGTACTAAATTTCTTCAGGAATTCCCAATGACAAGACAGTATCAGGATTTGACAGGGGCTGGGACTTTGTAGCATTGGGCCAAATATACTGTTGAGTCTCACTGCAGTAGCTCACTGCAGTTTCCACAGCCAAAAGCTATGTGGCACGTGGTACAGGTCTAAACCACAAATAATGTAAAATGCAGGGTGAGCTCAGGATGCAGTGTTCCATGTGGCAAGGATCACACTGGTCCAATGCTCAGGGTGCCCTCTTCAGAGCAAAACTTCAGGTCAGAAATCTGCAGTTATTTACACAGGGATTGTCTGTAGCTTTTGTTACCATGGGATAGAGGAGGGATGGGAGTCACAGAATCATAGAATGGTTTGAGCTGGGAGGGCTTCTAAAGATCAGCTCATTCCAACCTCCCCAGTGGGCAGGGACACCTTCCACTAGGCCAAGTTGCCCCAAGCCCCATCCAACCTGACCTTGAACACTTCCAGGCATGGGACATCCACAGCTCCTCTGGGCAACCTGTTTCAGTGCCTCATCCAGGGGCTGCCACTGATTCAGTGTGTTGTTGCCACTTGCTGTGTATCTGTTGATCACAGAAATTCAGTAGTAAAGAGTAGCACAGATTCCAATCATATTTGTGCTCAGTTTTGATACTGAAACACTGCTGAACATTAGGCATGGTGGGAAGGTATCTGTGCCTGGCACTCAGAAATTAAAGCAATGTACTAACAAATGTGCTAGCAACACCCGACCTACCAGTATTTTTTCTTGATACATGAATGGCAGTATGGTGTGGAAATAGGAGGTCCATGTGAAACCTAGAGCCTGCTCTGATTCTTTCTACCCTCTTCCTACATAGAAGATATGGGCAAAAGCATTTACCACAGCAGCACTGACTCAGTACAGTCTGCCTGTTAAAAGGCTCCTCACCTAAAGTTCCCACAGAATTAGGTTCTCCCGACAGATCTGGACAGATTTTATATCACGTGAAGCTGGAGGGGAAGGTTTTGCTCAGCTCAGAGCTGCTCAGATAGGTCCTGGAAAGGAAATCCCTATTCCTGTATCCGTGGAAGCAGGGTGTGCTGGGCCAGACTGCCACCAGGCACTTCATTTTCAGAAATGGAAAACCAGCTCATGCCTTGAGAACAGACTGCTATTTTTTCCAACAGATAACTGGTGAGCATACTGGAGACTGAGGATTATAACTGAATCTTGAAGTAGTGCTACAAGAATGAGTTTAAGGCAGGCAAAGCACAGAGGTAGTGCAGAACTGCACACTGTGCACCTGCACATCCCTTAGACAGTCTTTGGAGCTAGAGTCTCTTCCACTGCTTCTACCTTAATACATGTTTCTTATTTTTCAATTCACACATCCATTTGATAAAATCAATATCTGGTTTTATATAACTAGGAAAACAAAATTCAAACAAAAAAGCTCCAAAAACACAGTTGTCAAATTATTTTTGAGATATATAATCCCCTCTACTGTCCATCTACTTTATTAACAGTCCTGCTCCTTACTCTGTAATTCCTTCTCTAGTGAAATCAAGGGGTGAGTCCAGCATTCATGTCTGGCCACAAGGCAGGTGTCCCTTGCAGGGAGCCTCAGAGTGTTTGAGTGCCCCATCAAACCCCCACAACCCAGGTCATAGCCTTTAGGGGTGCTGAAATCTCTGCCAAAGCTGCTGCAGACCCTGACCAGAATGCTTCACACTGGTAAGAGGTGCTGGTGGCAGGCAGATGTACCACATTAAAAAAATGGACTAAGATGTTACTTCTTGACCTCTTAACTTTTTCAAATTCATCCATTTTTAGCAGAAGATTTTCAGAGGACAGACATGCCAAGAGGTCTTACACGACACAAGTCAATCAGAACTAGAACTCCCAGCTAAACCATTACCACCACTGCTGGCTGGGGCAGTGGCAGTACAAAAGAACATAAGGTCATTTGTAGGAAGCAGGGAATGCACACTCAGCTCCCTGCTTTCTGCTTATCTTCTAACCAAGAGCACTGCAGCGAAGGTGAGTTACCTGCACAAAACCAGTGGGCCACTCTACCAGATGTACCTGCATCTCAGCAAAGGTGAGATGGGGAAAATACAGTCTTTGGGGAATTTTTAAGGAGCATGATTTTGTGCTTTTCCTGATAAGAAAATACATTAAAAATAAATATTTTATTTTATATTTTATATTTATATTTTATATAGGGGGCTCACCTAAGAAAAGGGAAGAAGATTCAAAACTTCACTTACATGAATCCTAAATTTAAAAATACATCTAAGATGAATGAGTGGGAATAAAACTTGTTCTAGCAAGCCCCATTCCTCAGTAATTCCCATTTGCTGGGAAAAAAGGCAAACTCTCTTATCAGAGAAGTCACTCTATTGAAGAGAGCCAATTTCCCAATCAGAGTGTGAAGCATGACATACCCTACTCTTAAATCATTTATATTTTACTTTTTTATGATGCAATCATGAATTAGCTTTTTCTGCGTTTGTAATGAGAGAATAGAACAGATGGTCAGGGCTTAGTTCAGGGTGATAAATCCATTATGATAACCTACAGAAAGCTGCTGCTATGGCAGTTGCTGCCAAATAAGTATTCATTCAGTGCTCTGTTCAGGCCTTGATTACTGTGTGCAAGAACCATCTCACTTCTTCACCACTTTGGGGTAGAAGAACTACCTGAAGATACCAGACTGCGCATCTACTTTCAGCTCAACCAGGGGCTCAAGTGCAGAGTAGAGTTTTCTATCAAGGACTGATTGCAAACTATCCATTTCACCTTGAATTCATGCCTTCACTTGTTTTGCAAGAAATTTCTAAAAGCATTTAGAATCCTAGAATAATTTCTACTGAACAAGACCAATGGAGGGCATTTGGTCTAATCCAACTCAAAGCATTGGTCACAGTGAACCAAACCTGTAGGTCCCTTCCAACTGGAACTACTCTATTCCATTCTGTTCTGTTCAAATTCCACCCTTAGACTCCAACAGAAGGCTCTCACTTAAGCTAGTCCGCAAATATGACCTATTATGTTCTAAAAACAAAGGTTAGACTAATCAGATATCCTATAGCTTATGATTAGCAAAAAGAGATATTAAACTATAAAGCAAACAAAATAAGAAGTTGTGTGTTCGTTATTTCTGATGATGCCTTTGACCTGAATCACATCAGGCTTCTCCAGAAATGAACCTAAGCAGAATCCACAGATCACCTTCAAGGAGGTTCAGATCTGCGTTCAGGCTCTGTGCCTTTGGAAACCAGCAATACCCTTTTCCAAGCTACTTTGACACTTTTGTTTCTACGAAATTTTGCCGAAATCCCTTTCCATCACTGGAATTCAGCACCAGAGCATTACCACATATCTTTAGTGGTGTTTCCATGTGGAAACAGTAGCTCCATATACCAAGAGCTCAGAGTTTCATCACAGCTGAGTGGCTAGAGGCTGGCTGTGGAGTTTTATCAAGTCTATCAGAGGAGAGAGAAGAGCCTGCTGAGGAAGGAAGTGGGGTTCCTGCAGTATCTCCTACAAAAGCATTGAGGGTTTCCATGGGGGAAAATGAGGGTTTCCATGGGGGAAAACAGAGCTCCCCACAGTTACAACCTACCACTGAAGGGCTCATGCCAGGCCCCTGTTCTTCAGTCCCCAGGGTCCTGGGCACACAGCACCACTACAAATGACAGCTCCAAGAGAAATTCTTGCATGTTGAGCTCCCACATTTCAATCGAACCACCCCATAGGTACATTAGGTAGGACAAAGTGAGCAGAGGAAAACTGATTGCATACAAATGCATACAAAATAAAAGCACCACAATTTCAGTGTTTTCTTCCATACATAGTAATTTCAAGGGACTTTATTAACAAAAGCTGTGTAAGCAGAGGTTTGAATTTGAGCAGGGTTCATTTGACTTCTGCACCTCACTGCTTCCTGGCTGACTGCTCAGCATCTGCAGCGTAGGCATTACGTGATGCTCCGCTTGTCCCCAAAGCCGTCAGTCAAGACAGAGCCTGAGCCAGGAAATGGTTAGAGTCCGAATAAATATTAGCAGGATAACCTGGACTGCTGCTTCCCTTCCCTCCTGCTCTCGCCTACACACGTGCTGCTGCTGCTGCCTCGGCACAGAGCCACGCTACGGGAGGAGCTGAGCAGCTTCTCCCCATCTACACATGTCTAAAGGGACACTGTGCTTTGGATGAGGACCCTTCCCTGGATGCAGCTTGTGTACGTGCTGGAGTCAGGTGACATTCTCAACAATAAATCTGCTGAATTACAACTCAGGGAGAATTTACTTGAAAATTTACATAATGTAGCTAGGGGAGGTTTTTAACTGCTTCCCCTTGTGCATAAGGGAGAAAAAAATAGGAGGAAAATTAAGTAACAGCTTAATTGGCTTTTAGAACAGTCTATGGGGAGAAAGGCAGGCCGGATGTCTGCCTAGCTACACGGCTTGGTGTGTGCTGTAACCATGGGAGGCAACATTACAAGCATGACAGGACAATGATTTGGTTTTTCAGCACTGAAGATCTGAAAAATTAATTGCCTCCAGCTGGGGGGATTGTTTTCCACTTGAGGAAGACCTGTCGTGCTGGTTTGGATGGCAGCAGTTCAGGCTTCTGTTGGAGGGAAAAATGGAGGATCTGCTCTGCCGTGCACCACCTCAAATGTGGATCACAGCTGTTGGGATGAATGGGATCTTCCTCTTCCACCATCATCCTCATTTTAATCAAGGAGTGGCTTGCAATGAACTGGGTAACTGAGAGGATGATGAGTCTGATACCTTGTGCTCTTTCTGCTCCCACTGCCCCCCATTTTTTGAGAAAAATGGCACAGGAGCAGACTGTGTTGGTTCAGTTCCCACTATCTCCAAACTGCTGCATTTTGGGATGGTACAAGTAACACAGGGCTGCAAGGAAGATATTGACAGTTCATTTTTTATTTAATTTTGTCTTTCAAAAAAGCACCAGTTAAATCAATGTCAATTACATGATAACATACAAGTTTCAGGCCTAATCACTCTCTCTTACCCTCCTTCATTTCTCAGATAATTCAGGGAGAACTCCATTGATTACCTGTCCTCCTCAAGAGCAAACATTGTCTGAGATCAAGACCATGAATGTGAGGGAAATGCCTGTTTTCCACAGACGAACCAGAGGCCAGGAGTGACACCATCACTTGCCACCACTTTCCAGCCCCAAGCCACTTGCCAGAACTGGGGGAGTGTCAGACTGGGTCTCTCCTCTCCAAAGGCTCCCTAACATGTTCCAATTCCTTCCTAAACCATGGCTAAATGACTGATACAAGATGCCACTGGGGTAAGCTAGAAACTGTTCAGAAAGATCACAGGATTGTCACTTCCCAAAATGGCTGAACATGGAAAAATGTTGTCCCTCTGCCTATAGCATGGATGCTGCCTTCTGCCAGCACCAAGAGCCCTGGCAGAGCCCTCTCCACCCTGCCAGCAGCACTGCTCTCCTAAGATCCTGAATCGCACTCCTGAGGACTCACAGGCATCACATCTCCAGGATTTTAATCCAGGTACTCTGGCTTCACTCCACTGTGTCTTATTACACAGGACAAAGCCATAAATCAGCTGTGTGCTGCACTCCCCCCTGCCACTGCAGACAGTGGATGCACCATTTAGAAGCCTTGCTGATATCCAGCCTTTGGTGCAATACTCTGTGGATCCGAACAGAAGCGGAGATTACAGCCACGGTACTGATCATATGCTGTGTTGGATGTCCTCAGCAGACATGGAACTCACTGTCTTAGCCATAAGGATGGTTCAATAAAAATGTGTATATACAGGCCTGATAACACAAGACTATTTTTTAGCTTTGATTTTAGAATCAGGCTAGAAGAATTAGACTATGAAGTAATTTTGTATTAAACACCATTATTAGTTTTGTTATCCAATGCAATCAAAAAACTTCCTTCCACTTCCTTCAGAAATGACAAACTAATTCCAAATCAGAAATTGAACTATTGGGGAAAAGCAGACAGAAGCATTCAGGCTTAACCTGGAAAACTAACTTGTGTTTAGGTCTGCCTTTTAAGAACAGGCTGCCAGACTAAAACACGTGTCCTATTACAGGTATATTTATAGGCCAAGCCAAGACAGCTGTGACTGCAAATCACCCCACGAAAACAGGAAACCTTCAGACAGCACAGCCCCTTCACCACTCCTCCATCAATAGCGCTGAGAGCAGTGCCTGTAACATGCATCCAGGCCAGCAAGAGCGCTTTTGCATGCAAGTACCAGACTTGTTCTCCTTTAAAACAACCTAGAATGGCTGCAAGCAAATGTCTCAACAGGATTTCCTTATGTTTACGGCTGCAGCGAGCGTTCATTTTTAAGCTGGTCTCTTTGCCTGTCGGTAAGAAGCGATTGAAACCTTTACCTGCAAACTCTGCATCGGCATTTAAGCGGGTGCTTTATTCATTGTTTTTATCAGGTCTGATTATTTAGGTCGAAGGCAGGAATTGCACACGGCCGGCGCCTGCCCGGTCCCGCCCCGCCGCGATGGCGGCTCCGCTGCGGAGGATGCTCGGGAGCCGCCGCCTGCTGCTGCTGCTGCTCCGCTCGCCGCCCAGCGCCGCCCGCGCTGCGCGCAGAGCCTCAGGTACCCCGTCCGGAGCAGGCCGAGGGGAAAGGGCATCCCCGTCTCGCCGTCTTCTGGCCGCTTAGAAAGGGCTGCGTTAGCATGCTGTAGGCTTTTGTCTTGATTTGGCAGGCTCAACTGTAGGTTATTTGGTTAAACTACCATTTTCAAATTCATTTTGCCCTATACCCCAGTCTCATCTCTACCTTGTAAGAGATGAATGCAGGCAAGCATTTAGCCCTCAGGAGCTGGCTGTTTTTCAAGGATCCCGTGCTGATGGCAGGCAGGTTGGGAGGTAGTTCCCCATCTCAGACTTTTTGATTAGGAAGGTATTAAACTATTTTATTCACTGTTTTTCGGCCAGTCTATTAATTCTTTGCCAATCCCATACCACTGAAATTGTTCTGCATGGTATGTACAGACTCACAGGATGTGTTGCTGGAGGTTTGCACCACGATGAGTGACATCTGCTCTGCTGTTGTGTGTTCCTCACTTAACTATGGCCCCATTTCTCTTGGGCTATAGGTGTTGCTTTCTTCCTTTGCTCCTTCTTAGCACCACTTTTCACTGGGGGCCTGTGGAAGTTGCTAGTGTTCCATAGCCCACAGATGAACATTAGTTCTGCTTTCTGAGGGTTTCCAAGAGGTTTGCCAAACCTTTCAGTGATACCCAGGGATGGAGAAGGAGCAGCAGCAGACCAGCAGTTATCCTGAGCCAGGGCAGAGGGCTGTGCTGGGAGAGTGGGTGTTACCTTGGGTCATAGGTACCCATTTCCTTTACAAGCCTTCCCAAGCGGTTTGCTGGAGCTGCTCTCTGGATGTAGCACACCAAATGGAAAGCAGATACAAAGTCCTGCACTCACCCCAGCTCATGTCTCTGAACTGCCCTCTGTGCTGGATGTGTACCCATAGAGACTTTGGGAGAACTGAGATGATGATGAAAAGCATCAATGGAATCTAAGTTATCTTACTAAATTATCTTTCTATATCTAATTGAAGACACAGGCTCTCTGACTAAACAAGCTGAAGCAACTCTTGCTGCAGACTGGAAAAAAAAATTGACTCCAGAGCAATTCTATGTTACACGAGAGAAAGGAACTGAACCGGTGAGCAGAAGTGCTAATGCTGTCCAAGGGTGAGCCACCTCCTCTGCCTGCTGGGCACAGAAAAACCTGCCTTGGGGGGCTGTCACCACTCAGTTTCTTCACAGGATTTCCCCCTCCTTCCTGTGGATGAAAGTTAGATTGATTCAACATACAGAATGGGGTAGATTTTGTTCTGACCCAGACTGTTTTGCAGATGAAAAAATATTCTGCATTCTTTTCATATTTGATTGGGGTTTTTTTTCTGGGATACTCTGCTGCCAGATCAGCTGTCTGTGTGGTAGGAGTTGAGGCCCTTCCAGAGGAGAGGGAGATCATATTTTTGTCCTGTAGTCTCCTTTTTTTGACCATATGTAGATTAGCCATGGAAATCTTAAACATAGCACTCCTTTCAGGAGATGGGTTATCCCTCATGTGCCAGATCACGCACCCGCATGCCTCCACTTTTCGTCTTTCTGTGATAAGAACATGGAGCATCGTGGATGGAGTGCTGGCTGTCTCTAGCCCAGAGGCAGAACCTCTGCACACAGGGAGCATGGACCATGGGATTAAGTCACGTGAACTTTGCCCAAATCCATATCTGTAAAACAAGCATCCCGGACCATGCAGGAAGGAGGAGAGTCCCTTTGTAAAGCCGCTTTAAAGTTGTGGCAGTCCACAGCAGAGCCCTGGCCTTTGGGATCCTGCACATTTCACCAGTTTCTTGGAGGTCATGACTCCATGTTTGGTACCTGGATGATTTATGTATCTGACTGGTCTCAAAGTTTGTGAGGGTAGGGGGTAGCCTTCACTACTAATCCAAAGGCATCCTCCCCTTCATTTCTTCGGGCTGCTAACGTTTGTTCTTCAAAGCCCCCCTGCGAAGCCTTCTTTTTATGATTTTTCTCCTGTTTTGAGTCTGATTCTTACATGCTTGTTCCAGATGGTGAGCTTTTAAAGACCTGCATTATTAACTTCTCTTTTTTTCCTTCCTATTGTAAAAGCCGTTCAGTGGGATCTATCTGAATAACGCAGAGTCAGGAATGTACTGCTGTGTGTGCTGCAATGCCCCACTCTTCAGGTAACATCCTTTGGCTTTCACAGCATCTTTAACATGTACTAACTGTGGCAGGAGGGGCAATGTCTTTTCATGAATGGCATGGAAAGTGTTGGTCAGAAGAACAATCCCTTTGTGCCCAAGTGCTGTGTGTAAATCTTCCAGGATAGCTGTGGTGATACAGATAAGCCTTTTCCTTGAGCTCATGAGGATTGCCAGTGGCCAGCACACAGTTGTCACATTAGGGTCTGCCTGTTTCTCCTGACACACACTGTTATTTTTGGTTGATAATAATTCTCTGTTTAAGAGGTCCTTAAGCCATAAGCTGCCACAAAATACAACTATTTATGCATGAGTATCACTGTGTGTTTGCTCTGTTTGTGTGCTCCCCCATACTCATCTTCTTCCACTCGTGCTGGAGGGACTGTGGTCTGCCTTTGTCTGCTGTTGTGATGATCTTATTGCTGGGTCCCTCACACTGGAGCTGAAGACCTTTGCTTCACCCCCACCCCCTCCTTGTTCCCTAAATTAAATTCCACTATTCCTGCCTTTTTGGTTCCATCTACTTCCTAAAACCTGGCTGCAAATGACTGCACAGTTAACCTCTGTGCTCTTTACAATTCTATATATTTTGCAACTTAATTAACATCTAAGTAAAAGGAAATAGAGTGCCTTGGAGTAGGATGTGCAGAGGGTGTTCTGTTCTCTGTGACTGAATCAGGAAAGACAGTTACTCATATTTTTGGTGTAGAAAATAGCCCTTATTTATCCCCAGCTGAGAATTGAAGGAAATGCAGCTGATATGCCCAAGTTTATGAAGACTTTAAAGGATGAATCACAGATCAGAACTTCGAATGGGATGCTAAGGATCAAGAGATCTGGATAGTAAGAAAGGAGGGGAAAATATAATGGATGTATTGAAAATAAACCTAAACTAAGCAATTAAATTACAATAGTGTACAATTAGTTTTCCTTTGGCCAAGTGCATAAAACTACTGTTATGCAAACATGTATTGGCTTAAATGTATCATTTTCTGTAGAGGTTTTCTAATGAAGACTTCTAAATAAATGTATTTTTTATGTTAGCTCAGCATTACAAAATATCCTGAAGACAAATATAAAACCTAAAAATACCTCTGGAAAATTCTGATACATTAGAGAAATTTTAAATTACTAAGCTGTGGAAGAGTTCCTTCAATTCCTTCAGATTTTCCTTCAATTTAGGCATCTTTAATATTAGACAATTGATATTGACAGACCAACGTGAAGAGGGACAAACACTGGAGGGAATTGCTTCTGTTGTTAAACTAGTAAGAGAACAGCAGTATAACCAAGTAGTCAGGCTGCCTTTTGCACTATCCAGCTCTCAGAGGATATAAGTACTTTTCTTCACAGCACAAGATAACGCAAAACCTTGTAGACAAAAAAAGCCAAACTTTCAGGGGGAAAAAAAAAAAAAAAGCCTTGTAAGAAAATTGGAAACTATTGAATGTGCAAAATTGTTTGGAAATATATTTTCCATGGAGGTATTATGCCATGGAGAACACTAGCAATGAGGGGGAGAAATGGTATTGGATAAGAGATTCATTCATCATGTTTATTTCCTAGTCCATTACAAATGTTATTTCTTTTTCAAATGCATTAGATCATTAGGTACAGGTAAACATGAAGTATTTCTTCCTTTCTTTGAAACATGTGTGTATACATTTATACCAGAATTTATTACCTTCTGCTACCAAATATTCATTTGAAAGAGTTGGAAATACATGGAACAAACCCCTAACCTTTATAGATAGCAAATTGTGGTGCTTTAATGAAATCTCAAACCTTCATCAAACCATAAACCTACAGCTGAGATTCATACAGCAAAAAGCACTTTTTAGAATTATCTGGATTCCATCCAGGACGACTGAAATAGGGATCAAAGTAAATGACATGTGCTGGAGGAATGGTGTGTCGAAGGCTAATCTAATGCATATGTTTAGGGAAAGTCCATTTATCCATAAATTAAGTGGTGAAATACTTCAAAGGGCAAATATGATCTTGAACAGCAATATTTTTGGGTACTAAAATGTTTCTATTAGGGAATCCAAGTGATATTACTGTTAATAAAACCACACAGAGACCATTTCTGTTGAGAGCTAGTTTAACAGCTCAAAAGATCTTTCCTTTAGCAGTGGAAAACATCTACAATAAACTTAAGTATTGTGAGCGGCATGTGAGGGACAGAGTCAGGGTCAGATACAAAACCCGCACAGTGCTAAAGACCTTCCTTGACTCTGGGTTTTCAGAGAGGATCTTTTTATCTATGTGTGAATACGCGTAAGGATCCCAGCGTCAAAAAATAGTTTTGATTAAAAGAACAAAGCAGATATATGTCAGGGAAGCTTGAAGTCATGTATGGATCTGTGTCCCTCAGGTTATTCTTGGGGGCTCAGTAGGCACAGTGTTCGTGTGGTTTTGCGGCAGGGAAAGCAGAGAGCTCTCTTTGGCTTGAAAGAAACAGGCCTGGAGCCCTAAGGACCTTCACAAACACAGAGTCTGCAAACTGCTTTTGCTTCAGAGCAGGCTGCTGCTGTGCTGTGTCCTATTTCTCTCCAGTTTTATGGAGAGGAGAGGAAGGAGAACATTTCTCATGGATATTTGTGCATTGATATGAAGGACTGTGCATTTATATGAAGGACTAAGCAACAGCCCACACAAAAACTAGCCTTTGGTCATTCTGTGCTTGCAAATCCTCTTATAATTTCCACAGCTGCATTACTGAACGACAGCCCTGTACAGATGATTGCAAAAATGCTGACTCATGCACTGTTCTTTGAGTTGGATTTTTTAAGCTTTTTGTCCAGCTTGTTTGTCTTGTCTTTATGAAAGGCACTGCAATTAAGATTTTCAGAGTTTTCTTCGCTGTGTTAGTAACCCACCAAAATATGCATGATATATACTGCATACTTCGTTTTAAATTCTGTCTTAACTAACGTTCCAATCCCCTTGTTTGAGCTGCTGCTGGTGTTGATGTCTCCATCCACCACTAGATGCCAGTAAGAGCATTGGGTTTGGGAAAAAACCATGGGAAACCGAGAGGAAATGGTTGTGGTGAATCTCCAGACCACTTCTCTGAGAAGTATGTAAACCTACCTTCATTTCTTATTCTAACTCAAGCTAGGTCCCTCTTTGATAAGAGAAGGTTCATAGTGCTGTCAAAGCTTGCATAATTTTAAATAGGAGGGATTATCTTATTTCTGTACCAAATCCCGAAAATGTCTTCTGATCATATTTTCCAATATGCTCTAGGTTTTAATATGCAGCTAACCAGTGTTGGTCACCCTGGGTGTTAACACGAGGCACCCACAAGCTGACTGTCTGTTGTGCTGTTTCTTGTGGCTGTGATTATCTCTTGGGAAAAGTAGATCTTTGTGCTGTGAGGATTTGTCATTGGTTGATTGATGGTTTGAGCAAGGCTCTGTTTCATTTTCCAAACCAGCTTGATGGCTGACTGCAAGACAAAGCCATCACCATCAGGCACGAGCCTAGTCTGGTGGGCCAGCCCAGCCTTTGTCTATTCATTTCTTCTTGTGAACTCTCTTCTCTGAGATCGCTGGATTGGGCCAGGCTGCAAACTGCAGCTTTGTAGGTGTAATTCCACTAATGCTATAGCATAGTGTTAGTATAGTACAGTTAGGAGAAACCTTTTTCTAGGAAAAACCCTTTTCCAAGCTTTGTGAAATACCGACCTGCCATTGAAATAGAAACAGTGAGACAAAATCTCTGGTTGTGAGCTGATTGAGAATTCCCTCTGGAAAAGAGTTTCCAGCACAGTGTGATGCCAGTGAGAAAACTTCTACTGTGTCAAATATTATTAATAGTGGTACAACAAAGGAATGAGGAAAAAAAGCAATGTTCTTAACAGAAGCAGACTCTTTTGTAACATCTCTGTTATTAATTAACAAGAAGATCTGGTTTCCACTATAGCTCAGAAAAGAAGTACAATTCTGGGACTGGATGGCCATCATTTTCTGAAGCTTATGGTGCTTGTGGCAGAGATGAAAGTAATACCAATATCATGAGACGATCGGACAACTCACTGGGATCAACTAGAACTGAAGTCGTCTGCAAACAGGTACATTTATTTTGGAGATGATACACAAAGACAAAAATCTTTGATAAGGTTTTTTTTTGTGCCCATGAATGAATCTACCTGAATACAGCAGTGAGAATTACAGGATCACTGGAGCCATTCTGTCTCAGCCTGGGGTGAAGAAAAGTATGCAACTGGAGAAAGCAGCTGTGTACGTATAGCCAAGGGCTGGAGTTTAGACAGAATATTAGTCAAGGTGTGCTGCAAGGTGGGACAAGAGACAGTAGAAGGGACTCTGAGATAGGGTCCATGCAATTGACTCATCACAGGGACAGTTCTTCCTCATTCAGTCTTGCTAAATATTTACTGTACACGTACTTAAAATATGCAGAGGTTGAGACACCAGCCATTGAAGCCATTTGCAGCCATTTTTATTTACCCTGCAGGGTGGTGGCTGTGCGCTGCATCTCTAAAGCTATTTTCTGTGGATTCTCTTGTTTCACAGAAGCCACCCTTCTATTCTTTCTAGCTATTTTGACTCCCTCAGTCAACTCTTTTCTGCACTAGAAAGGTCCACTTCCTTCAACCGTTCCTTTTTATGCAGTGCTTTTTAGTGTGCTGATCATCCTGTTGCTCTGTTCTGCATTCTTCCCAGCTGACTCTTTTCCTTCTTGGAGTAGAACGCAAGGCTGGACATAGCACTGCAGCTGGGCCCAGCCTGCCGCAGGGGTAAGAGGCTGTTCAGGTGTCGTAGAAATGGTGTTGTTGTCCTTACACCATTACATTTCCGCAGCCTATATTGCACAGACACATATTTATTTTGGCACCTGCTGTAGTACCCAGGTTCTTTTTCTAAAGAACTGCCACCCCTAACAATTTCTTCCCAACCCTGAATCTGTTTCTTACTTTTGTTAATGTATAAAAGTATGCAATTGAATTTAATTAATTGCATCTTGGATTTGGGGGTTTTTTAATGCCTCTGTGTGTGTCTGGTTTTCTAAACTCTTAAAATTGTTCATGCTGTCCTTCACTGTGCTTGCAGCAGGATTAGGTATATCTGCAAATGTAACAAGAATTTGCCACAGTCCATTATCTTGGTAGAGTTCACATCTGCAGCCATATGCTTCAAGCACCTTCAAGAACCCCAGCTGAAAACAGCTTTCCAATTTTATAATGGCGCTGATAGCTATACTGAGTCTAATTTTTTCACCTCACTAGTTTGAGGGGGAAATCCTCAGTTGATCCGTGAGAAGAACCTCCAGTGACTTATTAATTAACTTGAAATTTTCATGATATATTGAGATGTCTAGATCCTTTCACTCATTTCCTGTACACGCCTTCTGGCATTAATACCTTTTGACTTGCTCTTCTGGGATCTGCTTGTTTGGGGGCAGATATTTGCTCACTGACCAGATGTGATTCCTTGTCACTCCCCAGGACTTTCCCACTCACACAACTCAATAGTGATTTAATCATAAAAGTTTAATTCAGGATAGCATGGTAGATACCAGCATAATGTTGGTCCATAATTGCAGTAGTAATAATGCAGTAACAATGGTTTCTGGTCACCAGTGGGGTTCCCCAGGGCTCAGAGCTGGGCCCAGTCCTGTTTAATCTCTTTATCAATGATCTGGACAAGAGGATTGAGGGCACCCCCAGTCAGTTTGCAGACACACTGAGTTGTCTCTGGGTGGGAGTGTTGATCTGCTGGAGGGCAGGAAGGCTCTGCAGGGGGATCTGGACAGGCAGGATCCATGGGGAGAGGCCAGAGGTCTGAGGCTCAGCAAGGCCAAGTCACAACAACCCCTGCAGTGCTACAGGCTGGGGACAGAGTGGCTGGAAAGATGCCTGGAGGAAAAGGACGTGGGAGTGCTGAATGTGAGCCAGCAAGTGCCCAGGTGGCCCAGAGGCCAATGGCATCCTGGCCTGATCAGCAACAGTGTGGCCAGCAGGACCAGGGCAGTGATCATTCCCCTGTACTCAGCACTGGTGAGGCCACACCTCGAATCCTGGGCTCAGTTCTGGGTCCCTCATCACAAGAAGGACATTGAGGTGCTGGAGAGAGTCCAGAGAAGGGCAGAGGAGCTGCTGAAAGGTCTGGAGCACAAGTCTGATGCTGAGGGAGCTGGGGGTGTTTAGCCTGGAGAAGAGGAGGCTCAGGGTGACCTCATGGCTCTCTGCAGCTGCCTGAAAGGATGGTGCAGCTGAGTGGGGTTGGCCTCTTTTCCCAAGCAACTGGAAACAAGATGAGAAGGCATGGCCTCAAGCTGTACCAGGGGAGGTTCAGGCTGGATATTAGGGGGAATTTCTTCATGGAAATGGTTGTTAAGCATTGGAATGAACTGCCCAGGGAGGTGGTGAAGTTGCCATCCCTTGAGGCGTTCAAGAAGCAACTGGACATGGCATTTAGTGCCATGATGGTGATCAGTCAAAGATGGACTCTATGAACCGAGAGGTCTTTTCCAACCTAAATGATTGTCATTCTGTAGCAATGCAATAATAAAATGGTAATAATTTCTGTTGCAGTGTGACGCCCATCTAGGCCATGTGTTTGATGATGGACCCGCACCTTCCGGGCAGAGGTTCTGTATCAACAGTGTTTCATTAAAGTTCAAACCAGGCTCTGGTCAGTGAGAAGTGTCTCTCTCTGGCTTGCAGAACATTCTTTCTCTGCTCATACAGCATGCTTGTGAAAATCTCTCATGCTTTTAATATATAACTCAAATTTTAGTATTTATGCTGCAGTAGCTTTGTTTTCCAGCTGTTATCATTGTTTATAAAATACATATTTTTGTTGTAACTCTTTGGCAGTCTATCTTGTCACGGTTAGTGCAGTGTGTTGATCTGCTTATTGTATTTTTTTAATTAAAAAAAAAACAACCTGTGCAATAGTTCACATTCACAGCTATCATTGTTAGCTGCATTGAGACTGCTGAAATGAGGTGCTCTCCTGAACCTGACTGCCTGTTCTGAGCAGTTGTGGCACTCGGGAACACCGATGTACATGACTGATCATGGCAGAGCTTATACTTCTGCAAAATCATCATATCCTTCTAAAGAGAAGCAAAAATAGCATGAATCTTCAAATAAGGTCTGAGGGGATTTTTCCCCCTCATGTGAGAGACCTTTAGCTGAGCCAAGTGACTTTTCTGTGAACCCATAAAAGCAAAGTCCTGAAGGACCTAATTGAAACTATTTCAGGCAATGGAACCAGTAGAGATACGGAGTCTTTCTTCTTCTAAATCAATTATTTTGATTCTGTGTCCAATAGCAGAGCAGAAATAGGGTTTGCTCCAGAAACTTCTCTTACAGCAATTATATGATAATAATGTAATGATATGTGTAATATTTTCAGACTTCTGTTATCACATGTGTATTTCAGAATCCAAAAATAAAAATGAATATGAAATGTACTGTATTTGGGGGAAATAAATCAGCATCAAAACCCAGTTTTGGCAAAGTGATGCTTTTGATGCCTTGTCTGTTGTTCCTTGTACAAGTTTGTAAACACTTCTGCATTCTCCCAAGCATTGTCATTATGGTTTGCCCTAACAGCAAAATAAATCCTGTGTCTGATAAATTGAGCTTTCCGTCCTTCAGAATTTTTTCCAGAGAAAATAATCTCTGACTCAGAACATCAGCTTCACTAAACTGGCTGGGTTTAAATGCTTCCCTGCTGAGAGTTACTAGGCAACATCTCATTTGGCTTTACCTACAACAGACTGTTTCCATTCTCCCCACTTTGGTTGCCTCAGTGATAAAAAGTGTGTGTTCATTTACCAGTGTAGTCTTAAAGCTGTTTAATGTCTTCAGAAAATGGACCTTTGCTGCACTGAATTTACTTCTGCTCCTTCTGTCATGGAGCTCTGTGGTTTTTCATTCTCCTCTGCATTCTACAGGGGAACTCTACAATTCCATAACTTCTAAAAACATCACAGAGACAATGATCATTACAGGCAACCTAAACCAGAATGGCACAAAGGCCACCAGAGGTGCGAAGCAACAAGACTGAAGCAGAAATTTGGTGCTAGTGGTTTGAAGTAGAGTCATAGCTGGTGACAGTGCCATTGCCATCAGAGGTGTCTGTCAAGGGCACCAGCATGCAGCTTGCTGTGCCTGTGCTGCACCGTGCTCTGCCTCTCAGGGTGCCATTGTATCACCCCTGTATTGCCTGCCTGCTCCAACCACGCTGTGCATGCCCAGCCTGCTCACATCTCCGCTCTCAGGAGCCTCCGCAGCTTGCACAGGAATCACTGTCTTTGCACGCTCTGAATTCCTGTGCCCCCCCCGTTCTGATATATTTTCATCCACTGTTTGTTTGTTTGTTTGTTTTTCTTTAAATCCATTGCACAGCTACTGGAAAGGTTATTTGACCTTTAAAGGCATTTTTTAGTCAGGAAGCCTTCTCCCCTCTCCTTGCCTTTCCCAACAGGAGAGCATTCTCTCAGAAAGGGGGAAGGTGTTCCCACGTGGGCTCGTGTGTTCAACCAAGTGCTGGTGGGAGAAGCCAGCACCTGCCTTAGAACAGTGGCTTTTGGCTGGGATATCAGTGGAAATGCTCCTCATTTCTGCAAGTGGCTGAAAGTTGAACAGAACTGTCAAAAAACCTGTTTATTTCCTTCCCCCAGAGATTCCAGGTGTCACTGACACCTTTTACAGATGAAAGTGCCATACAAACAAAACCGACCATGAAGCTGGCAAAACAACTATCCACAGAGACCTGAGTGCAAACCACTCTCAGTTTAGTACCTTGGATGGATGTACATGGTGGGTGGAGATCGTCTTAATCAACTCTTAACTTGCCAGTCACTGGCAAGTTAAGAGCTGCTAGTGGCAGAGAGAGCTTGCCAGAGCAGAGAGCACATTTATTTCATATCTACAGACGTCATTGCTTGCATTTGGATGTCTGGGGTGAGCAGCAGCTGGTGCCTCCTCACTCATACGGCAGCATGACCTGAGGGAAGAGTCCTGGAGGGCCCCAGTTTAGCTTGTGCAGTGTTGCTGATGTGTAATCATATGGACAGGTCCAAAGCTTCAAGAGCAGCACCTGAGCTGCACTACACTGATATGTGACCAAGCAAACACAGGAAAGCCCCTGAGAAACAGATGCTGAAATAATCAGCCTTGTTCTGCTTCAAATGAAATGGGGAAAGAGGATTTGACCACGTGTGTAAAATCAGAGTAATGGGACATCACCTTTCAGTGTGGTGTAAACTGTGGGACATTTGGGACCTCTGACCAAAAGCTCTATGGGGCAGTGCACCTCATTATCTTCTGTGTCTGTGGTACCAACCACACCAGGACAGATCCCAGCTAAAGGCCCACAGTGTTATAAGATCACGAAAAATAAAGACTAATAATAATGAAAGGCATTACTAAAGAGTGTCATAGGTACATGAATTTCCTTGTGTATCTGCAAATACTTTGTTCCACCATAGTGAATAAGGAGCAGTTGCTTTTCTGAGCTGAATATACTCTGCCAGGCAACTTCAGATTTATGTTCCACCCTTCATATCTGAGTAGTTTTTTACCATGGTTATTTCATTAATTAGTTTCAATTATGATACTTTTTATCCCATTGTGTTTTTAAATAGCTTTTTTGTAAATCGTAATTGAGGTTTCTACATAATTCTTAAGAGTTTTTTACGTCTTAAATAAACTATTTAATGACTTTCTTAGTCTTTACAGCATCTCTACAAGGCAAGTAACTATTCTCAATTTTACTGAGGGAATACTTGATGAGAAAAATTTAATTGACTTGCTCAAGACTTCAAATTAAATTTGCAGCCAAGCCAGAATTAGACTCTGCATGGCTCATGACCACATCCATATATCAGACCCTGCTTTTTCAAAACTTGTCTTGGTATTTGATTGTTTAGAGGGGAGAGGAGTGTGAATTGTCAAAAGGGAGGAGGTAAGCTTAGCATAGGTTTTCTTGCTATAGTATTAAAACCAAATCCAAGCCAACACAGGCAACTTGGCTCATAAAGAGCAATACCTGACCTCTTTCTCAGAGCAAATGTGGTAAGGGCTTGGTTAGAAATCAGAGAAAAGAAAGACAGGAAATAGGAAAGCAGGAGCAGGTTACTCATATTACTAGAAACTTCACTCAGAAGAAAATCAGAATGGACAGAAATGAGCAGAAATCGTAATGCCCATTATTTTAGCTATGCATCCACAGAATTGTTGCTCTTTTCTGTTGCACCATGCTGCAAATCATTTGGGTTGTTTTTTGTGCTTGTGGACAGCCTAGTCTGATTTTGGTCAGAACATAAAAGAAAGGAGACTATTCTCAGTGCAAATACAGGATTTTTACCACCCCTGAACATGTCCAGCATGAGGTGGCTCCAGTGATAGCCTGCATGAGAAACAGCAGGAAAAGTCTCAGCTTGGGTTTTGCTTTTTTTCTGAGTATTTAGCTAGTATGCCTAAGCATGTTCGTATTTTCTGGTCTTAAAACTTGGCCCTACAGTGTAGAAGAGACAAGTCCTGTCACCACATGACTCCACTGCCTCCTCTTTCATTCACTTAATGACACTTTGCACTGGGCAGTGAAGTATTTTAAACCATACTCCTGTGCCTGTCCCACCTCCTGCCATGCCCGAGTGATGAGCTGATGGTAACACTACCCTCGCAGCATGTCATGTACTGCTCAGCACTCGTCATCCTCATGGATTTCACAGCTCTTCACACACAAACGATGCCTCGCCCCAGCCCTTTGAGGTAGTGGTGAGCCACACGTCACAGAATTGGAAGCTGAGGGACAGCTGTGGAAGTGACTCGCCCACAGTCCCCTGGGGCAGGGCAGGGAAATCTGATTACAGAAAGGGTTCTCAAAAGCTCTCCAAGTGTGAGCCGCTGCCAAAATTCACAAAGGCAAAGTACTTTAAAAGCAAAGCTCTTTATTGAAGAAGTGCCCAGATTTTTTCAAGACTAAAAGAATTTGTCTCAAGGCAGGTGTGTCCATGGGGACTGGTTTTAGTAGCACTGAGGAATTTGTGTGGAGGAGATTGGCAGCTTGCCATGAGGCAGAAGAAAGAGAAATGCATACCCATTATTGCGCTCCCTTTTACTGTCTTCTCTTTTGTTGTGACGCTATTTTTTTTCTGTTGCTCTGTGGTGTCCTTCCTCGCGCCTCCTCCCTGGGCTCTGGCTTTCTTCACTGCGCTCACCCTTACCTTTGCGCCTGAACGCTTCCAGCTCTAATCTCGGTTCGCTCCCCTTGGTGCCCGAGAGATGAGCAAGCATAAGGTCCTGCAGCCACGTCCGAGTCAGCAGCTCCCTGCCTGGCCGGGGGAGCTGCGGGGATCCCCTGCAGGCTCCGGGGATTGGATCCAGGGCAGGCTCGGGGGATTGGATCCCCTGCAGGCTCCGGGGTTTGGATCCCCTGCAGGCTCAGAGCGCTTGGATCCCCTGCAGGCTCCGGGGATTGGATCCCCTGCAGGCTCTGAGAGCTTGGATCCCCTGCAGGCTCCGGGGATTGGATCCCCTGCAGGCTCCGGGGATTGGATCCCCTGCAGGCTCCGGAGCTTGGATCCCCTGCAGGCTCCGGGGATTGGATCCCCTGCAGGCTCCGGAGCTTGGATCCCCTGCAGGCTCCGGGGATTGGATCCCCTGCAGGCTCCGGGGATTGGATCCCCTGCAGGCTCCGGGGATTGGATCCCTGCAGGCTCCGGGGATTGGATCCCCTGCAGGCTCTGGGGATTGGATCCCCTGCAGGCTCTGAGAGCCTGGATCCCCTGCCAGAGCAAACTCTGGCTGTGCTCATCCTACTCACCTGCTTTGCACACACAGTTTGACAACATTTACAAAGCGACTTCCAGAAAAACTCATCAGGGGCAGAGGAGTTGCCACAGCAATCAGGAAAAGGATGGCAAAAAAGTCCTAAAAAATTCTTGCAAAGCCTGCTTCATTCAGGAAACAAAGGCTGTGCTGCCCTGCTGTATTACTGATGCATGAGATGTAGAAATGTGGACCACAGCCAGGTCATCTTTGCTCAGGTGTCATTTGTGGAAGACCAAAAGATGGATCCAGACATCTTGTAATAGCAAGAAATGGAACAGGAAAGAACAGCACCTGTTGTCCAGCTTCTAAGAAAGAGGCGCAGGCAACACAGAGGAAGGTGCTGGAGTCAGAGACAACGAGAATTCATGTTTTCCTTTTCAGAGGAGTCAGCACTGAAGGATGGTGACACAGCTGGTGGATGTCAGCTGAAGAACTGACTGTGAGCTCTTGGAAATGGGAGAGCTGAGAACAATCCTCCCTGGTGTGAAAGTCTCTTGGGGATAGCTCTGACAGAGACTTGGGATGCCTATGCATTTTCTGGGTTTATTGAAGGAGAAAGCCCTGTGAAGGGCTAGGATATGAGCAGTGCTAGAAGCAGGTGTTCACGCTTGGGAAGTTCAGGGGACTGACCTCACTGTTAATCAGAATACCAGGTGCAAAATGAACCCGCATACATTCACTGCCCCAGGAATGACCCTATCCCAATCTAGAAAATGTTCCCTCCCTATTTCAGGCGTTACATTTTACCTCTTAGTCCTGGGCCTCTCCTGAATGCGCTTGGGTATTCACGCTTGGATCCATTATAAACAAAGATCATTAAACCTTGTCATGTACAATATATCTAGCTGGAATTTCCTTAGGCCCCCAGAGAAGGAAAAAAGGGGCCTTCATGACACTTTTCCTTGGCAATAGCTCAAATAACCTCTAGGCCTGGTCTGTAAGAAGGGCATTTTCCAAAACCAGATCACATGTAACTTTCTATGACCTTGTAGCCTTCACTTAAGTTTTATGAATGAATCTCTATTAAAAGCGGGGGGTAAATGTTTTTCCTTTGTCCCTCTTTCAGTTTACAAATTTGTCTTCTCCTATAGCCAGCTGTTAAAAGATTGGTTCTGCCCCTGCTTTCACCTTTCCTGTTTTATCAGCTGAGACGTCAAACTGAGGGCCTGACCACTTGATGTTAAAGATCCATGGCTTTTTTTGTAAGGCAGTGGCCTGGCCAACTCTAGACTCTAAATGCTGCCTTGTCTTACAGTTTGAGTTAGCCTCTCACACCCTAAATCGTGAGGCTTCGTTGCCTTGAGCAATGAACAGCTTCTCTGTCCTAATTCGGGGTGACAGCAGTTAAGCAATAGGTGAAAGAAACTGTATTTCTGGTGTATGAGCACTGCTGAGAGGCTTGATTCTTTAAGCTCTTGCAAATTGTTTGACATGCACAGATGAAAAGGGCTGTAGAAATGTTTATGATGGCTTATTATTTTGGTCCTGTTGCTATTTTTATTTCTATTACACCTGTGCCAATTTATCTTTTCTGTAAGATTTCACCTTCTTGCTCTACACCTGCCTCAAGAATAGCCAGAAATTGCCAATTAATAAACATTTTCTAAATGGAGGAAGTAGATCAACTTCTCCAAAGAGGCCATAAAACTCCTCCACTCCACGCATACCATAGTATTTAACAAAGTCCCTTGAGCACCTCTCCACAGAGAACTACAGCTAATCAGAGGTGTTCAGCTGTGCTTGTGATGACTTCCCAGCCTGTGGCAACCACTGCAAGGACCTATCCCTGTTTACCATCAGAACCATTCTTCTGGATGGAGAAAGACAAACAAAGCTATTTGATGGAAGCATGGCAGGGTGAGGAGGGCAGCTTGTGCGTGCTGCGGAGATGTGATACAGACAGGATGATGAGACTGAGCTACTCCACAACAGGAAGACCTCACGGAGTGGGTGTGATATAGGGAGTAGGTAGGAATATGAGGTGGAGGGTGTTGCATGAAGGAGGTGACATTCTGCCTGAGAAAGGTAACAAGGTCGAGTTTTGGGATCCTGTCCCATGGAGGTATGGCATATGGTTGGGTGGTTTTGGAGACAGATGGACAATGACTACTCAGAGTCACCTCAAGAGATATTAAAAAATAAATCTAATATTCTGAAGTGTCTTCACAATTTTCCCTCGTAACACATTGTGACTCAAATGACTGCTCTGCAGTGACCTCTAGGGTATGTTTGCTTTCAAACCTGCTGTAACATTCAATCACCTTGGAAAAACAGCTTCCCCCAAACATATTATATGGACCTACTTTTTCTCCTAAGAGTGGCTTGTGCCATTGCCAGGCTCAAAGTCCTTCTTCACATAATGCCCTTCACAGGGCATGTACAGAGAAGAGAGGCTTGTTATCTCCAGTTTGCTGCTGCATCAAAGGAAGTTGCAGATGGTCTGGTGAATCTCATCCAACACTCTTTGAAGTCAATGAAACCCCTTCCCTCGACCCCTCATTCAGTTCTCCTCTCTCAGCTCCTTATGCAAATCATAGTCTATTTGGTGTGTCTCTCCAACAAAAGCAACATGTTCCTCCCAAGCATATCCCTTTGTGGAACCTGATAGAAAACCTTTCAAAATTCTTGGTGTTGTCTTTTTCGGATGAAGTGTGACTTGAAAGTAGACGGATGCTATCCAAAGCACGGCAGAAGAAGTAAGCCCCGACCCTACAGACCTGTTTAAGTATTAATTACTGACAGCTACTATCACTGACTGCAGCAGGACTGCTCACCTGGGTAACAGCCAGGAGGAACAGGCCTCAGAGAGGAACCTGCTGAAAATCAGACAGAATGCCAATGAATGCAGGCCACTTGATAGCAGAAGGTTGTCAGGAAGCCAAACTGGAAAGTGCTGTCCAAGCCTAAAATGAAACTGTCTGCATTTGCAACAAACAAACAAATAAATTGATGGATGGAAGGACAGAGTGCATAAGTCCTAGAAAACTCAGGGGGGAGCTGTTGAAAAATTAGGCCAAAATTCACAGTGGAGACTAAAACCAAAAAACGGGCAGCCCTAATTGTGATGCCTGGGATACAATCTAATGCTTTGTGCCTTATAAGATAGTTCTCATGTATTCATGTGCCAACTGCCCCCCTTAACAATTAAAAATCCGGGATACGGATTAAAGCGATAGCAGGTGGCAATCTAATTACTATCAATCGTACATCTGAATCTCTCATTTGTCATATAAGCCCAACAACAGCTGGCTCTCAACCCTGGTTATCCTCGTCGCTATTACAACAGGTTCAAAGAAGGTACGGAGAGATGGTCCCTCATCTGCACGCTGCCAAGGAGCACGGGGAGCTGGGGGTGTCCAGGTGCTGTGGCGAGATGGAGGGGACACCAGTGAAGCCCCTTCTTGGTTCTCTTGGCAGGAGTCCTTCCCAGCGGGACTCGGCCCCCGCTCCCGGTGCAGCCCCATCGCGCCCCTGACCCAGCGCGGGCTGAGCATTCCCAGCCCGGGCTGCGGCCGCAGACGGGCAGCGCTCGGGCAGCAGCACGGCGAGCGAAACGTGCCGTTCTTAGCGAGAACTCGAGAGAAAGCAAATTTCTAGTTTCCGGGGCTGCTTCAGTCGTCTCACGGTGCTCCAGGCGGCGGAGCCCGGCCGGCTCCGAGCAGCGTCACGAGGTGGCGGCAGAGCCCCGAGGCTCCCTCTCCGGGCCGGCTTTTCCCGGGAGGAATCTGGGGAGCTGGCCTGGGAAAAGGTGGAATGAACTGTTGTGTTGGGAGTTTGGGGGATGTCTGTGTTCAGCTTGGTGGATTTTTGCAGCCAGGTACATCATAGTTTCCTTACGAACAGGTCGCACTTCCACCCCAGAGTGCAAGTCCGGGCACAAATTTATTCGTAGTCCTGAGAACTCCGTGTGGCGTTTACCTCTGGAATTCAAAAGTGGAAGCTGGCTGTGCCATCAGTATCTTCTCTGCTGGCATCTGGTCAGAGACAGTAACCTTTGAAATGAAGAGGGGCGAGTCTTGGGCAGGGAAGGAGGAAAAGAGGGTGCCTCCAGGCACAGGGAAGTATAGGGCAGGGGAGGAAGGGAATGAGGTACCCCCTGAAGTGAGGTGGCATGGACAAGGGTTTCAGCAGGTAACTGGGATGAGTGAGGGAAGAGATTGGGGTTACATCATAGAATCATTGAATGACTCAAGTTGGAACAGACATGAAGGATCAATTTGTTCCAACCCTCCTGTCATGGGCAGGGACACCTTTCACTTTTCACAGGTTGCTCTGAGTGCCATTCAACCTTGTACGCTTCGAGAGATGGGGTATCCACAACTTCTCTGGGCAACCTGTTCCAGTGCCTCACCACCCTTGCAGTGAAGAATTCCTTCCTAAAGTGTAGTCTAAACCTACTCTTAGCTTAAAGACATTTCCTCTTGTCCTATCTCTACATGCCCTTGTAAACAGTATCTCTCCATCTTTCTTGTAGGCTCCCTTTAGGTACTGGAAGGTCACAACTAAGTCAGCCTTCTCTTTTCCAGGCTGAACAATCCCAACTCTCTCAGCCTTTCCTCACAGGAGAGGTGCTCCCTCCCTCTAATTATTTCCATGGTGTCCTCTGGACTTGTTCCAACAGGTCCATGTCCTCCCTGCTGGGGACCCCAGAGCTGATGCAGCAGTGCAGGTGGGGTCTCACCAGAGCTGGGTAAAGGGGCAGAGTCCCTCCCTGGCCCTGCTGCCCACAGTGCTCTGGATGCAGCCCAGGACACATTTGGCTTTCTGGGCTGGGAGTGCACATGGCGGGGTCATGTCCAGCCTCTCACCCATCAGAACACCCAAGCCCTTCTGGGCAGGGCTGCTTTTGGTCTGCTCATCCCCAGCTTGTATTGACACTGTGGATAACAGCATTTCTGATCTCATAAGAGTGTATAACCTGGATGTGTCTTGTGGCTCAAGATGTTGTTACTAACATGACCTTTCAAAGACATGGAAGTATGTTCACCAGGTAAACTATTTGCATCTGATAACAATGAAGAACTGGCAATGTTCTAAACAAAATTACACCTCAAAATGTGTATTATCCCTCAGCTGCTATTCCTAAACAATTGCAGTCCCCAGGGATCCAAAATAAAGGGAGAGAGCATCTCTGCCCTCTAAAGAGAGGACAATCTGGTGTGTGAAACACCAGGCAGAAGCCCTGGGAATGCAGGAGCTGAGCCATGAAGACCTATGGAGGATTTGCAATGAATGCTGGCATGGCAAAAGGAGGGCACTGAATTCACACGCATTGCCCTAAGCCTTTGTGTGCCAATGCACAGAGCCAGCTCTCGCTGCCCAGTCCCACAGCCATAATTAAGGGATTCCCACTCGCCATGAACAGGTGCAGCCCCACCCAAACAACAAGACTGTAGACAAAGGATTACAAACAAGGCCTAAATCCCTCTACTGTACATTGCAGTGGTGAGGGGGACAGGTGGCCTAGGGTAATTCAGGTTCAGTCCCCATGCTGGGGTGGGAAATTGCAGCAGCTCATTTGGATCTGATAACTCCTTGTTGGCTCTGTTGATTGGGAAGCCGATGGAGACATGGATTAAATCAAACAGCCTGTAAGGTCCTGGCAGTGGAACTTTTCCTGCAGATTTCTGACAGCTTGCAAATAAAGGCACAGATAACGGAGAAGCTGCTTTCTCATGCTATCCGTTTCTCACCCGTATTCTATGTCATTCATTCAGCTATAATTGGTCGTAAAGATCTTGTGCATCACATGAGCCCAAGTCTATGCATGCAGGGCATTTGCAGTGCTCACACACCTTTGGGACTTGCTATGACCAGAAGAAGTCTTGAGAATTTTGGTAACAAAAATAATTTTTTTTTAAAAAAAAAACGTCATCTGATGTGATATTTGCTGTTTTCCAAATTTATTGCAAATGTGTGTTGCATATCGTTGTGTTAGGTATTTCTTGCCAGTGGTGTGCTTTCTGTAGATTCAGAGGGAGGTCTTACCCCAGCTCATGCAAATTTCCAGTTTCACAACCTATACTAGATGATGCATCTGCCGTGGGTGCATGTAGCTCTGTTACCACAGCAGAGTGCCCTGAAAGATTTTCACTGGTTATCCTCATCTGAGAGTGAGCCAAGGGCTGTTTTCTGCATTTAATAGGTAGGGCTGAGTTCTCCTGAATCAACAAAAACACCCAAGCTAAAGTTTAAACAGCGCAGGTTCTCTTGGTAATTGCTAGAGACCTACAAGCATGTAAAGGTGGTCCAGAAGTCATTTGAAGTAATTAGCTTCCTACATGGCATATCATCAGTAGTGCTGAAAAATCAGCCAGACTCATGGGCCAGACTGAGTGCAAGGCACTTAAGTACTTCAAAACTCGTTCGGCATTTGAATCATTTAAATGGCAGAATGCCTTGAGAAACATGTAGCTGCCTAAATATTACTTCTTTAATTTGCAGGTAAATTGTTTCAGTTCCTTCTGCTTCCAGTGAACCAAGAGTGGCATCTTCAATGGCCGCCAGACTCCACCTTAACAAAGTTCCCTTCTGAGGGTGTTTTGTGGTACCTATCTTTTCCCCTTGACTACTAATGAAAGCCTTTAACTTAGAAAGGCAGTTACTTTAACATAGATGCAGATGCCCTGTCCTCTTCTGGATGCTCTCAGGAATCCCACATGGATAGCCTGTATGGAAGCTCCAGCTGAGCCTCCAGAAAGCTACAGGTCTCCTGTTGATCCTGTGTCCTATCTGCATGCCCCAAGTACTACATTTAACATGGTAGACCATATATGTCATAGTGCTCTGTGTAAGGGACTGAATCCCTCTCCTAATTAGTGTCCAGCTTTTGACTGGATGAACTTAATGAGGACTCATACCCTAAGTGACTTGCTTGAGGACATAGATGCCGGAGGCATGTGTTTACAAGCCTAAAAAAGAGCAAAGAAGAGGATCCTGGGAAGTATAAATCCATCAGCGTAACCATGATAATGAGAGTCAATTATTAATCAGTTTGCAAGCACATGAGTGATAAGAAGGCAGTAAAACATATCGGCATGGATTGATCAAGAACATATCACTTCCAATTAATTCAGTGTCCTTATTTGAAGGACTAACTAGCCAAGTGTATAAAGAGATAGATGTGATACATGTCAACTTCGTTAGTGTCAAAAGCCTTTACTCTTTTTATAAACAAAACCATTTAATGAGATCTAAATAAAACAGGGATTAGAAAGAGCATATGAAGTTTGAATCATATGAAAGTGCTCATCCACAGTTCGCTGTCAAATCTGCACGTGCCAAGTGAAGTCCTGCAGGTGTCTGTTGAAGCCCCAATGTTTTAAACAAAAAATAGGCTACTGTAAAAGAGAGTGCTTAATTCAGCTCTGGAGAGCACTGGCTGGGAGAGGCTGGGAGAGGTTGATTTGGAGAACAGGATCAGGACTCACATTGATCTTCACAGATTGAAGAGCTTGCCTGAAATCAATAAGCTGCACTGTAATAAGACAAGTACAAAATGCAATCCTGGGACAAAAGACAGATCAAATGCATGATTTGTGAAATGAAGAATAACTGATAAGGCAGCAGTAGTGCAGGAATGGATCAGCTGGCTATTGTGAACTATGCACTAGGCAAAACGGGAGATGCAGAAAAACAAATGTCATTTGAGGGTATACTAGCAGCAGTGTTTTGGGTAAAGCATGGAGGTAATTATTCTGCTCTACTTGGCACTGGTGAGGCTTAGCCTAAGTATAGTCTCTGATTTTGGACACTAGAAGAAATGCTACAGGGAAATTAGCAGCTAACAGCATAAAAATGTTAAGGCGTTTTAAAAGTGCACACTTGAAGGGATATGGATTTGCTTAGGATCAGGAAGAGGTCTTTGAGAGGAGACATGAAAACAATCCTCATTGTGAGAAAGTTTCTCTTAGAGTGGAATGACCAATGTTCTTCCATGCCTACTGGAGGGTGAGCATAGGAGAAGAGCTACCAGGCTAGGTAAAACAGTACTTCTAATGTGTGGACAGCTTCCAAAGGAAATGCAGCATCTCCTTGTGTAGATGTTTTTCATGTCCCTGACTTGGTTAATAATTTGCCACAAAGATAAAAGCCTCAGGGCTAAATGGATGCCGAGATGTGGTTTTGCAATGCCTAAACTGTAGGTGCTGGGCACGCAGCCCCAAGGCTCCTGGTATAGTGAGAGGCAGGTGATCAACGAAGAATGTAGGAGAGAGCCAGTGGGCTCAGTAAGGAGCCAACAAATGTCTAACTCTGGGCTGCAGAAAAACAGAACTGCAGTTAGAAGTGGGAGTTGAGGGATCTGCTGTGAAAATCCTTTCCTGGAACTGAACAACAATGGCAGGTCAGTCATTCCTGTTAAAAGTCATCAAAATATTTTTAACATCATATTACAGTCAAGACATCAACATCAAGACAACAAAACATCAACGATGTAGAGTACTTCCTTGTGAGAGACACTTGTGGGGCTAGATGGTAGCTGATGGGAGATTCCTGAGGAACATGGACCCTTAAGGTGCTTTTAAGCTTTTGGTGTTTCCTGCATCTCTAAGTATTATCTCTTTCCAAGACAGGAATAATTAATTTAAAACTCAGCTCTATTAAATAGTACCTGATAGTTCTAAAAAATTACTTGAGTTTTAAAAGCCATTAGAAAAAATCGTGGAAGGGAAAAAGAGGGAAATGTGTCAAGAGTTCTCAGACACATGGATCTATGCCATGGCCCAGGATAGTAATCTTATTGCTCTTATGAACACAACAGAAAATTTTTCATGAAGAATTGTGAACAAAAGGACTGAAAACAATATTTGTCAGTCACAGAGCAGAACAGGCATCCCAGAATGGAAGGGGCTTGAAAAATCATCAGAGGGAGCCTAGCACTGTGAGTATCAAAGTGGAAAAGAAAGAAAGAAATCCTGTGTTAAGAGGTCACACTTTAGGGACATGTGTTAAGAGCACATGCTATGGCTTTGTCTTGATAGCCCTTGCCAGGAAGAGGAGGAAAAAGACCTTGGGACACTAGTTAATGACAAAGTGATCATGAGCCACTGAAGGAACATGGCCATGAAAAAGGTAAATACAACCCTTACAGTACAAAGTGGGGGATTTTGGCAGAAAGGAAAATTACGTAATTCCCCAAGGAGCTGTGAGAACTCTCCTTGAAAGCTGTGTACCATTATGGTTCTGGTTGTTCCAGAAGATTAACTTATATGGAGAAAAGGGCAGGGAAAAATGATAAAGAAAGGGGGAGTCCAATCCTGAGCTTGCTTTGCTTACCCTGGCAAAATGAGACCTGGGAATGAACATGGTGACTGTATGTACAACTAAGGGGAAATCACATGAAGATTGAGATCTTTCATGGGAACCAACACCCACACCAGAACAGATGGGCATAAAGCAGGGAGGAAGAATTCAGGGGAGGAACACAGAAAATGAATGGGATCTTTAACCACCAAAAAGGATTAATGACTGCAAAGCTTTGTTTCTATTTAATATAGAGCTGGTTTTATTTATGGAAGAGATGGTGTAACACGGGTGCTGAACAGAATGAAGAAGTGCCCTGTTACCCATTGGGATAGGATTCTTGGTCGTTGGAAATTGTCAGGAATAAAAAATTAAAGCCAAATCCCATCTCCTGCCAGCTGGTGTTGGGGAGCCTTACTGCCCTTGTTACACCGTAAAGCATGTCTCTAGCGTTCCATCAGCTGTGCCCTGCTCTGCCGTGCTTCAGCGAACTCTCCTGCACCTGTGGGGAAAGTCTTGTGTAGTGCTTCAAATGAGCGATCCTAGTCAGAGCAGGGTGTTGGCAGGACCTGGTCTCGAGCAACCATTTCCCCTTCCCACGAGTGGTTTTGTGTCTTGGAAGAGACACCTTATCAAACGTGCTTTTCACGTACTGCTTTGCTGCAGTGGCCCCGTTTATAACTTGCCCATGGGGGAACGGGAGGGACACCCCACAGCCCGTACGGCAGGGCGCGGGCGGGCAGGGGGCACTGGGGAGGCTCTGCCGCCGGGGGCTCCGGGCAGCCCGGGGAGGCAGCCCCTGCTCCCAGGCTGCCCACGCCTTCCGAGGAGGTCACGGCCCCTTAGAAGAGCCCGTTCCCTGCGGGGACTGGTTGGGTTTGTTGCGGTCTCATTCCGCCGCGGTGCGCTAGAGGAGTCACTGCGCCGTTCCCGTCCTGCAAAAGCAGCACCCGCCCGACATCCCCCACCCTGCACCGCGGCTGTCTTTTCCTCCGGCTTCCCCGTGCCCTGGCAGGGCAGCTCCGGCTGGCCCCGCAGGCTGGGCACGGCAGCCCTGCTCGCACCTGAGCAGCTCCCGCAGGAGGAGCCGGGCGGCAGCCGCAGCCCTGCCGCCTCCGCAGCCGGCGGAGCCTCGAGCCCGGCCACCTCCGTTGATTTAAATGTTATTAACTTTAAGCCCTGCTATTGACGGGTCAATTTGGAAACTGATGAAACAGTAAATTGTTGGTGGAAATGTAGGCAGCTTTGTGCTTTGCCAAGCAGGTGCCTGGCGGTTTTAGTCAAGGATTGGTAAATTTACAAGAGTGCAGTGAACGCGCCCTCCCCGGGCTATTGTGAATTTCAGGGTCGAACAAAGGAGAACGTGAATATTCACACAGCCGCCTTTCAGCGTGTGGCATTGCCTCGCAATTTTAAAGCGCTGGGCTTTTTTTTTGTTGTTGTTTTGTTTAGGAAGAAAACTACCAACACTCCTCCCCCCCGAATCAGAAAGTACCTGTTTGCGTTTTAAAGGACATGGAAATCATCCGTGAGCAACCATATAATTTGATTTGCTAAGCAATCTGCGAGGCGATTGCACATCATTTATAATGTTCATTGAGCATTTTGCTTAATTGTGTCTCTTTTTGTAAAGGAAGCACAGCCCCCTCCCGGCTGCGGCCGGCACAAGTGGTCAGATTCCCATGGACCCGCAGACAACCGCCGGCCCTGCGCGGGGTTTTTCCCAAGCGGAGCCGTCCCCCCACGCACGTCTGGGGGGCGAGAAAAGGGCTCAGGTACGAGCCCGCTGACTGAACACTCTGCTGACAGCCCGCGGCTTCGGCAGGTGCTGCCCGTTCAGGCTGGCGGGTGCCTTTGTCGCCTCTCGCCGGCGTGGTGCGTCCCCGGGGCGGCGGTCCCCGTGCTCCACAGGTGCGGCAGCGATGTCGGGAGGGGCTGATTCCATTTGCCAGGCCCAGGAGAGGAGGTCGGAGAGACCTGAAACCGGCACGAGGAGGGAAGGAAAGACCTTTCATGCGCCACCTCGCTGCGGTCCGCCCCATCCCTTTCCTCCGCACGTGCTTTGCCGTAGTGGGCCGCCCCTCCCCACGCCGGGGAACCTGCACGCAGGGCGGCAGCGCGACCGAGAGGCCATCGGGCCCCTCGGGGTCGGGAGGTACCGGCCGGGGGAGTGGCGGGGGCCGGGCGAGGC
>VZRL01000791.1:6928-28140 GCA_013397895.1 Origma solitaria
GGGCGGCGCTGGGCTGGCCCTTTCCCAGGACCGTTTGCTTCCAGGCCAGTGGTGCTTTGGGATGGCAGGACACCGCCGCCGGCGCTGGGAAGGCGTTGAGCTGAAAAAAGTAGGGGAACGAGGTGGCCTCCAGTTTCAGAAACTGAATAGTTGAACTGCGAAGTTACGACGGTTTGGAAAGTTTAAGTAGTGCAGTGTTAAAAGGCTTCTAGTTCTGCCGTGGGACAAGGCTGAACGTTGGTTTTTAATAGGATGTTCGTTTGCTAGATGTTGATCGTTTCCAAATTGAAGTGCTTGTTTTAAGGCTTGTTCAGCAAAATATTTTCATGCGGAATCGTAGGGTCTAATCATTTAGGTTGGAAGAGACGTGTAAGATTATCAATCATAACTCTTTTATTTGCGTTATTGCATATAGATCAAATACTGAAAAGGGAGTTAAAAAACCACAAACATGAGGAAGCACAGGTTTTATTTGAACTGTAACAAATAATGAAGTAATTTGATGCCAAAGATCTCGATAGTAACTTGGGTTCTGTTCTTAGTGTTTCTTTCCAGTCCTCTGTCTCCCTAATACACACACATAATCTGTTTGTTTCAGGTGAGTAACTGAACCTGAAATCATACTGTCCCAGTTCTTGAGATACATTGGGTTTTACATTGGTTTTGAAAAACTGCGAAAGTGAGTGTCAGATATAAGGTTTTTAAAATATCAAATGACAGGGTTTTGGGAATCACTCACACGGGGGGTGCAAGATCATAAATCCATAGCACAACCTCAGGATGAAAATTGAGCCTTCAGTCTTAGTTCTAAATCTCTTGACTGAAAGACTTGCTTATTAAATCTTATTTGTTCTATCACCAGGGCTTAGCATAAACTACTTAGACATTTAGTTCTTACAATGTTCAATTATAAGTATTTTCAAGTCTTATTTGTCATAATACATGTGTTTTTAACACATATTCTTAGAGGATATTTGTAATAGTTGTTAGCTATCTCTTTGAGAAAGCCCAAGTGCACTTTCTTTTTCTCCAGTCTCTACTATTTACACAGTATGCTTTTAAAAGAAGTTATCCATTATTTAATAGGAATTATTGGAATTGACTCTGACTGATTTATGGCTTATACTTATAAAATGCTGTTGAAGTCGCATGTTAAAATGCAACTCCTAACTCTTGTTGGAATCTTGAGGGAATAAATATCAACACTTTGTTAAATAATGATATTTTTCTTTACAGTAACCATGGAGCCTGTGAAACACTGAAAGTTGAGTGGAATATTTATATGATTGTCAAATCTTTGCTTTGAATTTGAACCAACAAAACAGGGAAACTGGTAGAAAATGTCACCTGGAAAAGTTCTGCAACCTGCAGTGAAAATGAAGGTGGATGAACTCTTTTTGTGCTGGTTGAGTCAGCCTGCAACTCAGCTAACGCTAAAGGACTGCCTGCGAAGAATCAAGAATAAGGAGAAAACAGAGACTGGTAATGCAGATTCAGGAAACAGTAAAAATGAGAGTTTCACCAGTAAAAATTCCAATTCCAAGCAGTGCATATTAGGAGATACCAAACTGCCTTTGATGTCTTTCAGTCCTCCTCAGCTTTCTAATACTCTTCCATTGGCTACTCCAGCTAGCTCAAGGAACATTTCTAATGTAAGAGCAACACGTGGATTCTCAGGAACCAAAGAAGTAAGTTTGTTTCTTATGAGATTTATTTGTTTAAATGGAACTGAATTTTGTGTTTGTGGTATTGGCAAATTATGTAACTAAATAGTTTCCCCTGAAGAGGTATCAGGAGTGGAGTGAAGCAGCAGCACTGAACATAAAATACCAATGTTTGTGTGGTTATTAGTCTTAGTGCATAGGTGGCCTAAGCTTCCAAAAGATTATCTTGGCTCCTTGTCATCTAATTGTGGGTAAATGTAAGTCCTTGTGTTTGTATTCCTTTTGTAACATACTGCATTGACTGCGAATATTCCTTTGTCTAATAATACCAGGCACTCTTGTTAGTACAAGACTCAGATTTGGCTCCACAGAACTTGCATATTAACAAAGTAATTGTTTTGGTACTGCATGGTACACTCAGTACTTCCTTCCTAATGAGGTCTTCATTTACAACAGACAATGCCCTCTATGCAAGGATGACAACCCTGCCCCCAACCTCAAATATTCTTTTTGATCTTGCAGTTCAATATTTTCTAGCTCTTTTCATAAATTGTAAAAATAAAACTGGATAGAAAATGTTGTAGTGACTGACAAAATCAAGCATTGCTTACGTATGATCAACAGCCAGAGAATTACAGAATGGTTTGGAGTGCAAGGGACCTTCAAGATCATCTTGTTCCATCCCCCTGCTATGGACAGGGATGCGTCCATTAGACCAGGTTGCACCGAGCCCCATCCAGCCTGGCTTTGAACACTCCCAGGGATGGGAGATGCACAGCTTCTCTGGGCAGCCTGTTTCAGTGTCTCATTTGTGCTATAGGACTATAAATTCATGTATTTTAATAATGCTGGAAAATGATAAGAGGTTATCACTCCCAATCGGTCTTCATACTTTGGTGTCTAACTTACTACACTGGCCCAGTCTGGTATCCCAGAGAGGCCTGCTCAGTTTGGTAAGGATAGAGAGGATAAAGCTGAGGATGCTTAAGAGTATCTGGTTTTTTTGGTTGTTGCTGATATGCATTGAGTGTATTGAGTGTACCCTTCAACCCACAGGAGTATCAGCATGACTACTTTTTTGCACTTCAACATTTAATCTGAAGCGATCTCTTGGTTTCATAAACACTAATTTTCAAATCTAGTTTGACAACTTCTTCACTCCAGAACATCACGTGTCCAGTCTAGTGTTTGTCTAGACTGATTTTACAACACTAGGAACGTATATTTATGTACAATCACCAGCCAGACAGCAGGGCATGACAATTGGTTTACTTTTTATGTTGTTGTTCACACTATTTTATTTCCTGTTCTAGTGAAATGCAGAAAGTCAATCAGCAGATGCTCAGTTTATTCTTGTATCAGATAAAAGCAAGCAAAGGAAGAGTTTCCATTAAAACCCACCATTATTTGCTATACTTGATTGCTAACTTGTGTACTGTAATTTTTCTTCACGTGTCTTGGTTGATTGCTTTAAGTAAATCCCATGAAGAACTAGAAGAGCTTAATGGAAAGTAACATTCTTGACTTAACTGGAATTGTTTGTATAGTGCTGAGAGAAAACTAGATTGGTTACATTGTTGGTTGATTGAAGAAGGTTGGGGAGGGTGAATTTCCAAGCAATGAGAAATTTATTTATGGCTTTATTATTCAGCTGAATTGAAGCTTCATCCAAAAGTTTCTTAATCTCTAAGTGTAAATTGCATTTGCAGTTGGCATTAGCACTTAAATACCACCAAGAATTGCATGTTCTGCCATGGCAATGTATTTTCCCTTAGAAAGCACAAGGTACCCCACTTTCTTCCACAAACTACCTCATGCAATCTCAAAACGAATGCATCTGCTGTTGTGCATCTTATTATGTTTCTCAGATCAAGCCACAATGCTTTTATCTACCTCGTATGAGTTTTAAGTAAGTTTGAGGGCCTCATCTTATTTCTATAAATGGAAGAAAATGTTTCAGATACTGGACTTAGAGTACAAGCCAATACAGGTTTAAATTCTAAATAGTAGTCCTCAAAAATGGTAAAAGTTAATGTGCTTTGCTCAGTGTGCCTGAGGGTGTTATTTGGAAAAAGCTTTTACATCCAGCCATAAAGAGCTGGAGAATTATTTCTTTTTGGACTATATAAGTCAACTTAAGCATCTTATTAAACTTTCTCTTATTATACACCGGAAGTCTCATAAGGTAGCATGCAAGCAGTTAACTTATTTTGGCATGATACATTTTCAGTATCACTGAGCTAAATCACTGCATTTCATTATGGGTAAAGTTGCTGTGTGTCTTTTCCTGTTTCTTAAGATGTTCCTGCAGCTTGTTTGAAGGACACCAAACAATAAAGCTAATAACAGAAAACCGCCATCCTTTAGTAATTATCAGGTAGTAAATATGAATGTGTAGGAAAACAACATTTTCATGCTACAGGTTTCTGTACTTGTTAGAAAAACATGTTTTTCATAATAGGAAGCATTTTTAATTAGAATCTAATTAGTTATTTAATTTTTGATACTTTAAACAGCAGCATATGAGCAAAATAAGTTGGTGTGCTGATGGCAACCATTAAACAGCATTAGATGTGCTGTAGCTGTCAGCTATTGTATTCAAGGACATCTTTTCTTTTTTCCAGAGATTAGCTTGTAGTTGAAGCCTGCGGGTTATACTTCTATCCAAAATTCAGAAGTTGCCATGTATTTTGCTGAACACTAATGTTTTGTCAGAGGAGAATTTGCTGTCTTTCAAGATAATTGAAGTCCTCCCCTGATTAGCAAGTCAAAAGTACTTTCTCCGTTAATGAAAGAACCTGCATAGTCTTTATGGAATTTTTTTCATCTGGATAGGTCACTTAAAGCCATGTTAAGAGTAAACTGTTGACTTAAACCACATGCACACTTTAAAATCTAGTCAGAACTCTACCATGTAAATTCATCTTACAGTGTGTTTTATGAATGAAAACAAAGCAGTGTTTGTTTAAGGATTGTTTTTTTCCTTTGGGGGAGGTACTTTGTTTGCATGGTGTCATTCACAGTGAGGTGGATATCTGACTGTACCCATTGTATAAACACTGCAATTGCAAAGTTCTGGTCGCTTTTGTTATGTTTTGTGAAGTGCTTGTCTGTACATAGTATTCTGCTATTAGGCCTTGTATGATCCTAAATACTTAAAATAACAAATTTAGAGACATAAAAAGGTTTCAACATTCAAGTCTCAAATATTTTCTGAGTATATTGAAGAAATTGTAGAGCTGTAACTTTCAAACTTGAATAATAGCTGTTGTGGATTTCTTCTAACCCTTATCACTACGGTACATAGATTTAAGTTTTTCTGGTGCTCTAGATGATCCTAAATGTGTGAGGTATACACAATTGTATGCTGTTCATCACATTGTCAAAAATACCAGTCCTCAAGGCCTAAAAGGTGCCATAGGCAAGATGTTTAATCCGAACCAGCTGGTGTGCAAGGCATGTGGGGAAACAATTGACAGAATTCCCTATGGGCATTTTGTGGGGTGGTGGTGCAGAGAGAATGTGATACAATGAGAAATACTTCAAAGTTATTTTCCATTTCTCTGCAGGGTCAACCTTTGATATAAAGGTACTTCTTGGAGTGATTTCTCTATATCCTTTATTGGCTAAGCATACTGTTCCTGGTTGTTATCCTGTGACAAATCATTTCCTCTTATTTCTGTAACTTGTAAATTTTTTTACTGCTTTAATATATGGCTGCTTAGCTTTTTTTTTTTCATGAATAACATTCTTGCCAAATATTTGTTAGCAGTTACTTGATTTAAATGTAGTGGTACTGCTGCAATGCATTTTAGTTTAAAGGGAGGCAAGAATGAAACCTTTTAACACTGACGGAAGTCTGAATAACACTTAACACAGTTGCTTTTTGAAACAAATTAATTCTGAGGTTTTGAGTTAAAGGGTAGCTAGTCTGATACCACCATCTTAAATAGTGTCTGGATCAGAATTGCTGCCTCATACACTTTCATACCAGAAGCACTGTTAACTACAGAGCCTGGGTTGTGTGAGCTGTGTTAGCATTGCACTGCACACCAGGTTGCGCTGTGCAGACCAAGTGTGGTCTAACACAGACACTCCCTGAATCTATATTATGCAAAGATAGTGTTAGTAGTGCCATGTCCTATCACTAAGTGGGGAGGACGGTGGACTTGGCTTTCAACTCAAGCCCGTGACTTACACAGAGACTGTAAATAACCTGGTATCAAACTGATGTACTTTTACAGTGATAACAGGGTACTATGAGAGATGTCAGCATTAATGTGTTCTCAATAAAACTCCTTCCATGGTGCCAACAAAGGAAGGGCAGCCAAAAGTTCATGTTCAGGTCTGGAGACAGCAGCTATAGGTGTTCCTATAAAATCATTAGGAGATTTGCGTGTGGTGATATGATAGTAGTCAACATAAGCAGCACTGATTGTGTTATTCCTCTTAAACTTTCCTATACTGAGTAGGTTGGAATAGTAGAACCATTATCCTGATTAGAGAGCTAGCTGTTCTTTCTTTATACTTGAGAAACAGAAAGTTATTCACTGTTGTAGCTTTTTGACAGCACTTCTTATTCTAACTGCATCTTGTACCCTGGCATATAAATGTTACTTTTGTTAGCAGTTATATTGATTTTGTTATATTGATTTTGTTTACATTTTGTACTTTCTTAAAAGAAATAGTGAACTTTTGTCCTCTTTCAAAGTGGCAGTTGCACTCATGTCTTACTGGAAACGCATATGTCTTATATGATGCATCCAGTCTTAAGCATTTTTTGCATTTCTAGTGCTGAGAAATGGAATTCAGAATTGTGTGCCTTTCTTCTAGTTTGAATTTCACCTCAATCCTGACACACGACAGTTAAAATTAATTCAGTTTCAAATGATGACGTTTATTAATCACAGTCACTCCTTCATGAGTAACTGACACTTAAAAGCAAACAAAAAAAGTTTAAACTGTATACGATCATTACTTCCAGTTGCTTCTCTGTCCAGGCTTTCAAAATATGTAAACTTAGTTATAGCTTTACATCAGTCTTTTAAACAGTCCAGTCTTTTAACAGGTGTTCAATCTGTGAGGAAATTAGGTATTGATATAGAGGAGATAGCCTTTTTTTTTTTTTTGCCTTCAGTGATGCTTGAGAACCTGTTTTATATTTTTTGAGAACCTCTTCATATGCCTTACATTTACTCTGTTAGCAAGAAATAAACTTGAGGCCAAAAGTATGTATGGGCTTACTTCAGTGCAAAACCATAAATGCAGTTCATCCAGTGAACTAGTTTGTCCACTGAGGGACCTAGTCAGTGGCTGCACAGAATTTTTCAGCAAGCCCTGTTATGAGAAAAATCTACAAAATGCCAGTGGTAAAGTCATATGGCCGAGTCTTGACAAATTTAGAGACTTTACACACACAACTGTCTTAAAGTTGCCTTACTTTCACTGAATTTAAGACATTACATTGATTCAAGAAGATACCAGTTAAGCATATTCATTGTTTTTCACAGTCAGCTGCAAATGGTTACTAAATTTAGTGTTCTAAGTGTGGCATAATATGTAAATAACTCCTTTGTGTTGGGCTGGATTAGTGTGATGTTCTTGTTTTCCAGTTAACCACATGGTAGCAATGTCTTGGTAGATAAGGTTAATTTGTATTCTGTGAACAACAGATACAAATTAAAATGGGTCCATTGAGACCCTAACCAGTGACCAAGAGGTGTTTTTAAAAGTATGTTCCAGTACTTAATGTTAGATGCACCACTTCTTGACCACAGGTACTTGCAGGAATGATGGGCTTTTGTGATGTGTGTCTAATTAACCTTGCGCATACTGTTTAGTTTCATTTCATATGGAACTAGCCTTGCATATTTGTTCCATGGAGATCTTACTAGTGACTTTGGCTGATTTTGGGTTAAGTGAGATGGGCTGGAAGTCTAAAAGCAAAATGTACATGAAATCTACGAGGGAAAATGTAGGGGGGAAACATTGAGTGGGTGCTGAGGAAATCACTGCAAAATATTTGTAAAATGTGCCCAGTGTGGATAAGGTTCAATTTGACCTTGCTGACAAAACAAGGCTTGTAGAACTTATCAAAAGGCTCGACTTGATGCTTTTTTTTTTTTTTTTTGATTCAGCAGAACCAGGAGAACAGTTTCTAACCAGTTTTATTCCTTTAGAAGCTATATTGGTATTGAGAAACAATAAATAATCATCTGAATTTTGTAAACATTTCTAGTAGATGTGATCATCACTGTATTGTAAATAATCATCCTTGTGGTATATTTAACTAAAAAATAAACCAAACTATTTGAAATAATGTAATATTGAGAACAATTAATGATGAGCTATGTTAGTCTTCCACCTCCTAAGTCTTTGTGAATAGTCATCGTTTACAGCAAATAGGCTGTACAGTGTCAGCATCTAGCAGCTCATCAGTGTTGTATGTCATACTCAAAGCGCTGTCCATAACTTTAAAGCAGTCCGTTTCCATAACTAGTAGTTGAGTATGAGCCTAACAACTTGATTCCATCTGTTATGTACACATTGTAGATGTTACCTCCCTTGGGTTTCGTGACTGTACTGCTGGAAAGGGATGACTCCCATCCCAAGGAGAGTTAGAGGTGGATAGTAGTACTTTGTTATTCTGTTCAGCTCACAAGTGCACTGTCCTCTTGTTCTCTTCTCATGCAGAGCAGAGAACATGAGAAAATGGGAAGCAGAGAACATTAAAAATGGGAAGTGGCTAGTAAGAAATTACAGTCAGGATCTTTCAGTATAGCAAAGGCCAGATATGTACTATCTGGTTTAGAAATAATTTTTGATAACATTAAATAATGGTGATAGTTCAGTCACAATGTTTTGTGAGGGGAAAAAAAAGAACTCGGCATTTCAAGTTGGTTTGGTTTGCTTGTTTTCTTAGTCTAGGAAAGAATCGCTGCCTTCATTTGTGTTCCAGTATATTTATGTAGTTTCTTCTTTGTATTTCCTGCCTCACTGTAGCTGTGTTTTAGCAAGCATCATTAACTGATTGACTTTTTGTATATCTTCCTGTTTTTACTAGCACCTTCTTTTCACTTTAAACCTCTGGAATATATCTTTAATACTATGTTAGTCATGCTGTTTCATCTTTTTTCTATATTGAGAAAGGTGCTACCTTGCCTTAGTTATCGTCTCTTAACTGCTATGTTCTGCCCCTCACTATTAAGTTATTTTTGTAAAGGGTTGCACTAGTTGCATAACAACCCTTTACATTGGCTGATGTGGAGATACAGCACTTTTCTTTCCACAGTTAACCCAGGAGCCACTCTTAATTTCTGCACCATCACAATCTGAGGGATGCTGCTGTGTTCCAAGCTGCTGCCATTAGGCTTGGTTATTCAGCTTTATTTAAACTTCCTCCAGAAGCCAAACAGGCTTTCTGTCATCTTGGTTCACATGTTACTGGGTTGAAGGCTAGACTCCAGCAACTAAAGGTTTTATATGGCTGGAAATTATTTTCTTGGGGGCTTCCAGTAATGCTGGGATGCTTTTTCCAAAGACTTGAGGTCACTTCCACATGGTCTCTTAAGACTTTAAATATACTATTGGTATATGCTTCTGACAAGAATTTCTGGTTTGCTAGGCAAATACTTAAGGGGTTTTTTAAAGTATTCTTCAAGATTCTATTTCCTATGTATTATGCAGAATATTGTGTTATTTGTGTTGTGTTACTCTTGTTTATGTTCAGATCTTTGTTAAAGTGATAAACTCTTTGGCCACAATCCCTTGAGTCCAGTCCATTCATAGTGCGTATCATTAGCTTTGGAAGGAAGCTCTGAGCATGCATCTTCCCCTCTGTTTGTTTATCAAGCTAATAATAAGCTGCCAGGATACTTGAACAGCTTCATGGCTGGCAGCCAAACCTTCACCCAGTAAAGGATTTTGCCTTAGCTTTCACTGGAGAGAATTCAGATTTAGAATAAATTTAACACTATACTTGAATACTTCTTGTTCAGTCTGGATGAAAGCTGACTTTCCCCTGTGGTTAATTCATGACTGAAAAGGTTAAAACAGATCTTAAGGAATTCCTGACCACATTGCTTTCTAAATGCTCAGTCTCCTTAAATGTGGCAATAGAAACCCCTTTTCCATTTAGATGGTGAAAAGGATGTGATTAGTAGCTGCTAGTGTACTTAAGTGTACTCAGTTTCATGGAGATTGTTCATATATTGCAACCTGTGAACACACATATATACTGCATCCAGGTATATAAATGACCACTAGGTTTGAAACCATAGTGCTAAAGTAGTATTAGGCTAACAATGGGACTGACTTCACAACTATCTCAAGCAGTGAAGTAATATGACAAAGCAATACAGAATATTCAACACACTGAACCTGGTTTGCTGCTTAAGTTATGATGGATTCTGAGTTCCATTTGAATAAAGGAGGGAAATACACAACTTTTTCCAAAATGGAGTTCAGAACACTTCGTTGTAACTGAGACTCCTTCAGGTTCAGGAGCTCCAGGCCTTTTAGGTCCCAGACTGCCACTTCATTCTTTTACATTAGCTCTCCATGTGACAGTCCATCATCTATCTTAATGGCATAATACAGCCAGACCAAGTAAGACTGTGGATGTAGCACCAAATGGGAGTGCATCCCCTGGTGAAAAGGGATGAAAATAAAAAGCAGTTTAGGTGAGAAGATACCTTCCCTTATCTCAAGTAAGGCCTATTTTGCCTTACTTGTAACACAATCCGTCTTGCAATACAACCTTCCTGACCTTCCACATTTTGGTCTGGAACGGTTATCTGTTGCCAAAGTAGGCTTCCTCTCCCACTCTAACACCTCAGTCCTTCATCTCAAGTTCCAGGCATGCTGCTGTTGTGTACTGCATGCCCAGCTTTCTGTTGACTTCCCCGTGGCCAAGGTTTATCCCAGGTTAGTTGATTTAGTCTTCCTAAAAGACAGTGAGTGACAGCCAGATTTGTTCAATGCAGTTGGATAGTCTGGTCATGCCAACCACGACATGTTTGACTCTTGCCTTGTCAATTCCTTTCTTGTTCTCCCACTTCCGAAAGAAATAAATATCTTCATAACGAGTTGCAATAAAGAAGCAGGAGGTGGGGACAGGACTGGTTACTAAATTAAAACAAGAAAGCAGGTGTTTTATCATTTATTTTCTAGCAGTGTGTGATAAACTAAAAAAGAATCCAATTAAGACAAATCATTTTACACTAGTACTTTTTCATAGTTTCCTTGTCTTAATTGAACAGGGATATTTACTGTGGGGTTTTAATACAGTTTTACATTATAGAATGGCTATGAATGGGTAAATAGGACTTAAGGTTATACAGGAGTAAAACAGTGCCATCCAGTAAAAGAAATCTCAGCCTCAGTGGTGAAAGAGTCGTTTTGGGCTGTGTATGAGTAAGATTGGCCAGGTCTTTCCTTTTATGCTGTTAGTAACTGAACTTGTGCGTTACAAGGTACAGATAATAAATAGACAACACCTCTACCTTAAGAGAATTTGGGGTGCTAAGAGTGTTCACAGCTTGAACTGGAATAGTAAGAGTTGCCATACTCATAACGGTAATGGTGTTATTTGAAAAAAAAAATCCATCACAATAGCAGCATTTTCTAAAGATTGCTATGATAAAGGTATTCACATTTAAAATGTGAAAACTCCATTAGTTATAAGTTAATGTACCTAAAACTGTAAAGGAGAAAGAACAGAAGGTCACTTCAATTTTCACAGAAGCTTATCAGATTTCTGTTTCCATGAAGAATATTGATGTCTACTGTCATAAAAAGAGACAATTTCACACTCGTAGGTTGAGGTAGATGTTGTTTATTACAAAAGCCCACGAGGTCCGGAATATCCCGAGGTAAAAAAAAGAAAACAAAAAGCACAAAAAGAAGGTCCCGGTACGGTAATAAGACTCCCCCGGCTACCGGCTGGCTGCCGAAGAGAGGAGATCCTCAAGGCCGGGTGATGAACTTAAGCTAGCCTTAAGTTCAAAGAAAATTTTAAGCATAAGCCCCTGAAAGGGGTAAGAGGCCCAGCTCCCGACCCAGTCTCTACCTCACTGCTATTCACCGAGGAGAGACACCAGGCACCCTGCACAGACCCACATCTGCTGATGTTGGTGGCAGAGGGACCCAGCTCGCTCCTGAGGCTGGTCAAATTTGGGTTTTTATAAGGTTTTTGATGGGCTGGTCCGAATTGGTATCTCCGCCTTCCTGCCTGCTGGTGGTTGGGAGTACTAATTAATGAGGTGGCCCTCCCCTGCCAATAGATGGCTCGTATCTAGGGGTAGTTTGCAAAGGCGGGAAGGTTCCTCATTAGTATTCCACTTGCAGGGGGCGGAGAGATGCGATTCTTCTATTTTTAGATTGGGTGGTGCAGTGTGCCTTTAGTATTGGGATGGGTGATGGGCTTAAAGATATTAAACACAACATGAAAACCGAGTTTTTAACATGAATACAATTGCCAAGATAAAGGATTTTTAAAGATACATAGACTACGAATTTAGGATTACATGGTTTTAACAATTTCAATACCTTAATACTCTTAAACAGTTTCTTTTTAACTCTACAACTCCTACTTAACAGTTTCTTTTTAACTTTACAACTTCTACTCAACAGTTTCTTTCTTAACTTTATAACTTCTACTCTTCTACGGTAACTCCAAACACTACCCCTTTCAAAACATCTTTAACTAAGTTTTTTTTCTTTTAACCTTATAATTTATAACTTTATTAAAGTCTTAATTTTCTAATTTTATTTAACAGGTACCATAGTAATGGTCAACTCGAATATGCGAAAAATCACTCATTTTACTTATAACATCTACTAAAACTTGGCCTCCATGAAATGTATACATGAAATGTATTTGAGATTCAGTACACTGAAAATAGAGTAGTGCGGTAGCTGAGTCTAACTTTAATGCTACTGAAATGTGACAGGTATGCAATCTAATATGTGAATGTTAATGTTTATAAAACTCCTATTTAAGAAAAGTATTCTGCCAATTTTTTTCAAATTTTGTGACATCATTAATATTTCTAATGTAACCTTTTGGCAGAATACGATTTAAAGCAGCATGTTGGTGTGGGGACATTTGCTTCATTTCTGCTAAGGCTTTCTATCTTAGCATTTAAATTTTTAGATTCTTGCAATACAGTAACTTAGATATAGATTAATGTAAAAAAAAAAAAAATCTTTGTGGTTATGTGAGCCACTCTGAAAGTCTGTCTGAAGCTTTTTCTGTCATTGCCTTCATTTTCCCAGTGTAATACGGTTCCCTCTAAAGGATGAAAGAGTTTAAAAGGAATTGCTGTGTAATAAGCCTTATCCTTCGGTGAGGTACTTCATTGAAGCTAGACAGTGAGTGTTTTGTGACAGAAGGGAAAGCTGAGGGGGATGGGAGGAGGAGGAAGCTAGAAAATAACCACGACTGGCCTCTCTGCATTCCTGTAGGGCTTGCCTTTTTTAAAATTGGAATCTGCTTTTATAGATGCTCCTCCAAACACAATTTTCATTTTCCATACTGTCCCATTTAGACTTTGGAATGCCTGGATGAAAGGGCAGGCCCCCAAAGTGATTTTCCAATCTGTTTTTTAATTCCAGCCAAGTTCCCTTTAATGTATGGAGCAGGCGAAGTTGAGCTGAGTCTTATAATATCACAGAACTCAGGCGCAGCTGCTGCTTTAAGCGGCACTGTGTGATAATACAACAGCTCTGCTATTTACTGGGACTCAAGTGCCTGAACTGGCACACAGAGACATTATATGAAATCCGAAAGCATGAGGATAAAGGAGATTTCTTTGCGGCAAGATCCTGATCTAAGAAAGGAGTTGGCATTGCTAGCTCGAGGATGTGATTTTGTTTTGCCTTCTAGATTCAAGAAGAGACTGAAAGCTTTTCAGCAGGTCCAGGTTTGTCTTTCTGTTCTTATACAATTAAGTTATTTTTGTCAATTGTACCTTCACAAACACTCAAACTGCAGGAAGCTCTTACTAAAGTAGCAGGGTTTTGATAGTCTGTTCCATATACGATGATTTCTTTTGTGTTTTAAAGAGTGTGCAGGTAGTTTTGTGCAAACAAAGGATGAGGAGAGTTTGCTGAAGCACATAGCACAGCTAAAGTACCTTGCTCAGACGTATATGCAGTGTAAAGTTGGTGCATTTAATGCTATTAGACTTTTAAAGATGGTCTTCCTTAATCTGCATCATTGTGATCTACATGCATTTCCCCAGGGGGTTTAATTTACCTTTTATTTGAACTGGGCATATAAAATACACTGAAATAGGCTGTAACTTTACTAGCTCAAACGTAATATGCTAGAAAGGTTCTTTCATACTTGCATATGATGATCCTGAATTCCTTTAGATTATGTTTATTTTGGACTTTCTATTTGGATAAGATGTTGCTGCTTAGTTCACATGTGCACTTATGCTGTTTTGTAGCAGTGAGTTAAAGCTACCATTTTAAAGTGTGCTTAAAATTGAGAATAGAAGTATTTGAAATGTAAAATCAGAAGGAAAACTACTTAGAGAGTAAATGTTCAAAGAGATGTATTATCTTTTTGAGTGATAAAAGGTGTACAACTCTTTTTGGAGAAACTGGAATTTGGTATTTCCTTGAACACCTTTTAAGACATTTGGTGGTATCTGAAAGCATTCACTTTGTCCTTACATCACCCTCACTTCTAATTCATATACTAAAGGTGTATCAGTGATGGCATTTGTGAATTCTTTTTCACTGTTTTTTAATTAAGGAAAGTTTAGCAGTTGAATAAAAATTATATAATCTTAGAATTTCTGGCATTTTTAATTACTCTAAATATAGCCTGCTACTTAATTTTGAATTCAGTGCACTAGTGTCCCTTTCAGGAGACCTTCAAGAGAGGGACATTGAGCCCTATGACCCTGAGAATGTATTATGCTTCTGTCTTCTATATTATTATTTTTAATTTGTTTCAGCTGACCTTTATAAGCTATGTTTATTCCATTGTGAAAAGCTGAATGCCAGTGTTGACTGTTGATTTATGTCATTCAGCATAAACACATGAGTGAAAGGATTTTTGTCTTGTGTCTTTTGTGCTAAACTGGAGACAGGTAAGAGAACTTGCTGACTAGAGATTGCAAGAAAAGAAAATACTACCTTAATTACCCAAAAGTAGTGGTAGCATTTAATATTTAGGCACCTCAGAGGAGGAGACAAGTTTAGTCTAGTCATGGCATCCTGTTGTAAACAAACACAGCATTACCTTGTGTGGTGCCCCTTAACTTGATCTGTCTTTCATCGAGTGATAGTTGGATCACTTGTACTTTTACAAGGCCTTTTTATGTTGACCTAGAAAACATCTCAGTGTAGTATGGTAAAGCATACCTCCAAGCAACTAACTACTTTAGAAAACAGCTTGTCTAATCTGTAGGGGGATTTTTCTGTTTTAGTATGCTGCTGGCAATAAACTTACAGTGCAGACAATGAGCAAATATTTTTCATTTTTAACCAGTCTTGCACTTCCTGGGTAAATGGCAACTGTAGAATAATGTATGATAAATGATTTAATTAGACTACAAAATTCTTTGGGCAAAACAGAATTAATAGGAGTATAAAACTAGAATACAAGGTCAGTAATTGCTCAGTTTGATATAAAGTATTTTATCTGAAGTTCTTTTTTTAAGTGGTGGTTTGCGTCGACTTCATGATTTTAAGGAGACCTTTTTGGAAGTATCAACAAAAACTAAATGTGGCTGCTGGTAACTGTTGATACAGAAGATAGGTATTCTTTACCTGCTGTTTTATGTTAATGTTAATTTCAATTTGTCCTCGTAAGTTAGGAGCATTTCAAAGAATAGCTATTTATCAGCCACATAGTCATTGAAGAAATGTTGTGTTAAAATTAAAGACTGCTTAGATCATCATCTAAAGAGAGAATCATTAGAGTTTTTGTAGAATAACTTGAAAAAACTCTCCTTTCAGTTGCTAAGCTTTGTTGCTGTTGGAGTTTACAACCTCCTACTCCACTGTATAGGCTTTCAGACTCAACAGTTCATTAATATGCAAAATTAGAATGCTAAAATCAGCAGAAATGGAGGCCAATCTGTTCTTCCATATTTCTACTACAATCTTACAATTTTAAAGCTTGGTAAACAAATGACAGATTCTCTTTAAGAGGTTTGTGCTATTAAAACTAGCATCTTAAAATAAAAATTTAGTAATGGTGGTGGATGGTGAAATAACATGTGGCTCAGAATCTGCTCTGAGATGGGCTGGAATGACTGGGTCTTCCACAGGTTCCAGGAATTCTGTGGCAGCGGTTTTTCATACAGAGCCATGTAAGTAAATAATCTGTGTAGGTAATCCCCTGTGGTTTAGAAGGGGTGGTCATTAGAGCATAGCACATCAAGTTTCTTGAAAATCTTTAAATAGACAACCAGTAGTGAGGTGGGTTGTTCTGGAAAGTGGTGGAATAGGCAGTTCCTCAGTTTTCATTTATTGATGAAAATTGAAAAGACCTGAGCAAAGTAGGGCTTTCTGGAAAGATCTATTTCTCAAAAAAAAAATAAAACAATACGTAACTGTTGAATGTTCTCTATTACTTCGGGGAGCTAAATTTCTTAGTAGATATCTCTGCAAAAAATGAAGTAGAACTTCAGTCCATCTTCTCCTGATGCTAGTTTTAAGACCAAGACCTTTCTTAGGTACTTAACACCTATGGGATATATTGAACTGGGAATGCAGCACTTGAAGAGCCACTGTGTCCACCTTGCTTATCAATTTATCTGAAACTTTGGAGTCAGAAGAAACTACCACCTTGTCAAATGTACTGGCAACTTAAAGCTGGTGACATCCCTATCTGTCAAAGTTGGAATATAAGCAGCATCGTTACCCAGGCTATATGAGGAAAATATATCTGAACTTTGAAACAAAATTATAACAGAATAAAATGCATTTGTGTACAGTGACATGCTTATACATTTGTAACTCGGTGTTAGCTAAATTAGGAGAATGGGTAATTTTCAGACTTTAAACCCAGGCTTTTTAAAAAATAAAATTTGTGCTGAATGTAATGATTTTTTAAAAGGAAGTTTAAAAAAAAATCTGGCCTAAATTTTAATTAATCTTCTCAATGTCAGTGACAGACCTGTGCTGACACATTTTTTGATACTTTTAATGAATTATACCTCTATCTGCTGTGACTACTTGATGATTCCTTGGTGTAGTTGTGTGTCACACCTCAGTGTGAAAATGGAGAACTACTCATTTCATGACCACCTGTTAATGATACTAAATGCTGCTTACACATGCTATTTATGTCAGCTGTATGAGAACTATTTCTTCAGCTTCTGCAGTGCCTCACGAGATTGGCTTGCCTTCGGAGTGAAGTAACTTTAGACTGTAGTACCTCTAGATCACTTTTACACTCCTTTGTTAACAAAATGCTACATAAATGCTTGTGGCATATTCAAGACAGCAATGAGTATAGTCTGTAGGTATTAATGTGTACTGGGCTGGTGTGTGGTTGTGATGTAGTGTACACTGTGATTCTTTTAGTCATGAAGATAACATTCTCATTTGCCTCATTTCTGAGGTAAAATTACTTTCAAAATTTTAATTGAGGCAGTTGGGTTTACAGCTATAGTCTCAGAAGTAGGTTGTGTAACAATTAGAGTCTTCTGGCGTGACAGCTTTCATGTTAACATCAGTTTTCCAATTTAACATCATTTGTAGACCTTTTAACACCACACGGGGAGGACCCAATATTCATTTTTGCATAATACTTTTACATCAGGCACCACAAATGCTTTATTAAAGAACACAAGTGTTTGCTGAGAGGGCCAGAGATGGAATACCAATCTCATTCTGACTGTAGCTAATAGGTATGGTTGATGCCAGCTTGATGATATAATGCCAGTGTTCCAAGAGCAGATGTCAACATTTAAAACAGAATGAAAATATATAAGCTGCCTGCTGAGACTTACTAGTTAAGATGAGGTTTTCCATAAATTGTTCACTGCTAGTGGATTGCCAGGTTTTAAGCTCTAGTCTCTTAAAAAGCAAACTGGTAGATATTTACCACTTCTGTAATGGAGAGTCCTGGTTCAAACTTCAAATGTATTGGCCGCCTGTGATAGCAGCTTCTTTACCTGCTCATGTCCGGTAATAAATCTATTTTTAAAATTATTGTTACAGAAAATGTAATGTTTCTATAGAAAAGCCAATGTGGTGCAAGTTTGTTACAACTTACTTGTGTGCATGATTTAAGAGTATAGATGCCAGTTCCTTCTGCAGCTAAGTTTTGTGATGCAGCAATTCATACATTGAAGAGTTCAGATGTACTTATTTTTCCCTTGAAATAAAAGATTGACTCTTCTCTATTTTAATTAATGCTGCTAACAGTAGATCTTGTATGACTGTTGCTGGTAGTACTTTTTATGTTAGAAAGCCTAAAACGGTCCAGCACATCTTCATATAAAATGCCCTTCAGTTTTTACAGAGCAGAAAGGATATGAGATTGTTTTCACAGCAGTCCAATTCAGAATTTTTCGGGGCATCAGCAGACAAGCAGTTGATAGAATACTTGTTCCATATGTTGGCTTTGCAGCTCAGTAGCAAGGTTGAACTTGGTGACATGTTTCTTGCTTGAGAGGATTTTTCTTAGTCAATTGCATCTAGTGATTGAAACTTGTTTTGTTGTAAACATGTAAGGATAAAAAGCTATTGCAGGGTTTAAATGGATGTCTGTCTTAGATGTATGTGTTACTTTTGATGTGGAGCTGATGGCCTGTCCTGACAAGGGCTGTTTTCTGTAGACAAATGTTAGAATTGCCTCAGGTGTACCTGTCAGTCCCTTGGCTGTGTACAATCAAAATGATCACATACTAGGAGGAACTTACCGGCATGTGCCCTGGAAACAACTGGGTAACAGAATACACAGGGAAGGAATAGAAGAACTGATTTAACCTGTGATCGGAATATTTTCTGAGGAAGCTGTAACTATATTGCATCATATATTAGTGACTGGAATACTTAATTTGACATAATTCATAAACTGTAGCCTATTTGAGAGCAACTTACAGGCACTAGCAGTCATACTAGCAGTAGCTAATATTTTTCCACTACTTCTGTCGTATCACAAAATGTAGAAGAAATTGTTTCACAGGGTTGATTTTTCTGAAGAATCTTGCTGTTTTCCATTTTATAATCTGTACCTTTTTCAATTTTTAAATTAGTAGGGTATGTGATGGCAAACTGAGGAAGCCTCACTCTAGAAGCCTTTGGTAAAAATTTTGTCAGCAAATAAAGCAAGTTACAAATGCCATGCGTGTAATGTGGAAAGGTCTTGTGTTCACGACTTTGGGGGCACAGGTAACTACATCTTCCATTTTGTCCACACCTATGTATTTTCTGAAGTAATCAATAAGCTCTTCATACTGCATAACTTTTGATATTGAAGCTGTATGTGAATGTACCAAAAGAAAAAAAGTGTGTAGCCACATTTGGAGGTGTTTCTACAGTAATAATGCTTTTGCATTGGCATCCTCTACTTCCCAGCAAGACTGCATGATTTATATATGTCAGCTATACCAAGCTGCAAATTGGGAGGATCCCAGTATTTCTAAAATCAGAGTTGTAGAAGAACTTGAATGAGACATCTGTTAGTGCAGTATATATATTACTGAAAGGGAGGAGATTGCTAACTGTGTGCTGTAATGGTTAGGTATCTTGCAGGAAAATGCCTCACTAACAAGTGAAAATCAGATTTTAACCACTTGAAAGTTTCCCAGCGCTACTTTTGTTTGTGTGTATGTGATGTAACTTGCCATGCACAAATGCTTTTAGTTGAATATAGTTTGAAATTCAATACCCAAGATGGTATGTATGGAATGCATTTCATAGTTGCAGGTGGAAGCTTTTCCTGGATGCCATTATGTACTGTCTCCTCCTACATTAGAACTAACATTTCCAGATAGGTTTGTGTAGATGGTCCAAAGTTTTGCATGGTCTCCTGCAGTACTGATGTTCCTGTGGCTTTTTTTCTTGAGGGTCATTTTGACTGTTTCAATTTGGCTTGGGTAAATTAAAGGGGAAAAGTGTTAATGATAGCTGTACCACAATTCTTGCTTTATAGTAAGACTTTCAAGACTATCCAGTGATGGCCCTTACCACAGCAATTTCACTCAAACTGAATGGGGTGCTTCTTTCCCAGGCTATCACAAAACTAAGAGTACTGCTCTTTACTCTGCTGTCTTAAAACTTAAAATAAGGGGAAAAATTAGCTTCAGGTAGCCAACAGCTAAAAAAAACTTTGGATTTTTTTTTTTTACCTCAGAATCAGAAGTTACCATACAAACAATATGTCAGTGACAAAATAAAACTCAATCTTAGTTTGCTAACAAGCTCAACTGTCCAAAATTGTATTGTAAAATGAATGTACAGTCTCATCCCTGCCACTTGGTAGCCAGTGTTACTCTAGAACAATTGATATTGATGTTTGCTCTCAACATGGATGACAGTTGTGAGTTGCTGCATTAAACGTACAGGAGAATTTGATACTGAGTGAGTAAAAAGCCAAGAAACATGAAAATCAACTACCTCTTCTGAGCTTGGTATTTGTAGTTTGGCTGCTATTTGCCAAACCAGGAAGGGTTTTGCTGGACTCATGCTATCAGTGGACTGCAGAGGGAATGGATCAGTGAGATTCACCATTTCTTTTATCTTAACTTCCAGTAACAGTGTTTGCACTATGAACTTCAGAAAACAATGACCTATAGTTAAACAAAGTATAAAAAAGGTTATCTGTTCTTTAATGTATGTGATATGCAAATTAGGAAATTCAATATTGCAAATAATATTTTTTCTTATAGCAAATAAGAAATTGGATGTAGTTTTAGGCCATGCAACTCTAGTTTTAACTCCATCATAATCCTCCTTCCTTCTGCAAATTGCAGTGCAAGGTTAGGGTCTTCTTTAGACTTCATTTTTACTGTTACTTAGGATCCTTCCTTTATGTTACTCCTGACTGCTCTAAACCTCACTGAATCTCTTTTGATTTGGTTATGGAGTTGCTACATGCTGTAACATGTCAATTATCCCAAAATGGGACACAGCAGTGTATGGCTTCCTCTTTGTGGTAGTTTTGCCTGGCCCAGTTTTTGCCAGTGAACAGGGTGGGGTACAAAGATGGCTCCTGCACGTCCTGAGTAAAGATTCTGGAAATTTTCCACCATTTCCAGCAGAGCCAATCTCTGATGTCTCTGAAGATGATGGACATGCTGCTGGCCAACCTGGGCCAATTAGAGATGTTAGTGTAAATATGTGAAAACATATTTAAGAAGAAATCAAAACAATGTGAGCACGCACTTCTTTTTAGCCAGGGAAGGAGGAGGAGGTAAAAATATGTGAGGGAGTACAACATGGAGGCACCAAGGTCAGTGGAGAAGTGGGGGAGGAGTTGCTCCAGGCGCCGGAGCTGAAAATCCTCTGCCAGCCGTGGTGCAGACCATGGGGGGAGCAGGTGGTCCCCCTGCAGCCCATGGAGTCCAGGGG
>VZRL01000791.1:28612-113712 GCA_013397895.1 Origma solitaria
ATACTGACCTAAGAGAAAAACCCCACACCCTGCCCCTGCCTGGGAGTTGTTGGATAGTTGGAAAGGAGGGGGAGGGGGTGAGCTGAGAAGCGGTGCCTTAAGAGGGAAGGGGGGGTCAGTGAAGAAACGGTGTCTTAAGAGCTTATTTTTATCTCCAATTTATCCTCTGACTCTGTTAGATTAAGAAATCACCTTTTTTGCAACTTTAAGTTTCCCGCCTGCTTTTGCCCTAAATCTTGTGTGTCCCTTATCAGTGATCTTATCTCAACTCATAAGTCCAGTGTTTTGTGTTAGTTTTTCCTCTCCTCTGCATAGCTGCAGCAGGAGAGAGCATAGAAAGCAAACATCGTAGGTGCCTGGCATTTAGCCAGGGTCAAACCCACGACACTTTAAAGTTGATTAAGCATTGAGGATTAACATTTGCATTGAATCACAAGACCGGATTACCGTATAGTTTTGTACAGAAATAGACTTGAGAGTAAATGGCCAAGAACATGCATAAATGAGATGAGAATGATAGTCAATTTGTGTAAAACTGAGATGAGTGCACAACCTGGTATGCAGGAAGGAGATTCCCACTATATTTTTCTTGTCAGAATTTGAACACAGAATTGCTATCTGGAACATAGACTGCATTGTGAGAGTTGCTAAACCCTGCTCCCTTGCATTAATTCAGGTCACAAGTATGCACAAAATAGGAAACAGTGTAGTTTAAAGTACTTTTTTTCCTTCTAATGGTATATTGCTAGAACTTTATTCCACAAAATAGGGAACAGTGTAGTTTAAAGTACTTTTTTTCCTTCTAATGGTATATTGCTAGAACTTTATGGGAAAGTGTATTAATTTTTCCATTTCCTTCCCCCCACGTAGCGCAAATATTAAGTGACTACAGACCAAACTAGATGAATGAAATTTTCAGAGTTAAGGCTAACAGCAAAAGTAAGCTAGTGTAAAACTGCAGCAGGGTTAAAATTAATGTTTATCTCTTACTGTGGAAGGAAAGAGGAGCTTGTATGATAAAATTAGTTTCTATAGCCCATCCAAACACAGCTGCCAGACAGTGACTGAAGGACAGCAAGCTGAAGTCCAGGATAGAAGGAAGCAACTGGGACTAAATTGTTTCTTGCCAGAGGAAATACTTTTACATATATACCCTCATGACTGGTTTAGCATGGGTTCCTTCTCTATAGGTGTCTCTCAGGGTTTGATCATTCGCATATGTTTTATATTTTTGACTAAGCTATGCAAAATGAATCACAATCTTAGCATGGTTTTAAGCCTAATATAAGCTGATTTTAAGCAATACTGTCACAGTACTACCTGATCTTCCTTATGTTAGCAGCAGAACCATGTTGCTTCTGAGTACCAACTGTGTGAGACTGGATGAAGACTAATAGGGAGTTTTAATTTTGCGCTTTAGTTGTCTTGGGGACCTGAGGCAATTCACCATATTGCTTCCCTGTCACTAGTGACAGGCAGTAAATTCTATGTGGGCATGGGCAAAGATGCAGGTGTGCTGTGGTGTAGCTTACCTTATGCCATGCTCTAAAACTTTATTATTAACATTTCAGATTAATTTACTGTTTTCAAGCTGTTTTTCAGTGCAATAATTGCATTTTAGAGTAATAGAATTTTAGGGGTGGTGGGGGGTAACCCACAAATTTTGAAAGTTTTAAGTAGTCCAAGGATCATCTTCCACAGAGGAAAAAATAATGTTTAGCACATCAATCTGAATGGGATGTGGTACAATTAGTAAACTCTTGGAGTAATAAATCTCATTAGTTTGGCTGGAAAGATGCTAATGAGTATGACACAGAGAGCAATGAAAAAGCATCACACTTAAATTATTGTAAATGTAAATGTCTACCACAAGGTCAAGAAAGCTTATGTTACAGAGGATATGTTTCCCTTGGCTTCTTCTGAGGAAAGTTCTGGAAGTAACCTTACTTTACCGATCCCGAAACAGATTTCTGAAGGCACTTCAGTGTGTTAAAATATTTGAGGTGTTACAACAGGTTTTTCAAAACTGTTATCTTTCTTCCAAATGAGAATGAACCCTTTTCTAAACAGTAGTAGCAGAAGCCTTTTATGTGGTGTTTTCAAAATTTAAATTCCATAAAACTACTGATAATGTCAATTGCTTATCTAGAGGGAAATGTTGACTTGGACTGTGCAATCAATTAGGTAGTAAGTTAAAAAAGAAATATTCCTGTGATTTTATTGGTCAGACTCTAGATTGACAGCAATAACAGAGCAGAGGGATGGGAAGGCTGGACAGGTATTCCTTGTGAGCCTGCTTACTGATAACATTTTATTATATTCATAATTACTGTTAATTTATATGCTGTAGTACACCTTGTATTCTTAAGAACTCACTGACTTTAATAAAGACTCATTAAAAAAAAGTGGTACCCTTTGTATCTCTTTGTTGCCTTCCATTTTCTGTTATGAATCAGGGAACTTCATGCAGTATCTGTTTTCATTGTTGGGTGATTGATGAGCTTTGTTTGTGGGTGGTTGCAGGGATGTTAGGGTTTAAAAGGCTGAATAGCGTATCTCTCCAGAAAATCTTCTTAGCTTATTATGCACTTTGGTTCATCCAGGTAAGTTTAGCATGCAGTGGAATATATAAGAATAGAAGACCTAGTCTATTCAAGAAGTAGATTAACTTATGTATTGCACATCATAAACAGTATTGCAACAGACCTTTTTTCTTTTGATTCCACAGTTGAAAACTACTAAGAATTTGAACCAGACTTATCTATTTGATAGGCAAAAATCCCTTTATAGTATTTTCAGTATTTAATGACTTTTTTAGGGGGGAGATTGTGGTGCACCACTTAGTGAAAACCCAGTGTGAAGTTGGGTGTAAATGTGAGGTAAAATTGGTTTTGGTCCTTTTTTGACCATGTTGTATGCATTGCATAGATTTTTCTCTAGTATGGACATTATTCTGGAAATTCCTGTCAAATACTACAGCAAGAGCTGACTGCGAACTCTGTAAATTTTTTTTAAATGTTTGGTTTGGGGTTTTTTTTCAGAGAAACAGGCAGAACAAATGTTGGTGTGTGTTAGAAAGCACCAGCATTTCTGAATGAAGTTTTCTTGTTCTACAGTCATGTCAGAAGAATACAAATATCAGTCAGTTCAATCCAGATAGTGGTAGGACAAGGGGGAATGGTTTTAAACTAAAAGAGGAGAAGAAAAATACTTTATTATGAGAGTGGTGAGGCACTGGCACAGTTTACCCAGAAAATTTATAGATGCCCCATCCCTGGAAGTGTTCAAGAACAGATTGAATGGGATGCTGAGCAACCTGATCTAGTAGGTGGCATCCCTGCACACAGGAGGGGGGGTTGGAACTAGATGTCCCTTTCAACCCAAGCTCATGTCTTTGTCTCAAGGATATCTAAAAGAGTATTACATCCACAAACATAGTTACCTTGCTTCCTTTTACAGCAAGTCCCTTTGTAAGTGAGGTTTTACTCACTTGGATTTGAATCCACATATTCAACTCCTTTGTGGGGCTCAGTATTTCTGCTTGGCAGTTGCTACATGCAGATTTTAGATCCAGACATTACTGAGCATACATTCTTAAAATATCTGAGAACAAGTCCCCCTTTCCTTGTTACTTCAGAAATATATCCTGTAGTTGAATGACTGTATCACAGCATTGGCCCTTTCAGTTAAGAGAGAAGGAAAAGCCCACCCTTTTAAAATCCCCATTGTCTTTATTTTTAGCTTATAACAAAGTTAACTGCTGAGTGCAGTTTATCAGTTGGTATGTGTAAGAAGACCGTCGAGCTTGAAGAATTGATTTCTGTCTTTGGAATATGATGTATCCATGCTCTCTGGTATATGCTAATATATTAATGTATTGTAATTATAATACTGATTTTTTGCCATTAGTATAAACAACTGTTGGAAGAATGGTTGGAAAAGGATCTGGAAAGTTGCAAAATAAAATTAGAAGTTTGCTCTTTGAACACTGACCCCAATGGGATAAAAACTTCCATTTCCTAAAATTCAAGGCAAGTAAGTGTTGGGTAGCTGTGGACAGTACTTACAATTCTGTGTGTCAGAAATGAAAACTGTGTGTTAAAGGTATTCTTGAAGTCTCCTATGGACAAATCTTACAGAAATTTGTTTATGTTACTGCAAACAAGAAGTTTTCAAGGAATCCTCACTTCCCCTCTCTTATGTAAAACCTGAACTGCACAGTGCAATTACAGATTCTGGACTTCATATAGACTTGTTGCAAAGGTTAATAATCCCTTCAGTCCTGACACTGCAGCACACATCTGTTTGATGAGTTATTTACAAGCTTATACAGCTGTTTTCCTTAATTCCAAGCATGCTATTGTTGGTACTGTTTCTCAGCAAGTTGCAGGGAAAATTGCCACTGACGAAAAGAGTCTCTTTTTTTCAGTTTAGCGTACTGGTACAAGTATTAAAGGTTTTAACTTAAAGCCACAGGAAAATGTAGATCACATTCTAAATGTTAAATTGACCACTGAGATGGAGTAGTTGTGCAAAAAGATTAATGAGCTGCTCCTGCAGATTTTCCAGTCAGAGATTTGATGTTAGCAGACTCCTGGCAGTTCTTGTTAATGAAGAAATTCCCTGGTTAAAATTTTAGGAATATTGGAACAGCTTAATCTCACACAATTAGTGCATTTTGATTGCCCTGAAATAACAGAACTGACTCCTTCCTAAGCTGTGCAGTATGTGCCTCTACAGAAGTAACTAGCAGCTGAACTTACAGAAAATAGTGAAGTTTTTAGTATCACACATTCCTTCATTAGAGCACATACAGCAGAGCAGCCTCAGTTGTACAGGAGCCTTTTGGTTATTGGAATTAAAACTGAGAGAAGAATCCTGGGCCCTTCTTGGGAAGGCGAGAAAAGGGCGGAGATGTAATATCAACTTTACAGTGTGTTAGTTGGAGCTAATGGTTTTGGACTACATGCTTCTTTCTTTGGTACAGCTCTTAGCCCTGTGTTGACTGACATTAACAGCACAATTCAATTGTCCAATTCCAAGTTGCTGGTGGCATTTAAGAAGCATTTGTGTGCTCAGAACATCCACGTGGCAGATGCAGCGCGAGAGCTGTGCTTGGAGCTGGCTGCTGGATACCACAAGGAATGTTCAAGGGCATTTTGTTTTGTGCCCTAGATGGTATTCTCACTAGATGCCTATATGTAGGCACCAAATAATTCTAGCAGAAATTGTGATCATACACTTGCTAATGTAAATGAAGCCTTTTTGTAGTTTCTTCTTTTGCTAGCTTTGAGAAACCAGCATGTAAAAATAGACATCTTTCAATATAGGGAGAGTAAATTTGTCTTGCCATGAGTGGCTTGTAGTCTATATTTTGTTTTAGAAATGAATGAATATACTGCCTGATAGATTAAATATCATATATTTTTACACTAAGCATGCTGACTTCAAATGTTTAAATAGAGCGTTTTCATCTTAGAAAAATTACTTTTCTTCAGCTGTGTGTTTGCCTTAAGTTCTGAATCTGTTGCTTAATTTCTTCCTCGTAATCTTGTCTGTTGTGAACATGTTCCAGACTGTAAGATGAAAAATAAATAAAAAGCCCTTATTGTATAATTCTTTTAAATAACTTGTGCTTGGATTGGTCTTACTACAAATCCTGAATTGCAATTTCCATACATGTTTAAGAACAGTTTTTAACCTGGACCAATGGAAATCATTTATAGTATATCTGAGGTATCTGAAATAATTAGTAGTTTCTGAAAAAATAGCATTTCCAATGAACAAATGGTTCTGTTGATAGCTTTTCTTTTTCTCTTGGGATCTTTTCCAGTGTAGTCTTCCCTCTGCTTCTACCTTTCATTTTAAAAGATTTTTTTCTTTTTTAATCAGAGGCTCTAAATTTCCCTAGCTGTGGATTTTAAAAATGTCTTGCGTGTCTGTACTAAGCTTCCTTAAAACACTGATTTACCTCATATTACCTGCAACATTCTGGGAATGTTAGTAGTCTGTGATTTGCACTTTCCCTTTTCTTGGATGAGACATTCCTCATCGGGCACCTCTGAAGAACTGGAACATCTGCTGCTCTGTGTGTGAGCGGCTCACATGGGAGTGGTTATCACAGAATCGCAGAATATTCTGAGGAATATTGGAAGGGACCCACAGGGATCATCAAGTCCAACTCTAAAACAACTGAGCTAATATTATGTCAATCCAGGCAGTTTTTGGAGATGGGGAAAAGGGGAAATACGGTTACTGCAAGGGCTCTTGTAAAGTACTGATGGGTAGAGCTGGGCTTCTAGAATTAAACAAGGTGTTTACCCAATTGCATACATTATTTGTAGTGCTGGTGGTGACGTTACCTAGAGAATAAAACATTGCTGTCTTTGTGCTTCCCAAATTTTTGGAAGCTCAGAGTTAGAAGGGACTTTTGATACCCTGTAGCACTCTTAATCTAAAGTGATGCCCCATCAGCTGGACTGCTGAACTAATGATAAGTTATCAAGTTTTGTCACAGGATTCTTAGAAAGTGACAGACATTGACTCCCGGTGTCACAGATTCAAGGTAACTTTTTCCTATATGAAGTAAAACTTTTAGGAGGGTTAAGGTAATTCTGCAACAGTGAACAGGAATTCTGGCTCAAATGAAGAGGAAGGGAAGGAAAGTTTAGTTCAGGCTTTTTTTTTTTTTTGCATTTGTAGCATTCCAATGAAGGCTCCTGGGTTGGAACTCTGGAAATTAAACTCCATTAGCAGCCAGTTCTTCCACTCACATAAGGAAGGACATTGATTGCGGTAGGAGAGCTAGGTGTCTTTATAGCACATTGGCAAAGGTGATAAAGGGTTAGGGGGTTTGGAGGGATTTTGGATTTATTTTCCCCCAGTTCTGGTTGAAAATGAGAGCTGGGATGCAAGATCTTGAACACATTCAACAGAGGCTGAGTCACTCTATAGTAATGTTTCTACATTTGAATAGTAGTGTTGGGAATAGACTTCACTTTAATTTAGTTTAATTGCTAATTTTGAATTGCCTCCTAACTCTGTTGTTACTCTGCCCATTATTTTTGTTTCTCTACCTTATTTTACTTCCTTTTGGAAACTTAACTACAAGGTAAATTCTTCTTTACTGAACTTAAATGCATTTAAATAAATTTCTCTTGTTAAAAGTCATCTGGGCGGTTTCTTCTAGTGATATGGTGTGTCACAATTCTTGAGAAATGGATTTCTAAACTCTCGTACCATAATTATGTACACTTTACAAAAAAAATCCCTCTGCAGACATTGTTTACTACCTTTATAAAATCTATCAGTTTTTAGGATAAAAAAAGAAAATCTTCACCGTAATTACATTGAGCGGGTTGGTGGTTTGTAACAAAGTTGTCATCCTTACTTCAAAAGCTTGAAGCTGTAAAACTAGAAATATTGCAAAAGTAAATCTTTTCATAATGTCTGTTAAGATAGAGGTTGAAAGATTTTTTTCTGAAACAGATAATATAACCTGAGTAATTTCAGATGTCCCCAAAAACCTGTTTAATGTATCAGTTTTGAAACTTGATATGTTGAAGACTAAAGTTGTTTTTATTAAATATTTAACATCCTAGAAGTCTTTCTAAATGACAGTTTTTGGAAATGCTCATTAATTTTTCTGATGTGCTCTCATTCTTGAATAGTTTATTCAATTTATAATCTGAAATCTTTTTGAAGGTGTGTTAGAACATCAAATACCAAGAGATTTAAGTCATCTGTGGATGACTCTGTGATTTCATGGTACCTGACTGTCAAATATGTATTTATCTATTTAGGTTCAAACAAAGAAGGAAGAAACTTTGCCACCACCACATAGTCAAAACATTCCAACTTTTTACTTTCCTCGAGGATGTCCTAAGGAAAAAGTGAATATAGATGCAGTGATAGCCAAAATTGAGAAAACTTTCTCTGAATTTCCAAATGAGAGGGCAACGTTAGAAGACATGGGTAAGGTTGCAAAGGTGAGAACTTGCTGGCCATCTTCTTTTCATACTGTACTCCTATGGAGAGGAAAGATGAGCTCCATGTGCTTGGTTTTCTTGTATTATGTGTTTTCATCTCCTACAAGTTACTATTCAGCAATATTCTACATTGTCGATAGCATGGTTATGTGGAATTTCTTGCATTAACATTAACTAAATGACCTTCCAAAAACAAACAAACATTAAACCAAAACTTGAACTACTTTTTTTGCTGCATAAACAACCAACTACAAAAGGGCACATTGTATGTTATTCTCCATTGCATATTGACCAAGAAACTTAAGGTGAAAGCATTGCTAATAAATATTTTGTTTTCAGATGCTCCCACTGGTTGGGTTTTTTTCTCATTATGCAGTGTGCTGAACCTCTGTTGTAAAGACACTGATAAAGACAGAATGGTTTGGTAACTTGGGATTATAGCTCTCAAGTTATTCTTGAAGGGCTAATTTAGAGTTATGGCAGAGTGACAAAATACTTAGCTTAGAAAGCAGCAAATATTTTTAAACTTCTGCGTAACAGACAATAAGCTAGTTAAAATGCACTTTAATTTCCATTTTGTTATATTGAATCAGTGCTTGAAATCTCACTGCAAGTCATGGTCTTGGTAATGAGTCTCAGGTTCTCATCCATGTTCCTGTCACTTTGCCCAGGGTCTAGAAAGCAGAAACTAAGACTGCTCACAAGAGCAGGACCAGGGGTTTGCTGCACCAAAACTTTTTTATTGCTAAGCTGAATGGTTAGGATCCCTGTCTTCCACAGCTCCTTCCAGCACTGAAGTGGGGAGGTGGGGAAGAGACCAATCTTTCTCAGCAAGGAAGATGAAGGGGTCTAGTCACCTACAATTTAGTGATGAAAGGCACCTTCCTGAAGAATAGCGCAAAGCCTCTCTGTCTGAGGACAATATTCATCAAACTCACTTTTTTTTATTTGTTTGAAGTACTCATTAAACTATTGCATGAGAAGTAATTGTAGTTTTGCTCCAGTGACCTTACACATCTTGGAGTATTCACAGTCTTATTGGAGATTCTTGGAGATGCCAGCGTGTCTGAGTGCTCCCAGCTGTAGTCAGTGTTAGGCTGTAATGGCTGTGGAAGCTTGGAGCAGACACAGAAGCAGCACTGCAGGTGTATGTGGGAGCATTGGAGTTGGGAACCTGTAACTGTTGAGTTACCCTAAAGGAGGGTACTGCTGCTCAGGGCAGGCTGACCTACCACTTAAAATTGGACAGAGCATGTGCCATGCTCATGCAAGGATGCAGATGAGTTGAGCCATCCTCTGAGCCAGACAAATGTCAGTTTGCTCCAGTTCAGAAGGTCTGTAAGTGCTGTCTTGAGTTTAGTTTAACGATATCCAGCTCTTGAGTGGAGCTTAAGATGGACTCTGTTCAGCTGCTTGAAGCATGGACAGACAGACGTGTGACTGACTGCATTATTTATTAGGAATGGTACAAGTTGCCCTGTGTTTTGCTCTCCACTTTTGGATCTCAGCCTAAAGTTGTTGCTTAAAATGAATTAGTTCAGAAGGTGAAGCTGGTTTCACAAACAGTTTTTAAAAAAATCTCTTCCCTAATGCTTTCTTCTTAACACTTGTAATTTTTGAAGGATCTATAAATAAAAGAGTAGCCCTCAGATAAGCAATCAATAAACTGATGATGTATACTTTAATTGTAGGCTTGTGAATGCCCACTTTACTGGAAAGGTCCTTTGTTTTATTGTGCTGGAGGTGAACGAACAGGATACGTGTCAGTTCATAAATTTGTTGCAATGTGGCGGAAGTAAGTAGATCACATTTTTTTAGAAGTACTGCATTTTTTTTCATTGAAATGTGGTATTTTAAGCTCTGAATGCGATCCTGTCTGTAAAGGGGAATAAAACACTTCCTTATAATCAACCATTGTCAGCAAACTTGTACATGGGAAAATGTTACTAAATAATAGTTCAATACTTTAACATAAACAGGGTTTATAGATTTTTAAATGTTGGTAAATGACTGACTGTTCATGAGAAAAGTGCAAACCATGGCCCTAACTTGTAGATGCCGCTTCTGGACAAAATGCTTTTTATTTCTAGTTCTCCTCTAATGCTAACTTTAAAATGTCCTTTCATGTAACCAATTACAATGGTGTACCCACCTCCTTTAACATGAATATAAGAGACAGTGCTGCTTTGATAAGTTCACTTGGAGCATGGTGTGACATTTGTAATTAGCTTTTGAAAAAATGTTGATTCATAGGTCCTACTCTAGGATGCCTGCATGAGGTCGCATGAGCACTTTTCTGTGTAGAATATTAAATGGAAATACTTACATTTCAGAATACTTCAGACCTGCTATGATGATGCTGCGAAGTTTGTTCACCTTCTGATGAATCCTGGGTGTAACTACTTGGTGCAAGAAGACTTCATTCCTTTTTTACAAGTAAATTGCAACTGAAACTAGTTCTGGGAACACAACAAAATGATGAACAGGCAAAGTCCTGAGTTTCTTGAACTAAACATACTTTTTCATTGTCATCATTAAAGTTTATTGATAATATTTAGTGCAGCTCACTTGCATGATCCACTGAGATGCTAGTGAGTGACTTGTTTTACAGTTAATCGTTATGTATAAGGTGAGGTCTTTTTTAAGAGCTGTGGTAAGATTTAAAATCAATTGCAGGAATAGCATATATATCAGAATCTTTTATGTTTCGGAAAGCAGTTAAAGTTCTTTAAGTCAGGATAGGCCTTTGAAGGGTAAAGTGGGATATGAATAAAAAACCTAATAAAGCTTTGTTGAAAGAGCAGCAAACACCAGCTTTAGAAATGACTGAATAAATCCTAAATTGACTTTACTGAATCATAGTCAGCCACAGAATTACAAGCTACAGCAATCAGCAGTGTTCAAAATCCTCAGCCTATATAAAATATATGAAAAAAATCCTGTAATAGTCCTAAAATATATGAAAACTTTTGTTTATCTGATTTCTTTAAAAGATAATTTTATTTTTTATAAGGTTTGTAGTGTTATATATGTGAAGCCCTGGTGAAAATGAAGTTATCATTAATGATTGTGGTAGTTAATTTGAACTGATTTGGTTAAGGAAGCAGGTGTGCTATTCTGTGTCAATTGTTTTATATGGTCACTAATGAATACTCTTTGGGATGTTGTTATTCCTTTTTTTGTAGGATGTGGTGAATAGTCATCCAGGCCTTTCATTTTTAAAAGAAGCATCTGAATTTCATTCTCGGTATATTACAACAGTAAGTGATTTGTATCTGGAAAAGCTATTTTTTTGTTAACTAAGAAAATCAAAATTAAGATTAGTCAACATGTCTAAGCGTCTTTTTCCCTTGGGAAGAGTAGAGTTAGAGTAGGCTGTCAGTCTTCATTTCTACATAACTAGAAATTTCTAGTTATACATAACTAGAAATTTTTCTACATAATTAGAAATCTTGTGGAGAAAGAGTATTTTTTAAGCATGATAGTTTTTGTTCACATTTGAAAATAGTTGCTGAATTTAATACTAGTAAGAGAAGCAGTGAATTGTAGTAGAGTTGGATAAGTTAATGAACATTAAATGAAGAGTAGGCTGTTATCTTAAACACTTGATTGTGGCTGTAGACTGTACTCATTAGAATCCTGACCTTAGTCTGGGATTAATTAAATGAAATCTTGAATGAAACATCTATATTAATATTATTATGTTCAGTATTAAGTGAAATAATGATAATATTGAAGCTGCTTTCCCCTTTTCTCTCTGGAGACTTTTCTTCCGAGGAAGGTTTTATACATGAAAAGTTTCATTTCTGTCTTCCCAGGGTTATGTGACTGAAGTATTTGTTCTGTACCCAAGGGAAAAATCAGTGACATTAAATTTTCTCAACTGTAGACTAGGCAGTCGATTCCACTGAAGTCTCAAAAGATTAAAATTCTTCAAAATTACATTCAGTTCTCTTTCTTTGTGCATGTGAAAACTAGTTTAATGAATATTCTCCAACAAAAAAAAAACATGCAGAGTTGATCATCTTTTATCCAGCTTATCCTTTGACCCAAGTTAAAATTGTGAAAGCTTTTTTTGAGAGCGTTTGGGTTTTGTTCATAATATCCTTCTTACAGAGATTTGCTGGCCTATCAAGTATGTCCTGTGTCTTGGATTAGAGACAAATATCCTAGGTAGAAAGCACTCCAAACAGGTGCCCCCCCCACAGCAAAGGTTTCTAACACCCCTCCCCCCACAACACAGAATATCTCAGCCTAAAGTGGAAAGAACTGTTTAATTAACAGACCACACAGTGGAAAGGGAAAAGGGGTCAGAAAACCTGAACAAACAGCTGATGAACTTAGTGTCCTTTTCCTCAGGCGTAGCTTCCCCTTTCCGGGGGGACCCGAAGGGGCTAGGTGAAGTTCCTCCGGTGGCTCCCTGGACGACTCTCGTCCGCTGTCCCCCGGGGCTCCTCAGGTTCTCGGATGAGAAAGCAAGTCGAAGAAAAGGGTCCAAAACGATGAAAAACAATCCCAGGGAGGAAAAAAAAACCAACCCAAGCAGCAGCAACTGACTGAGGAGAAAAAAAAACCCAAAAAACAGTGTCCCTTCCTTCTCTCTCCCCCGTAGGAGAGCTGGGGAAAGTTTCAAAACATCCCGCGCTGGCGGCAGAGCTCCCAGCTGCGGGACACAGTTAAAGCTACAGGACAATATTTCTGGTCAAGCATACAAAACGACAGGGAATACAAGATATCATTATGCCACCCCAGGACATCCTGCTGCATTAGGTTTTGCTTCTTGTTATAATGATTATCTGAGCTCACAGGACTTTCTTGTCAGTTGTGATTGAAGGAATTTTTCTGCCTGTGAGTAGTTTTGTTTCTTAATGGATTTGGGTTATATCAAAAGCTGCTCTGGTTAAAATTGTGAAAGCTTGCTGCCTGTTTTGAAGAACACTAGCAAAAAGAAGGTCCTGCTATTTCCAGTTACTTTTCTTTGGAGGAACAGCTTATTGGAGTAGGTCTGAGTCTTACAGTATTGAATAAATTAGTGCTGGAAGTATTTTATTATGAAAATTTAGTCTAAAATTCTTTCCTGGAAGTTATTAATGATGATTATAGATTATTTTACCTGTGATGAAATAAGGCATTTCATACCTGTATTCAATTACCTTAACCTTGCTTCATGAAGTTTTATCAAAAGGATACTTTCAGTTGCAAACCAAACGAGCCATTCTTCTGCTGAGTTTTTGTATATACATACATGTACTTATGTGTGTATGCATATACATTACATATATCTCTTTAGCACATGTTTTGTAAGCCATGCAAATAAATCTGTTCTGTCTGCTAAGATATGTCATAGGTTTGTTGGTCAGTCTAGTGGTCAGGTTAGTTACATATGGCCAAGATTAAGCTGAAATAAGTTTAAAATGTTTGCTGTGGCAAATGAGATACTCCATTTATTCTGCTAGGATGTTAGGTGCATATCTGAACTATGAGTTCTTGAAATTGTAGTCTCTGTGTTGCACCATTTCCTCTCTTCTGACACAGCACTGTGTAGCATAGTAAAGGGAATTCTCTGACAATTTGCTTATACTCTGCCTCAGTTGACTTTAGAAAACAGTTTAAGTCTGTTCCCAGTTGTCTTTACCAAACATTCAATTTTGTTTTTATTTTTAGACCAGTTAAATGTATAACAGATGAGATAATGACATGCAGATGGATTAAGTTGCAAAGCTAAGGCAAAAACCTTTTTAGAAAAAATTGCTTTGTAGTATAAGCCAAAAATGGGCCTTCCCTAAATTCACAATTAGAATTAAGTTAATTAAGTTTCAAAAGTAGGATAATCTATTCTTCTGTCTGGAGTTATTGAACCAGCTGTTCTTGTTCAAAGTAAGAACTGAGGAGCTTGCTGCTCTACAGTTTAAGCTTTCTTTCAAAACTTCATCAATACATTACTCTTCTATTTGTAATTTAGAAATGATTGGTTAGTTTAAACTATTAATTTTCTGCAATTAAAGTCTGAAGTTATAAAAACTTAGTCTGTAGTTGGGAGGACATTTTAATTGCAGGAAAGGGGTTACTAAAGAGATGGGGGTGTTAGTAACTGCTCTGTTGCAAATGAAACACTACACGTGCAATATTGAGTCTTGCCAATTAGCAGGAATAATCAGTCACCAGTTGAGCAGTTATAATATGTTTAGATTTTGGGGTTTTTTTGTTTAGTGGTGAATGACTGACTTGAAATGTACATCTGGTTGACTTAAGTCAAACTAATTGAGGTAAATACCGAATTCAGTTAAGTTGTAGAAAAAACACATTTTGAAGTCTTATGTTTGTTTACTAAACCCAAGAATATTACACTGAATGCATGAGTTATCCAAAATAGCCATAGAACCATTAGTTTGGAAAAGACCTGTAAGATCATTGAGTTGATGTACATGCAAAATTTAATTAAACAGAAGTGTTGGGTATTCAACTGGATGCATTTGTTTCTGGTTCCAGTATCAGTCACGGCACAAGAACTAGTCATCTTTCTTACATAGATTTTATTTTTTTGGTCTTCACTTGGAAAATATTAATGTGCCACTTTCTATGCCATTAACAGGGTTTTTTCCCCAAGGAACTTCAAATAGAATAAAGTTAAATGGGGAAAAACATTCTCTGTGCACCTGCAGGAAGTATTTCTGTCAGATGTTGATTTGTTGTGTATGTGAACTTCAGAAGTAGCAACATCTGCTGTACCCTGATCCTTAAACTGTCCCAATTCTATTTCTGTAAATTCATATATGAAGTAAAACAGTCTTATAGCAAGTGCAAGTCTTTAAATCTGAAATAATAAGATACATTAATAGGTTTATTAGATGATACCCTGTAGATGTGGAAGACTGGAGGTAGTTAAATTGCCAGTAGACATATTTTGGATAGCATATGAGCGTTCTGCAACATTACTGAGTGAGATATGGGTACTGCAGCATTGAAATAAAACTTACCTTGATGAGTTTATGTGTAGATTTAGAAATGGTTTGGATAATGGATAATATGAAACAAGAGAGGTTCTACCTAATGAGAAGCATAGAAATTGGGGAAAGATGGCGCCGTCTAATACAGCTGTACTAAGACATCTGTGATAAATCTTTGGACAGATACTTAATTACCATAGCTAAGGTTTCTTTCCATTTTCTGTTTCTTGCAGGTCATACAGAGAATATTTTATACAGTAAATAGGTCCTGGTCTGGGAAAATAACTTGTAACGAGCTCAGGAAAAGCAACTTTTTGCAGGTACATAATATCTAAAAGTTTGCAAGCTAGATATTTCTAGAGGTCTTAAACCTGCATTAACTAAATGCTTGAAGGGAGTAACATAAATAGTGTTTCTTCCTTTTCCAAAAAGTAATGAAGACCCAATTGCATTAATTCTCATGCATTAGAATATGTTTAAATATAATTTTTTGTATCTAGAGCTGTATACATGCAAATGTGTTTAGCAGAAGCTGGGCTGATCTACTCATTCTTCTGTGAATGCATTCATTTTCTACTGTGTGTGTTCAGTTTCACTGTCTTGCTGTATGGTATGCATTGTCCCTGAAAACAAAAATTGTTCCACTGAAATAGCATTAGATATTAACTTCATTATGAGAACTCAGATCATTCAACAAATGTCTTACACACTCTTTAATGTGTTCTGTTTATCCTTCTGATAATAGAATGTGGCATTATTGGAAGAGGAAGCTGATATTAACCAGCTGACAGAGTACTTCTCATATGAACATTTTTACGTTATCTATTGCAAATTTTGGGAGCTGGATACAGACCATGACCTCTATATTGATCGGAAGGATTTAGCTCGACATAATGATCATGGTATGACAAGTGAAGCACCTTTGTTTACATGTGTTAAATGACCTGTAAACTTTCAGCTGAGGAAGTGCTTTAATGCCAAGGCTGGTTTCATGAGTCTGTTGGTGTAGCTGATCCTGCTGACTCAGTGAACGAAAGCAGGAAGAGTGATACTGCTTTGCACCTATGAATACCACATTTGAGGAAAATCCTGAATTTGAATTCTGATCTTGGCAAAGAAGTAGAGGAAATGCCACTTAAGTATGCAATATTATAGATGGTTGCATTTGTCCATTTCACAATCCATTTTACTGATATTATTTAAGTGGCATTACTTTTATGGGAAGGAGTAGAAAAGGCAAACAATACCTTCAGGTACCTGACTTATTTTAAAGTTTGCTAACTCAGCTGTGGTATGTTTTGGTTTAATACTATTTAGCACTAGTTAGCAGGTTTACATTTTCTGCATATATAATATGTAAATGACTGTGATTCTATAGTTTTGCACACTTGTTCCTATTTTAAATATTCTTGTCGCTTGCATGGAACTGTTGGGACCTTTTTAGATGCCTTGTGCCCATCTTAATAGTGTTCCTTTCAGGAAAACCTTACTTAAGCACAAAGTGATTATTGGGTATTATCCCATATTAAAAAGAATAAACACAATTCTGATTGCTTCTGAAAATCTGTCTACTAAAGTTTCACTATGCTTTAGGACAGTGACAAAGGAAAACTACCTTCATTCAAATGGCTGCTCTGCTGAGTTAGTACATATTAGAAAGAAAGCACAACTAATACATGGCACCTGCAATTTAATTTTGCAAATTCTAAAGGATGAATTGAATGTCCTTTACAGAAGTAGTGCTCAGTTAAGACATGTCTCTAAAATCCCTGAAATGGTTTCAAAATAGAAGCATGGATCAAAACCATGTCAAAAATAGACCCTGTCAGAATCAGTAAGGTATGTTTATTATGTATGATCGTGCCAATTCTATGTTGGCTCTTTGCCAAGGTCATGTAAAACTTAACAGCACTGGAAAACATTATTTACTTGTCAAGAACTGGGAAATGCTGTTTTATTAATCAGCCACTTCTATTACACTACTATTTCGGTGTTAAGTTTGTATTCAAAGCTGGGTGGTTGTAGCTTTCTTTGGAGACTTTGTGTTAAGTAATCCTCTCTAAAAGGACTCAAAGAGATTAATGAACACTACACTTGATCTTTCTCACTGATCTGTGCATGTAAGAGTTCAAGTAAACTCTTCAACGAGACAATACAAAGCAAAAATAACTTGCATAGAATTGACACTGTTTTAAACCTTTCTTCACAGCAATTTCAAATAGGATGATAGAGCGAATCTTCTCAGGAGCAGTAACAAGGTACTTATTTTGTATGCTGATCTAAATCCAATTTAATTATTGCTTGTTAAATTGTATGATGTTCCCAGGGAAAAAATGGCTCCTCCTCGCAGAGGAGCAGTTAATTTCAAGATTTAGCATTGTAGTTTAAACTCTAGTAGTACTAGAGTGGTCTTGGAACCATTGGCACAGTTCAAGTTCTTCACTCTCCTTTCTTTACATGTGTGAACAGAATACACTGCATATTGTGTGGCTTAGCAGGACTGGGAATGAGGAAGGAAGAAATGTTAGTATTATTCTTTTTCCATCCCTCAAACCTGTAAAATGTTCAAGGAGAGCTGAGCTTTTAAGTACTAATTATAAAATCAGTGCTTACTGCATCAATAAATTTACAAAAATGCCTCCAGTTGAGTTAATTCACATTTTTGACAGTCATTCTTCATTTCTCCCCTTTGTATTGACTTCCTTTTGTGTATTTATGGCATTTTATTAATTTTGAAATGTTTTGCTAGCACGGTATCTGAGCTAGTAAGCAACTGATAAACAGAATTAAAAGCTGAAATTAGTGAAATGACACTCAGCAGGCACGTCTGGAGCTTGCTCCTTTATGTGAGTTCTTTGGGCAAGACAAAATATATACCAGATTTTCCCAGACACTTGAAAATAAAACAGCAAAAAACTAATTTTATGATTGAAATGTAATATGTCTAGGAACTGCCTACCAGACTTTTTACTAGACAGGTTGACTATGTGGAACTTAATTGGTTGCTGTGGTATGAGAGTAGAAGCAGACAATTATGTTCTTGCCATGGACACTACTTCCTGAATATTTCTATTTCGTTTTTATCTTCATATTTTCATTCAAAAACTTTTAGCTAGTAGAGTTCTGTAAAGCTTTTAAGTTCTCATCACTTCTACCAGAATAGAAATTCTAAAAAGCATATATACTTGTATATAATATATGATCAAAAATTAATTGAGATGGCTCTTCTGTTAACAATTAAGCAGTGGCATTGCTGCCCAGGGAGGAAAGCTCTAGACAGGGTGCTACCTTCCTCTCCAGCTGCCCCTTCCTCTTCACCATTGCATTAGAAACAGAACAGAGCACAAAAGCTCCTTAACCTGAATGATCAATGAAGTCTGTGACAAATCATCTTATGAACAATGCATCGTTTAGGAGTAAATAGTTAATAGCAACAAGGAAAACAATCCTTGTTTGGTTAGTAAAAGCTAGGTGTTTTAAAACAAATTTTCTATTTTTTTCTTCATTGGCCTTCAAGAGGTAGAAAAGCACAAAAAGATGGGAAGATTAGCTACGCTGATTTTGTCTGGTTTTTGATATCTGAAGAGGACAAGAAAACACCAACTAGGTAAGAATGAAAGAAACAAAGACTCTGTTGTTCCAGTCCTTAAATGGGGACCACTGATGAACAGCTGCAACTCTAATTGGAATAACCTAAACTATAAAAACATGAGTGGGAAAACTGGCCCAGTTCTTCACATCGTCTGTATTTATCAGTGCCTCCTGTTGTTGCTGTAGAAGTCTATTTTGATGACTTTTAAGAGGCTAATTCAATGTTATTGTTTCATAAGTTTTGTGTGGCCTGTTTGTGAATAGGGCCATACGTTAAGGACATTGCAGTTGTTTCATGATACCAGTGACTTCGGGAAGCTATGCAGCTACTCTTATCTGTATGGTACTGATAAGAAACCTATTGTGTGACATGGCACTAGCTTGTTCAATATGGAAACAAACCCAAAATACTGAAGTTTTTGTGTACAATTCAATTTTTCATTGTCTCCCTTGATTTTTTTTTTATGTAAAACCACGTGTTTTAGTCTTCTCCTTTACACCATTAACGAATGTATTTACAAATTCAATAATGGATGGTATAGCAAATACCAGCAACTTTTACCACAGTAGGTGGTGTTTAATGACTTTGTATGGATTAGTGGGATGTAGCCTTAAGTCTAGTTTTACCTTTAAAACAGGCAACATGAATTGTTGATATTCTGTATTAAGTTTGTCTCTGCTATATTAAGTTTGTCTCTGCTATTAATGACTGAATTTCAGCATTGAATACTGGTTCCGCTGCATGGATCTTGATGGGGATGGTGCTCTGTCTATGTATGAATTGGAATATTTTTATGAAGAACAATGCCAAAAATTAGATAACATGGCCATAGAACCTTTGCCATTTGAAGACTGTCTGTGCCAGATGCTGGATCTTGTAAAGCCACAACATGAAGGTAATTAAATACTCTTCCATCTGTAACTTCTGTTTCTCTGGATTTAGGACTTAGTGCAGCCTTAAGAGCACTCAGTTGGTCATACAAATAAAATGCTTTGAGGTTGTCTTTTCACTGAAATCTATTAAAGCTTATTAATTGATCGGTCTTCCAACAGCAGGCAGGCATTCTTTCCATACTAAAATTTAATATGCTGCTTTAAAATTCTTTGTCAGCTTTTATTTTGTGCTTGTAGCCACATTTATCTTAAGTGAAATCTTGTCACTATCTAGCTGAGGTGAGGCTCTCAGGAAAAGCTCTTGATTGTTCACTCATTTCTTGCCTGTTCCAGTGCTCATTTAATTGGGTTTCTCTGGAGGGAACAGTCTCTGAACAGTGTTTGTCTCTTAGACCAGTATTGACTTATTTTACATTAGAAGCCTAAGCTGCCCTTAGGAAATTCATGACAAGGGGCTTAAAATTAACAGAATAATAAACTGTTCTGAGGTTTTGGCTATTTTTTACATCCATTTGAACCTTCATAGACCTGCATTATATTCTCCTGCATTTGACATTGTATCATTTTTAGTTGATGAAACTTCAGTTTACATTTTACACCTGAAAAAAAAGTTAACAAGCGAGCATGATGTTCTATACAATTATGGCTAGACAACCAATTAGTAAGTCTTGCTTATTGCCCACTTTCTTTCTAATACTAAGAATACTTAAATTACAAGAAACTTAATTTTATTTTAATAAGACAGTTGTCATTTATTGAGATGTGGTTTTTTGCATGCTGAGAGAATTGAAACGGTTAAAAACTAGAACTTAAAGCTTGATATTCTTATTTAAACCAAGTTAAAATAGATTTACTAGGTGAAAACACATCTCTAACGGCAGATAAAAAAATTGTAAATGAAAAAGGAATATGAAGTGTGATTCATCTGAAAGCTCTATCCCTGATATCAGTGGAATGAAGTCTTAGACCAACATTGTATAATGCATGGGTGCTGGGGGGCATTTAAAATGAAGTGAGGCTGAGAAGCACATTTGTGTTATATGGTTGCTCACAGTCACCTCCTGAGCTCACTAGTCCCCTTCCAGTCTTGTACCTTATGCTTCTGAACGGCAGACAGTTCCAATGTTTCTGTTCTGCATTTCAAATTAAATAAGATTGATGCATCTCCTCTATGTCATGAGGATGATAAAAGAAGGCTAACAAACACAATCAAGGTAAGTTATTTAAGGTAATAAAAATGAAAGCCAATTGTGAAGGGTTGGTTTTGGGTTTTTTTAATAAAAACTGAATGATGTTTAAAAGGGGGATTAATAAAAAAATCTTTCTCTAATGCAAAAACTAGCAATGTAAAATGATGTTTCACTGTGTAGATTTGAAACAAGAGAAGCAACTTTCATAAAGTTATGGCTAAACTGCGATACAGTTTCTATAGAATGCTCTGTGTACAAAAAAGCAAACTTTCATTTCTGGAGACCTGAATTAATTACTTAAATTTCACGCTTGTTTTGTTGCTGTTTGAGACAGTGGCCAGCATCTACACAAATGCTGTGTGTCTAAGCTCCCATTGCAATAAATGGAAACTGGAGAGCAAATCAATGAACCAAATATAGGAGTCTAACTTAAATTGGGAGCTTATGTAACTAGGATTCAAATCATTTTCTTGGTTGTGGAGAGTGGCTGCCACTTGAGATGGCACAGTGCATCAGACATCTGTGTAGGTCTGACAGATACCACACAGGTGCCACGGGGGATTTGTGTTGTTCTGCAGCACCAGCTATGAGCCAGGCAGAACACACTGGGACCCTTCATGACAGATGTAAACGTGGCAAACATGTACAAATGGGATTTGGATTTTGCTTCCCTGTGATGTCCTTGAGTTACACTTTGTTAGAGGCTGGGACAGTATGCTGAGGAAATAATTGTTCCATGTCTGGCTTTTATTGAACTCTTCCATACATCTTCAGTTAGCTCCTATTTGATTAACAGTGGAAGATTATCTGTATTCCAGGTGAATCGATAAAGGGGAGTTTTAAGGATAGTCATCTGTCTTCCCTTGTGTATCTCATATTTTTTGGCCTTTCTGCAGAACCTTTAATATTCAGCTTTGAAATAGGGTAACATTTCTGAGCAACCTGACAAATACTTCTAATGCTTAACACATCCATTGATTTGAGTCTTTAAAGTATCACACTATAAAAATCAAACAAAACACCTCTGAGCATTTAGCTTTCCTCTCAAGCAGTAAATATTGATCAGACTGGACAAGTGTGGCAACCTCGACTCTATGAAAAATTCATCTGTATGAAGCATAGTCAGACACTGTCATTTCTGTCATACATTTGTCTGCTCAAGTCAGGGAAGAGAGAGGGCTGCTGCCATAGGAGATTCCTACCTGCTACCCAAGCTCTCCTTGGCTAACTCACTGGAGACTTCTATGGGTTGAGAAAGCTTAAGCTAATACCTTTTTTTAATAGATAAGGGAGGTAGACTGCATCTCACTCCAACATACTGATGGACTGTGGGATGACAACCACAGCAAGGAAAAAAATCTGAAACATTTCAAAGTTTTGTACACGTTGAAGGACACATCTTGAGGTGTGTATTTCATCTGTTTGCACCTCTCCCATTGCATTGACCATCAGTGACAAATGTTCTTGAGCAGTGATGATTGAGTAATGATAATGTACCTTTTGATTCATCCACTTTGGAGAAAGGATAACTTCAGCTCTAATTATCTTACCTCATAATCTTCTTTACAGGAAAAATTACTCTGCATGATTTAAAACGATGTAAGTTGACAAATGTGTTCTTCGATACTTTTTTCAACATTGAAAAATACCTTGACCATGAACAGAAGGATCAGTTCTCTATGTTGCGGGTGAGTATGAAGCTTTAAAAGTCTTTATAGCTACGTGCTTAGCAATTAATACTTTTTTGTATAACATGCAATGTGATTGTTTAGGGTGGTGAAGGTGACAGTCAAGAGGTCTCTGACTGGGAGAAATATGCTGCTGAAGAGTACGATATCTTGGTAGCAGAAGAGGCAGCAAGTGACCAGTGGAATGACGGGTAAGGATGTAGCAGAAGGGTTAATATGAATCCTTTCTACTAAAGTAGAGCCTCACCACCACTGTCAATCATTTAAAAAAGAAAATACAAATCCTTTTCAAAAATATGTAATTAATGGTGTATGAGACTACCAAGTATAATTGTGTGAGCCAAAATTCTTATTCTAGAATATTCATCTCTTTTTACAAACCCTTGTTTTTAAATGTGTAACTTGGTGAATTAAACCTTCAGATGACTTTTGTTTTCTGTTTCAATCAGTGGTGAGCTCATGGGAGAAACCCAAGGTGCTGCTCTATTTTAATGTTCATAGTGGATTCTCAGTATTTAACTCTTCTTTGCCCTATGTCTTTCTCTGAAAGAATTATTTCTAATCAGCACATAACACCTTTCTAAAGCAGTTTTAAAGAACAGATACTGCAGTATCTAAAGCTCATTCTCTGCACAGTCCTGTTAAGTAGATGGAAAAAATAATGCGATGAGATGAGATTCAGTACTGGTTGGGAAGACATGCATGAACCTGAGTCACCCTAACCCATCAAATGGCCAGTTCTTTAATCTGCCACCATAAATCTCCACAGAGACTTCATGAGTTTCTAAAAGCTATGAATTATAGATTGATCTCACCTAAAGTGCTGGAAGATAACCTTTTTTAAGTATCAGCCTTCACTGACTTGTGTTAGTTAAAGATTACATTTCATTATCCCTCTGTTCATCTGCATCAGCAGCAGGTGGTTATCAATAATTTCTGGGTTAACAGTTGGTTTTTGCTTTCCAACATCTGCTTAGCATGGTTGCTCTCGCTTCCTGGTGCTCATGCACCTCAGTGAGACTCAGTCCAGTATTCCTTCTCTTTTGTCATACCTACTGCAGCTGAATTTTGTTCTTCCTAGCTGAGCCTCCTTTCAGCTTTCTTGAAAAGAACTTGAGGGGTTTCTGGCAAGTACGTAAGTCATGCATTTGACCATTTCTAGTCTATGAGCAGCTCACTGAAGCAGAGTGTCAGTGTGTGCTTTGAATCCTTTCAGTAGAGCTGCATATCACACTGGAAAGTTTGGCATGTGAGGGGAGAGTAAGCTACCTTAAATTCAGGGAATTAGTACAAAACCCTAGTGCTGTTCTGGTTATGTTTATTATAAATATAAAATATTGGAAAGTATATTCTTCCTGCAGGTGCCTTGTTAGTGTTCCAACATTTAGGCACTCCCTGGCTTAGTTAGACTCTTTCATTTTCTTTTTCTTTTTTTGTGTCTGCTTCTAGGTATGAAGCAGAACTGAATCCTGTAGACCATCAGAAGGCCAGTGTTCTAAAGTATCAAATGGAGAAAAGACCATTTTTTGAAATGCCTTCCCATCTGGCTGATGTAGACTTGGATGAATATGACTATGATGAGGATTTTGAGTAGAGGTTATTTATGGTCAGCACTTGCAGAAGAGAAGGGACAGTCTGCAGCAGGTCTGCTACACACTGATACATTTTAGTGGGTTTGTTTCCAGGAAGTCAGCTTAGTTTTGTGCTAAAAATATTTAATCACTACACTACCTTTTAAGTAAAAGAAGCGCATTTATATGGAATTATGAATTTTTTGTATTTATTCAATAGTTTATAGTTTGTAAAATAGATTAAAATATTTATTTACAGATGTTGCATAATTCCGTTTTGGAAGAATAACAATATTTGACTTAAGAGAAAAGTAATCTACTGTTTTTAAGAGAACTGTATAATTCTCTTGAAGTTGATGTGTGGTGCACTGACCATCTCCATCTCACCTGTGAACAGGTATTTCTGTCCTGGTATGGGAGGTAAGGAGACAATTTATACCTGCAATGTACTCATGCTCACAGACAGCCCTATATTAGGTTTTATGCCTTGGCAAGGAAGAGACATGACAATGAGTGCACAGTTCAGCACTCATTTACATGCAGAGTTCTGTTTGACACGCTGTGCATATTAGTAGAATGCAAGGAAAGTGAACACCCAAGACAAGTTGTTTTTCTTCTCTGTGTAGTCCTTGTTTGCCTCAACTTTAATTTTGTGTGCCCTTTTAAACTTCAGTCTTTTCATTAATGTTAATCATAAAAAGATTATTTAACAATGAAGTCTGTTTGAATGTTCATACTTGATCCAAAATGGGTGTGTTAATTCATGTAGGAGGAACCAAATTTTTTTTTTAAATCCTTTGTATAAATGTTACTTGATCAGTGATGTGCACTAATTTGTTGTGGGCATTCAGTGCTTTTGTCTGTCCTCTCCTTTGCTTGTTTGCTATTGACACATTCCATGGATATTCATCAGTGTCACAGCAGCTTGAAATTGTTGCCTCACTCTTAACTGTTAAACAGGTTTTGTTGGGAAAAAGATGTACAAAAAGATGTAAGTTATTTTTTTGGTTGCAGTGTAGATCTTTTAAAATGTTTAAAAAACATGTTTGTATTTTCGAATAAAGATTTTCATACATGTAATTTAACAATTCTAATCATTACATATTGCACACAATTTATGTTTTACTATTAAAGAACTATTCACCATACAGGGTTACACAGGTATGCAGTCTGGATGGGTAATTACAACAAGATGCATATTCAAAGCAATCAGCCTCCAGCAGGTTTTTCTTCATCCAAAAAAGAGTATTGCTGAGCAGCTGGGAAGAATTGGTTGTGCTCAACTCATCAAACCAGCTCTTGTACAGACCTACACACCTGTGTATCAAGTAATGAAACTCATTGCTTAAGTGCTGGTGAATCTTCTTGAGAAAAATTCAAGTCGTTTTAATACCATTCAAAGGATTTTTTTTTTTTTAAAGATAAGTGGGTTGATTATTCCAGTTTTAATAGAGACTCACCAATGTCAGATTTCTCTAGTGCTGGCTGGATACCTTTCACTACCTGCCCATGGTTTGGGGTTTTTAAACAGTAAAGATACACAGAGCATGTCTGTTAAGCTCTGTTCCCTAGGGGAAATGATGACCAACTGGCTTTCTAGAAGATGATCCTGAACATCTGTTGCAGTGCAAGAGATGCTTTTTCCTATCTGCTGCTTTTTCCTACCTGAAACCCTTCTTACAAAGGGGGCTTGTAACTGGGCAGTGAACAGCCACAGGCTTTCCCAGCATGCAGTCACATGTCTCTGTCACACAGCAGTATGGTGCAGGGTCCATCTCTTCAGCAGAATCTGTAGCTGTTGTTGCCACTTTGTGTTTAATGAAGTGCCTGTTAAATCCTGCTATTACACTTGTGCTAACCAAGTTCCTTCTTTCCTAAGCGGAACACATCATGCTGTTATTGTAGACATCCTTTTTCTTAAAATACGTGACCTCTCAGGATTACTGGGCCTTGCCCCTGGCAAGGTAATTCCCATCCCTAGCCCACTGTTACAAGAATTAAAGCATCCATATGCTTGATGTGGTTCCAGGTATAACTTTTCTTAGTCAAGCTGTATTCTGCTTACCTGGTAGGGCTTAGGCCTAGATCCACAAATCTAGATGGATGAGGGAAACATCAGTACCCCAGTCCAGGCAGGGGTTTGCCTTTAAAACAGGCAACATCAATTGTTGATATTCTGTAGTAAGTTTGTCTCTGCTATTAATGACTGAATTTCAGCATTGAATACTGGTTCCGCTGCATGGATCTTGTCCCCTGACTGAATCACAGGGGACCTGAAAACAGCATTATGTGGGGAGTGGTACCTCACCCCCTGTGTCAGCCTGCACACCCAACTATGCAAAAGGAAACATCAGGGGCTCACTGTGGCCACTTCAGTGTACCCAATACCTGGGCAACAGTCATGGCTTTCACTTCCATCTTCATGGGAGCTCCCTGCTCAGCCTGTGGAATAACACAACAAAGGGAAAGGCCAGCACCCATTGCTGCCATTCTTTCTCCAGACATGGTGTGGGGAGTATCACTTGGACATTCAGTACTAATGGATAGCAATAGTTCTGTAGTTTATTTTACACAGTTACAATCCAAAATATATATATATATTTATAAAAAATAAAGCTGATATGATTACTGCAATGTACAATTTCAGAGAGCAGTGAGAAGAGTCAGTGAAAGCAGCCAGCACCCCCCAGCCTACTGCCACCGAAACACTCTTGAGTGAAGATCATTTGTCAGTTTTTAATGCAAAACCCCCTACTTTTGAATAGCCATATTTACAGTCTATTTACATTGTCTTTCCAAGCTTTTTCCAAGTAACCACCACATGATCACTGTGAACCAAAGACTGCTTCCAGAGGAAAAGAGTCAGCTGGTCTGCTGTTTCTTTCTTTGTTAGTTTGAAGCCTTGACACAGGTTTCCTGGGAACATGTCCTGATGTCTACAGACCCCTAATTCCATCTCTCTAAGCAATGGAATTTAGAAATACTTTCAGACAATTGATCCAGGGTTTCTGTTCTATGGGAAGGAAATGGTCACAGTGTTCACAGCTGGGCCAAGCTCCTTTCTCCCCTCCATCACGTACAAGAAAACATGTAGATCTCCTTTTGGTTATCTCAAATGGTAAAGAACACATCCAGCAGAGCACAGCCCCCACATGATTCAAACAAGCTTGTCTTGCCTAGTTCAGTGTCTTTGATTCGGTGTTTGTCAAGGCCCTGATTCCAATCCTTCCAGCTGGGAGTTTTTCCAAGGCAGCATCAATGATCAGGATGCAGTTGAGTAATGATGCTCAGAACACCCTAGAACTGCAGCAGCCACCTCAGTAACACCCACAACCAGCAACAGTGAGAAATCAACCGCAGTGCTACAAAAACTGGTTCTGGGGGATGCCCACAGGCACAGAGACAACTTGATCCATGTCTGCTGCCACCTCAGCTGATGCCCTCACACTACATTGTCAAGTTAAACAATTTACAGAAGAAAACAGTGTGTGCTTCACTTCTGTTCATCCTCTCCGTGTCTTAACCGTCCTATATCATAAGAAAAAAGAGATTAAGTCAGTCCTACTACGAAAGGAGACATCATGTAAGAGCACCTAAGGAATCTGAGTAACAGTGTAGCATCTAAGCATTCAGCAGCTTAGCCATAGAGGCAGCTCTTGTAAAGAACTAGAGCTTCCACAAAAGGAAAGAAGCATTTCCATACCCCAAAAAGCCCAGAAAAGGCACTACCAAGAAAGGCACCATACTGGATAAGTAGTGCATTTTCTGTAGGGCTTCTATCTTGGTCCATGGACTTAAATTCTTCTATCTTCAGTAGGGGCTGCTTCAAGTACATGGGCTAAACAGTCTACATTTTAAAACTCATGACTGGAAGAAAAGGTAGAAGTCCCTTTTTTTTAAACTTCTAGTCCTCTTTAAAAATAAAAGCCCACCATTCATATGAGAAAAAAAACTGCTGAAATTCACAGGAAAAACTCTTTAAAAAGTCAAAAATCATGCAAAGCCTGAACGTGCTTGTTAGATCCCAGATAACCAGAGTCACTGGAAATCAAGGGGTTGCCTGACTCACTGCAAAAATACTGTCTGCCAAACACTGAGTTATGTTCTGAAGTGCAGAGAACAGCGGGAAATACAGGAGGAAAACGTGAAGGAACTGCTCAGCCACCTGTAGCGGCTGACACAGAAACCTTTATGGGGCAGAAGGGTTGTGATTATCTGCAGCACAAGAAAAATCATAGCCTTTCTTCTCCCCCCCACCCCTTTCCTTGTACAGTCACTCTAGAAGACCGTGCTGTATGATATCCTTTTTGAGTCCTTGCACTCCACTGGCCCAAAGGGCTAAAAGTCCTTCCCTGCTGCAAGGGTCCAGTCCAGGGCTGAGCTGAGACCCAGGCTGACAACTGCAGCTCTGCCAAACTTGGATCCCAAAGGTAATCAGTGCCCACAAGACTAGCCCCTGGCTATGCTGGTTGCTACTCCAAGCCCACAATGTTCTCATTAAATCCCCAGTTTGTTTGGGGACAATTTAATCTGCGCAACAGCCTTGACTAGAAAAGGGCAAGAAACATGGGACGCTCCAGCAAGAGCCCTGGGCTGACCAGTGATCAGACACATTCCAAGTCTTTCAATCCAAAGAGCACAATGCAAACACCATTTCTGAAGCAGATATTCCCTGTAGGCCATGCTGCAGTGCCATCTCTGCAATGTGTCAGTAACACGAAGCAACTGCAGCAAATGGCACTTAATCAGGAAGCTTCACAGTATGAGAAAAAAGGAAACAGGATCCTCCTCTTAATGTATCCTAAGTGACATTCAATCCTTAGAAATGACCCAAGGATATCTAGATGCTACAGTAAGGATTGCCTTAAAAATATAGGTCGAACTGAAGGAGCAAACTACAGTTGCAGCTGGAAAGTGAGGAGGGCAATCCCCCTTTTCTCATCCTGAAAAGGGCCACAAAAGAACAACCCCCTTTGCTGCTACGTGGCCACCCAGGAGACTCTGACCATTCACCCACCTCAACTACAGCTGTCCTCAGAGCTGGAAAACCACCCAGAATTACCTGGTCTGTACCAATGACATCAACATCTTCAATTGTGTCTTCTGCTGGACCCTGCTCAGAGACATCTTCTGTCTTGATCTCATCTTTGCTGGAAACAAAAAGCAAACAAAAAAATAGCTAAGGCTTGACAAATCTCATAACAGAGGCTGCATGTGGCACAAGTGTGCTTAAGGCAGAGTATTTCACATAGTAAGATGTGCTGCTGGTATCCATGTAAGGTAGCCTAAAGATACTGGCCCAGAATTTCCCAGTATGAAAGAGGTTATGCTCTGAGGAATTTTCAATAAAGCAGTTCAGAAACAAAACATTGATTTAAACAGGGGCTATCTTCATGTTTAATAAATTTTTATTCTATTTTACTTGTATTCACCAGGTTCATTTAACAAGTGTCCCAAAACCTGGAAAAGTATGCATCTTCCCAGGATTTGTGATTTGCCTTTTAACCTACCAATACAGGAAATAGCACCTAACACCTCAATAAATTAACTAAATTAAAGGAAAATACTGCAGCTGAGCACTTTGCTCAAAAGCAGACTCCAGATTCTCTTTCTGCAAGACCTCTGTTACATCAAGTTGTGTGGGGTTTCACTTGGGCATGGGTGCATGCTGCACACAAACACTTCTCCAAAAGGAAGACACTGGGTACACAGTAGTTAATAGCAGATCTACAGAGACAAGAATCCTCTTTCATTTCCAGAGATGCAGAAAACATTTATTGTCTGGCTGCAGCAAACAGTCAGAGAGTAACCCACACCACAGCACTCCAAGCTGGACATGAGAAGTGGGACAGGGAACTTTCCTCCTTCCTTGTCTTTTTCTCTGCACATTTGGTATTACTCCAGGAAGGCACAGAAGCCCTGTGACAGTGGCAGGAGAAAGCAGCAAATTGTAGATATTGGACTAAGGAAACAAAACCCCCAACCTGTCCTTGGGACACAGCCCATAAGAAAGGAGAGGAACACACAGAGGAGGATAGAGAGACCCCAAGTGTCAATGCCAGAACAGGTGAAGGAGCTTGTAAGACATCAAACTCTCACCAGTATCTTCTGCGCAGCCCTCCTGGACAAAGAAATGGCAAATGTTCCTGCAAGTGCATCTCTTGAGATTTCAGCCTCTTTCTGCTTTTCCCTGCTGCAGAGGAAAGTTGGGAAGCACACTGCCCTTCTGGGGCTTTGCTTGCTGCTTCAGTCTGGCTGGTTTCAGGCAAAGACCCTGCAACAGAGAGTGAACACAGTCTTCTTCAGCCTCACCCTCAGAGGTTTTGAGATGGACATTTCCAGTATGTTCCCCACAGCAGTGAAACAATCGGGCCAAGCTCAAAAGGAGATCTGGAGCAAAACATTCATTTATTGAAGGAGACAGCTAAAAGCCACTTGAAAGAAAATCCATTTAATTTGCCCACTGGTCATTTTTTGCAATCTAGATTTCTGAACTTGGCCCTGGTCCATAACTGCTATCAGTACTGCTGAGTCTATATAACGCTCAAAAAAGGAGGGCCTTTGGGGACACAAGGGAACAAGCTCTCTGAAGGCAAGTCACTGAAAAGAAGATTTATGAGAAAAGAATGAGAAAGAAACTAAAGGACACTGGAAAAATTTCCTTTCCTCCACACACAACTGCACATGTCCATAGCACTTAGCATTTTTACTAGCAATTGTTTTCATAATGGCTTTATTACATTTTAACTAAGTCCCACCATATCCATGCAGTGAATATTTCATTAGAGACTAGCAGTCCATGAACGCTACTAAAGCCTGGATGCAGCCCATCTAACTATAACTCTTTAAGGCAGGAGTATCATCTTACAGGCTCCCTAGAAATTCAGCAGGGAGAAAAACCCTAGAAGATGATTTGGCTCAGATAATCTGGCCTGAAGATCTGAATCAACTTCTGGAAATACCTCTCCTGTCTCAATTATCTACAGGGCCTAAAGCAACAAAGCCCTTTAGTTAACAATTAAAAGCAATCAACCAAGTCTCAGTGGCTCAGACAAATGCCAGATGTTAGTACAAAGCAAAATTCAGATAATTTTGAATTCTTCTCGGAATCTTGAGCCCAACCTTACTGCTATTGAGTGATCAAGGGACCTTTAATAACAATAAAGCTGAATGCAAAAAACACAGTTCAAACTGGGAAGTCCACAACATCCAACACACTGTGGACTTGCTAAAGCAAAACAAAATAGCAAATACAGCAGTTTTACCGGACAGCCACACAAAGCAAATACAGCCAGTCGAGAACTGGGAAGTTTTTGTACCGTTAGACAATTTTCTTTTAAAAGAAGATGTCTTAGATGAGCCCACGGGGGGCCACTGTCCCAAACTGCCAAAGACAGAGCTCTCCTCATCTTCATTTGCCAATAAAGAGTTTCTGTACCAGACCAAGGGCTGCCATTCATCTCCTCTGCAGGACAGTGGCTCTTTTATATACCTCTGTAAGTAACCGTGCCTAGGACAAAAACAAAAGCAAGCATAAGTAAACTCAGTATCCTTCCCTTCAATATCTGGGGCAGGTATTGCAAGAAAGGACTTTTCCCTTTACTCTCCAAAGGTGCAAACAGAACTGTTGAAAAAAGAGTACCTCTTTTCTCCAAAATACCTGACACCTCTGAAATATCTATTTAAAATGCAAATGTTTTCAAAGCTAAAAGAGTGCTTGAATTTTAGCATTAGAAACAATGCTAGATCCAAAGAAATCACAAAATTACATCAACCTCTAGGAAGGATTTCCTGTGCAGGGAAAATCACTGCCAATTGCTGGTGCCAGTAGCAACCTGAACAGAGCAGAATTCTGTGAGGATTCACCTCTTCTCCTGGTGGCCTTTTCAGCCTCATGGACTTCAACATAAAGGAGATCCCAGGCCAGAGATAATCCCTGTGATTCAGTAGTACAGGAAACAGGACAGGTCAGGCAATGGGGTTTTTACACCATGAGTGCCTGTTCTGTCAAAATTTTAAAAACAACCAATTAAACCATTTATCTATATTATCATCTGAACTCAGTCCAATTCTCTCAGCTTCCCAACAAAATTTCAAGTGTCTGCAAGAAGCAGTTAAGTGCTTTGCAGTTGTGACAACACAGGGGACGTGGGAAACATGGTCTCAAATCCCTGTTCTGTCTGATTCAATCCAGAGACTTGACACTGGGCCTTCCTGATCCCAGGTGATCCTGTCACCTTTCCTGGAGCAAAACAGTCTTCTTCAAATGCTCTATTTGAAAAACAGGACATTTCCAACAAAGTCTTTCTGACCTACTCCTACTTCATAACAATAAGAAAAGAAAACCAAAGTCTGACTCAGGATTAGAAACGGGATATTCACCACATTTCAGCTACAGTTCATCACTTTAAAATCAAACCCAGTGTTGTTAAAACAGACCCCACCTTAGCAAATACCAGAAGTGACAGTTTTAACACCAGCCTGTACAACATATTATTCTTTTCTTTTTATTAGGAGAGTGGCCTGGAAAATATCAGACATTTCATTTGCTTTGCAAAACAAGAAAACCAGTGCTGAGAGGAGGTCAGGGTAAGCACTGACTCCGAAACAATTAGAGTCCTGGACTCTGGGGGCCCCAGGGATCATGAAACCCTGGTAATGGAATTTGTTGGTTTCAAACAAGCACATATTGTAACTACAGTCTCAGGGTCTAATCCAACTGCTATCAATGTCAATGGAAAGACTCCTACTGATTGAGGAATCAGGCCCTTCATGCTGCTTGCTATTCAGCAATTCATTTCTTGTGTGCATTTTGTGGTACAGAGCAACTGACAAGCCAGGTATTTTACTGCTACAGCCTGGGCAATTACAGGAGAGAGGGTTAAAGTCCATATACTTTGATGGTGTTGAAATATAGTCCTTTCTAACAAATGCCCATATTCTGTATCTCATCTGTTACAGGTACATTCACATATGTTAACATACAGACCTGGACATCAATCCTATGATTAATAAGAAAAATGAAAATAACCAGATGTTTATTTCTCAAAGTTCATGTTGACCTAAAAAATTCCATCCAATAATTTATGATGGAGCTAAACCTAAATATTTCTAAGAGGAAATATAATCTCCAGCCTCTGCAAGGCACTTTAGGCTTCCCAGAATAGAAACTGTCATTCTAGAAACATAGTATGAATGTACTTGTGGATAAATTGCAATTTCCCCTCTAGTGGATTTTATTGTTTCCCATTTGTTCCCAGCAGCAGTGGGAAGGCCCAAAGCAGTAAGTACTGAAGTCAAGTGCCTTCCCTGATAGGTTCTGTATTATCCACAAAACTTCTCCATGAATAAACCTACCTGAATGTATCAAATGGATCTGATACATTCAGGAATATACTTCTAGAATGTATTCTCTGATCAAGAGTTTAAATATAGTCCTAGGGAAAAAAACCTATCAGGATTTAGCTTTAATCTGCCCATATCAACAACTAAATATTTTTCTCTTGTCTAATTAAAAACTACTCCCTGGCGGTAAATTAAATGACAGTTTTTCAAGGATGGTTTAAGAGAAAACTACTTATTGCAAGGGTGTCACCACAGATGACTACAGGTCTTTAAAATACAGACAATATGGACAGTTATACAGAAACTGTCCAAACTGGGGCCCAGAGTACTTCGCCTGTGAAGACAGGATGAGGGAATTGGGGTTGTTCAGCCTAGAGAAGAGAAGGTTCTGTAGAGGACTTAGAGCACCTTCAAGTAACTAAAGGGAGCTGATGAGAGCTGGGGAGGGACTTTCTTTAAGGGCATGTAGAGACAAGACAAGGCTTTAAATAGCTTTAAACTGAAAGAAGGGGAGTTTGGTTTAGATATTAGGAAAAAATTCTTGACTGTGAGTGTGGTGAGGCACTGGAACAGGTTGTCCAAAGAACTTGTGGATTCCCCATCCCTGGAAGTGTTCAAGGCCAGGTTGGATGAGGCTTTGAGTAACCTGGTCTAGTAGAAAGTGCTCCTCCCCCTGGCAGGGGGCTTGGGACTAGATGGCCCTTGAGGTCCTATGGATTCTATGAAAACCAATTTTAGTAGCAGATCTCAAAGGTTCTCACCTAGGAAAAATGGAAGAATAGAAAATGAACTTATCAGTACCCACAGATTATCCACTCTAGGTTTCTCAGGGTTTGTAATCAGTGTACATTGACTATTCTTCTTCTCCATTTTGAATTCCAGCTTTGGATTTAGTTTTTCAAATAAATTGTCTGTGTAGCTGACAATCATTAATAAATTGTGTCATGTGAAGAAACAGGGAAGTAGACATTTTACCGTTCTTGACCTATGTTACATAAAACCTGATTGATGATTTCCATGAACATTATCCTCCAATTTAAGACAAAGTGACACAGGAGCAAGCAAGTTACACAGAGCTCTGCAAGATGTGATAGCTGGGTTTTTCCATTTCTGCTGACGTTCTTTCAAAAGTAAAACTTCTTATCATGTCCTGGAGTGATTTGCTCAGAAATTCAAAAAGGGCAGATGTGTCTTAATGGTTCATCTAACATACCTATGGCTTCAAATATGCTTTCAGGAAAATGGAAATACCTGGTTTTTACAGTATCTGTAAATAAAATACTGAAGTGCAGAGATCCACATCCAAAATGAACAGCACTAACTAAGGAAGTAATGCCTAAGGTCAAATACAAGGAAGAATGTTACTTCCTTTTCAAATGACCAGAGCTGAGGCAGGTGAAGAAAGGAACAACAGACAAACTCATACATGTCTTAGATGCATAATACCCCACTGATGCCAAAACAAGGCTATCATTCTTATATCATTAAATGTAAATATTTACACCATTATAAAACGTGGGCCCACTGGATCAGGGCATATTCCCACGTAAATAGTAAATTCTTGGACTTAAATATCCACAGTACAAAGTGTGTCACATATATTTCTGTTCCAAATATATTCCATGGAATTCACATAATTGAGGCCTGAAGCTGTGGAAATAGACAATTACAAAATAATAGTCCATGCATTATTTCTTCCTCATCTTTTGATTTACTCTTCTGTTGAGAAAAGCATTCCTTCCACTCCACTAAGCAGTCAAGTCACAAATCTCTTCCACCAAATTAACAGCCCTTCCCTGAGGAGAATTGCCATATGTGGCCACAACTACATGTAAGAAAGATCTAGAATGCATATGGCACATACAATCTGAAATAACTGCTACTACAAAATTCAACAAGTGTGTCTCAAACTAACAGCCTCAGGGGCAGACTGATTTTAGATGTTCTCTGAAGAGCCCTTAAGCAAATTCTACCACACTGACGTTCATGTGTCCTGTGTACAGGGATACACAGATCACAAACTGTGTATGATGGTGTACAAGAACTCAACTTACACTAGTCTTTTGTCTGGCTTTAACAGCTTGTTGGAAAATTCACTGATGATTACCAAAAAGCTCAAGTTAGGAGGCAAGCATTTTCCATCTACTCCAGTAGCTCCTTGAAAAGCAAATTCAATCCCTTCCCTATTGAAAGAAAAACAGAAAAGAACAGAGTAATAAAACAGATAAAACAGACAACTAACTAAAGCAATGACCATGGACAATGTGATGTTACATGGCACATACTTGTGTATCATGGCTATAGATTCTCTAGATTTCGCTTGGTCCCAACCAAATGTTAGTGAAAAGCGACGAGCAAGTTCTTTGATGTTTGTAAAGGAAGCAGAGGAGAAGTCCAAACCACTATTGCTGTCTTGGCTTTCTGCATGTGTCTGAAACAGCTGCAAGAAAAGTCTCAGATAAGCAAACACAGGTAATCCTAGAGGCAAACAAAGAACCAGGAGGACAGAGACAGGCACAGCAAGCAACAGTTACCTCACACAGACAGAAGCCTTACAGAAGAGCAGGTAAGTCATGTGCTTCTGAAGCACATGAATGGAACAATGACAAGGAACTGACACAAAGGACACTGTTGTGCTCATCAGACAGGCACAAATCAAAAAATAAAAAACGATGTGCATAAACAGAGAACCGAGTCCTGAAGATGATGGTCCCACTGACCTCATCTCCTCTCGGGTCTTCTGAACCAAGCCCCAGAGGCCAAATTTGCCTGAGATGCTTTCAGAGTAGCACAATGCAGATACAAAGCAGCAAGTTTGGCAGCACCATAGTCCAATTTCTGAGAGTAAGAGTCGGTCAAAAGCACATCTTGAGCTCAGTTATCTGTGCTTTCAGATTTTTTTCCAATAGAATATGGAAGTAGCTTGTTCTTGTCAACCTGTTAACTTTCAAGGTCAAGCAAAGGCCAGAAAGGGCCTGTTGTCTATGTGATACCTAAACACAAAGTCCTGACTATGTCAGCAGAATATATGTAGCCAAATGCTGCTTAGACTCATCTAAGCTCAGATTTCAAGGGCTGGTTCAGAGATCTAAGCCCCCCAGCAATGTGTGTGAAATAAGCAAAGCTCATGTGTCAGTATCACCGGGAGGAGCCTGTTCTCTGGATTACAGCAGGACTCCAGGCTAGAAGAGGCTCTGGCCACAGGCAGAGCTGGCAAAAGCAGCTGCTAAAATAGCTAAATGGCTATCAGTCAGCAGCTGCAAGCCCCAGGAACTGAGACCCTGCAAGAAGAGCTGCAACCCACTTTGCTCCAGAAAAAAAATGCTGAAAATACCAGGGGTTGGAGCTGACCAGCCACAGGCACATTCATGATTCCTCAAATTCAAAAGGAATTAAGGCAGTCCGTAAAACACAGCATAATATCCTTAACATTTGTTAAGAGACTCTTACCATGTCCCAAGAAACACTTCATAATCTCACATCAGTTCTAACACACTGTGCATTTGAAGATTAAAAACATGACAAAAAATTGTGGACAAAATCACCTTTTAAAATAGATGTAATGATTTGAAAGGCGTTTTAATTATCACATGCAAAAACAATACATATAGAAAGTGCAGGAAAGGAAGTAATTTCTTTCACTACGTTTTCTAATGATTTTGAAAAATTATGGCATGGGAGGCAGAAATCTTCACTGTGAATACAACTATTATAAGAGCTCCTAGCCTCTCACTTTAATCTTAATCTTACCTGCTGCAGACAGAGAATCAGTGTCTTGGCACTCTGAATTTTGTTATTGTGCCTCGTCTTGCTTAACGTTTCTTTAATTATATCTCCAAAATCACTGTAGGTCTATAAAGAGTAACAAAACAATTGAGAATTATCATTCCCCTTCTTTAGCACTGGGAGTACACAAACCACATGACTGTTCAAGTCAAGTGACACACGAAGTTCCTAAAACACTCCCAATATCGGAACATGTAAATTAAAAGACGAAAACTGGACCTTTTATAATATTTCATATATAAAGCAATGGTATGCTCCAAAGTTACACTGAAGTTGTTTAGAATCAACAACTAATTGATTGTCAATTCATAATTAATTGTTAATTTTTTTAAAGAGCAAAGCCTCGTCAGGAGAGAAGGAGAGTTTTCTCTTCTTCACCAGTGCTTGCAAATGAAGCAAAGAACAAGATTCATATTCAGGTATTTCCAAAGTTCTGTCAGTTGACTCAAGAAAACTGCCCACTCTGATGCTCTTGGCCCTCCTGAACCCCTGTTCAGAGTGGCTGAAGCTCTACTAAACCCTGATCATCTAAACGCTGGGACTCATGTGAAATGCAGGCACCTGCATATGGACTGTATGGATTAAGCTGACCACTTCTGTGTGAGAACCTCCATAGCTGAAACACTCCCCAGCCATAAACGGCTTCTCTGCAGTGACCTCTCTGGAGAAGCTGAGGAGCAGATGTTCAGACAGACATGTCCTCTCCTCAATTTTCAGTTGCTTTGTCCGCTGTGAGCTACCTTTGTGGAACCAAGAAAGAAGGTCTGCGCCAGTCCTGCTAGATTTCACAGCCCTTTTGTGATTATACCAGGATTCTGAGCCATAACACTATTAACATCATATCCTTCACAAACATTGGAGACACTTTCAAAAACTAAAATGCACTGACAGGAAAAACAACCTTATCTAAAATATTACCTTCACATAATACTTATAGATCTCAGCAGCTGCAGTCATCTCTACCACATTATACACTATTAACTTGCAATATGCTGCAAGAAGATTCCGCTTTTTATGCAAGTCATCAAGTTTGCAACTTTCATCCTCTTCCTCTTCTGTCAGATCTAGGGAAACAAAAGCATTGAAGCTTTGTTCTATTACTGTATTCAAGGTATCTCAATTTAAATTACCAACTTTCACCTAAATAGCACAGAATCAGCTGATCAGTAACAGATGCCAGCGCTCATTCCTGCGTATATCAGAAAACACAGGTTTATTCCCATTTCAAAGCTGAGGCTGATAACAGTGAAAACACAGTCTTCCTCCACAGTGTTCTACTCTGATCTCTATAGCGCTTTTGCACTTTTACTAGTCAGAATCCCCTTGTACAACACTGCTCACAGCTACAGAACTGAACCAGCATGTAGAATAAAAGGCACAAACACACCAAATGGAAGGGACCAGAAAAACTGCAACCACATTTCTTTTCCTGGAATAAAAGAGATGCTAGAAAATTAGCGCATAACTCATCAGAAACCCTACCAAAGCTGTCACACACAGTCAGCGAGAGTTTGGATGAAACTCTCCAGGTGCTTATCAAGAAGAACAGAAGGAAAACAAATCATTTAATAGCATTAAGAACATATTAAGTGTCTGGAACACGAGTTAATTATTAGCTAGATAACTCATGGGAAACAAGTACTCTTAAGAGTATTCTAACAGTGCTACAAAGGTGCTTGGGGAGAGGCTCTTGCAGCAGAAGAGCCAAGACACTCTTTCCTGCTGCACATGCAAGCTATCAGCTGCCAAAAGACTTCAGTCTCTGACCTATAATTTTGATGTGGACTGTTTCTGCTTCTAGAATGACTGTGGGCCTGGAAACAACCATAAGGCAAACGACTGATCAGAAGTATCTGAAAATTAGAGTTTAAACTGGAATGAAACAGCTGCCAGCTGTGCACACAGACAAGCACACATATAGCATCACAAAATCACGTTTTCAGGAAGGAATCTGCAATGGGATGACAGGATCCTTTTTGGGGAGAACTGAAAAATTGAGGGCATCCTAGAAAAAAGGCCTGAAACAGATCTCTGCCAATCTAACCCAAAGCAGGATCAATTTTATCAGTTTCAGATACACAACACACACAACCTGTAACACAACCTGCTTCAATAACTCCCACAACTAGGATACTACAACTCACTTGTGCAATCTTTTCTGCTGTATCTTTACTAATACAGGTTCTCTTACTATCTCCCTATTGCAATTTTGGTCTGTCAATGGTTCTTGCATATACACCATGACCCAAAGAACTGTGGTGCCCAAAACTGAACAGAGAACTCCATCTGAACAGCTGAAGGACAAGATTTAGACAGAGAAATCTAGAACAATGCTTGTTGTTTCAAAGCATGACACTTGAACTTGGCCTCAGAACCACAATGAGGTTTATTGTCTCTAAAACAATCAATTTTCAAAACACTCCCAAAAGAAACCAGCCTTCATAATTACAACCTCAATACAGCATCTGAATGTGCTTGACAAAAGGCAGTAGAGCAACAAATACTATTTCCCACCGGAGTAAGAGCAGCCCTGAGGTGGAGGACTTGGGGGTTTTGGCTGACGAGAAGCTCAACATGACACAGCAATGGGTGCTCACAGCCCAAAAGCCCATTGTGTCCTGGGCTGCATCCAAAGCAGCATGGCCAGCACGGCAAGGTTGTTGATTCTGCCCCTCTACTCTGCTCTGGTGAGACCCCAGCTGGAGGGCTGTGCCCAGCTCTGGGGCTCCCAACATAAGAAGGACGTGGACCTGCTGGAGTAAGTCCAGAGGAGGGTCATGAAGATGCTCAGAGGGCTGGAGCACCCTGCCTATGAAAACAGCTTGAGAGAGTTGGGGCTCTTCCATCTGGAGAAGGGAAGGCTCTGGAGAGACCCTGTAGCACTTTCCAGTACCTAAATGGGGTAACAATAGTGGTATATGGGGCATACAACAGCATGTAGTGATACAATGGGGAATGGCTTTAAACTGACAGAGGGCAGATTTATCTCTTAGATATAAGGAAAGAATTCTTGACTGTGGTGGTGGTGAGGTACTGAAACAGGTTGCCCAGAGAATCTGGGGATGCCCCATTCCCTGTTCAAGGCCAGGCTGGATGGGGCTTTGAGCAACCTGGTCTACTGGAATGTGTCCCTGTCCACGGCAGGGGGATTTGGAACTAGATTGTCTTTAAGATCCCCTCCAAACTAAATGAGGCTATAATTCTGTGAAATCTGCCCCAGAGCCCCAAAATCAAAATCCACAAGTCCTTTACTCTGATGGCTTAAAAGGGCCCATGCACCGACAGAGCCACACAGCAATACTGCAAGGCCTTCCTCTAACACCATCATCTGGACCATGAAAGTCAGTCTACAAACACTTTCACATTCTACCCATTCCTGCTTTACTTCAGCCCTTTTCAATCTACAAGTAAATCGGCATCTATATCCCGTGGTTAATCCACAGTCGGTACAGATCAGTGAATGACAGTTTTTTCTGTTTGTAAAGGGGCCCAACCAGAAAAAAAAAGCAACTCACAACAACAACAAAAGAAAGACCAACCCTTTTCCCTGATACATTCATTGAAGATGACAAATGATAGCAAAAATGGGAGATTGTTTCTCCACTGAAGATGATGTCTAACCTTTTCTCTCTTCTTCTTCACCCCTGAAAACGTGTTCCTGGATAAACAAAAGCAGTTTTTCCTGAAGTGATGTGTTAGGAAGATAACCTAGAAGTCCAAATGCTTCTTCATTATTATTTGAATCCTGATGGCTCAAAATCAGCAACCAGTCACACAGTGTCATGAAGGCCTGTATTAAAGAAACAAAGCCAAAGAAGGATTTAGAGACCATATTACTTTTCATGCCAACTCCACTTTGCATTTCCATCAAACAGAATCTGGTTTCCATCCCACTTCTTTCTTGCAAACTAAAGATTTCTCTTTGCCTCAGCTGTGGTGAAATGCCACAGCTAAACCCTTAAAAAACCTGTACCTTAGGATGCAGTGTATACAAGTAGGCATGAACATCACCTAAAGATTTTCAAAAGTTCCATGGGCAAGAAGAAGAGCTCTATTATGTTGAAATATACCTCTTTTAACACATGAACCATTGGACAATTTCTCCATTTTTTTAAGCAATATTCATAGCAAGACATTAATGAAGCAGTAATAGCCACCAGTACACTGATCAGTCTAATCAGAAAACACAGTGATTTTTATTCAGATTCAGGCCTTAATTCTGCAGATGGACTCATGTGGACACAAATCCATGCTTGACTAAAGCACTAACTTGTAGCATTTTAACTAGCATAACCTTAATTTTTATTTAAAATAAATAGTTGAAGACTGGGTTTTTTAAGTGTTACTTCTCTGTTAAAATACAAAAAATAGCAAAAATCAATAGAAGGAAATACCAGTATGAAAGAAAGGCAGGCATTTTAAAAGAGGTCTGAGCACGAATGCTCGTTAAGTGGTAAGAGAAACACAAACCTTTTCTCTTACATCTTTTTCCTTATGGTGGAGGAAGCATGTGCAAATCTGACTGAAACGTCTCAGCTCCCTTCTTAGTGGAAGAAGAGTCTCCTAAAAACGCATTTAGGAAAAATGAAAGGACCAATATGTTAGGGACTATGATTCAACAGAGAATTACAGAACAAGCAACAGTTGCATCTTTCTTCCACTCCTATTATTCATTTAAGATAGCACAGCTGATGACATGATGAAAGAAGCTGGCATTTCACAGAACAGCTTACTAGCTATGAACAACTGCATCTGTCACAGTTGCTGAGGCCAGTGGAATTCTGCAAGACACAATCTCTTTGTTTCTCCACCTGTAGGGTGGGCAGCATGTATTCTCTTATTCACTTCATCTTATCTGTATAAAGCAGTGATAACAATGGAAGTAGAGTCAGAAAAAACTCTGGTCCATCCCACCTAATGTTCAATGTGCATTGCTTTCTGGAGGTGATCTTCTCCCTTCCTCCCCCAATGACTACAGACGGAATGGAGTTTAACTTTGGCACTCGGAAACTTAAGACACCACTGTTTGTTAAGATGAATCCAACAGGAGAGACTGTTTGGTTTGCTCACAGCTGTACAAAAGACTTTCTGATCCTCCACCAGGTCCCAGCTGCACTGCACTGAGCTCTAAGCAGTCAGTGTAAGAGGAAGGCCCTTACAAGAGACTTACATTTCATGCTATAAAACTCTACATTTATAAGAAAGGGGATCCATCCCAGGACATGCCGAGGAGAACCAGGTTAGAGCAATACATTGCCTTAACACTGCTAGGGGAGGAGCAAGGGGGAAATAACAGAGCTGCTGTCCAGGGAATATTTTTTTTTTTGCTCTTGGAACTTCTCTCTCTGCCAACATCCAGATTTGGCCCTGCAGAGTGGGCCGTCACATCTGCTTCCAATCAAAATCAGCTCCCATAAGAAAGGCCAAATTAAAAAATGTGCTGCTCCATTACCAGCTGAGCTAACTGTGTCTGGAGTGAAAGGCAGAACACACCAGAGCAGTGAGAGATGTGGACATCCACGCAGGAATGGAATGGGACGGGAATAGACAGTGAATCAGTGGCCAAATGGGTAACTCCCAGCTAGCATGTCTCACACAAAACAAATGTCCGTGTCAGTGCCCTGTCCTGTGTGCACAGGAGCACCAGGGAAGGGGACAGGATGACAGAAGCAGTAGCACTCAGGGGAATCAGAAATCACCATGCAGAGGAGCCCCACAGGTACACATTCACACATGAAACAAAACATAGAAGAGTTTTCCTTTCTGGTGTCTTAAACTAGACTGTCTTCTGAAATACCTGCTAGAACTTGGCACTTCACAAACTATGAAAGTAAAGAGTCAACCAATGAGAAAACTACCATTTTCCTCAACCGTTCTGACAGAAATATGTAGGTAAATCAAGAAAATAAAAAAGGAAACAAAGCTACAGAATGCCCTGGAGTTTTCATTGAATATTCTTTGTTGCTTAAAACAAGAAAACAACAAACTCTTTGGCAGTGAGACAAGCTCCTTATCTCCATCAAGCCCCAGGAATTCGATGCACATGTTTTGGAGTAAAAATAGCAGTGAACCATTGTTCCTGCAGACTGAAAACGCACACACACTTTAAAAAAAAAAATGGACAAGATAGAGAGAAAATGCCTCTCTTCAATTTGGTTTCCTCAAGAAAACACACAAACTATCTTCTTATAAAGCTTGTTTTCTCAAGAAATCTCGAAATCTCAGAACAGAAAAATTAACTTAACTTCACAAAGCACAACTCTGGGTTTTAAAATTACATCAGTGACCAACCTTGGGAGAATTTTCCGAAACTGCAGCTAGCTGCCACAGGAGAGAAAAATATGTGCACTGGAGAGCTGGCAGGATAATCTGAAAATAAAAACATATGTCCTTTATTTACATGAAAGGCTCAGCAGCAAAAAGCTTAGGACGAAACAAAGCATTCAAGCCTGACATTCTGTATGCTGCTTGCATGAACATTTCCCAATTTAACTTAGATCCCTAAAATAAACTTAATAGGTTTACATACAAGCAAGCACTGCCCCCTGAGAAACTTCATTACTAAGGTGCTGCTTCTGCGGAACTTCTCTGACACCTTGATGAGCTCAAGGGAAAGCAACCCACATACCAAAAAAGTATGTTCCCAGAGGTTCACTTTAGCTTAGTTCCTTGGGATTTTTTTGCAGGTTTTGATGAAAGGCAGACTACTCCAGAGGCCAGTTCAGAGCAGAAGCCAAACCTTGATGCTCTGACGCTCCATCTAAAGAAGTCCACCTCCACCCACTGGTTGCAGGCCCTCTCTACTCAACTAAATTTCGCCCCTTCCCAAAAAAAACCCCAAATTCTCTCCTGGAAACAGGGGCTGGTTAACACTTATAACTGCTATAGTATTTCACCTTGCAATCCTAGAGTACACAACTCCATCTTGGCACAAACAATGTTTGAGTTGAGGCAACCGGATAACCAAGAGGCTGCAGTTGAGAAAACTATTAATTATAAACCACTACAACAAGAGTCAACATGTAAGCAACAGGTCCAAAGCATTCCAATTTCTGGTAACATGCACACTAAAAGGGGTTCCTCACAGTCCCAACAATTTCATATGTACTGAAAGCGAGACTGTGCAATCATTGGAAGTACTGAACAAGACAAAGGATCAATCCAGATGTCAGATGATTTTCACAGTTCTGAAAAATCTCCCAAATTAATTTATATAAAGGCATGAATTTACAGATTGCAATAACGTTACATCAAAGACAGCCTCTGTTTCCCAGATTCAGAAATGGGCACAGTATCTTCCTGCCTCATAAGACATTGATGTACAAGATTAGTTAATACTTTCTATTTCTTTGTGCTTTCAACAAGGAAAACATCTTTCAATATCAAATATTAACTACTCACCAGAGCAGGCAAACTCCCATGTTCCATTTCAAACACCAAGAACCTTAAAGTTTTGTCATACAGATTCCACTTGGTGAGATCATGGGCACTGCATGTGAAAAAGAAGAAATAATAATACACTAAGCAAGAAATGAAAACTCACCGAAGACCTCACTAAAGAGGTTAAATGCATCCCATTTTTGCCTTCATATGATGTACAGCAATAACATTAAACAACTAAATATTAATTATAAGGGGAAAAAAATTAAGTTTTCATCATCTAACAATGTAACCTTTAGACCACAGCTCTACAGTCTGCATTCCTACCACAAAACTGCAGAGGTTATAAGGAGAAGAAAAAAACCCTTGAGTTCTGAATCTTTTGCTATACTTTATGCATACTCTTTAAGTGCCCAAAAAGGTCTAAAGAACAATTTTCTCAGCCCACTCTAAAAGACTATTTTTAATAGTCTTGAGTATTCTCAACTCAACATAAGACTTCTATTTGCAAAAACAGAGTAGCCCCAGCATGCTGAACAGGTAAAAGAGACATTGAGAGGAAGGCCTAATTCCCCTGACCTCTGCACTATCTTGTCTTACAATTTACTCGGTAAACAATCTCTGGAGAATCCACGTTTTGAGAAATCATCTTTTAACAAAAGAAGATCAGATAAACTATAAATAAAAAGCAGATTACATCTGCTGCAAAGAATGAGTGCATTCACTATACCCTCTTCAGACTGACCACCAGCATTGCCAGTAAGGCTGTGGAAAAACATCCAGGGGATCTCTGTGCCCACTCTGACATCTCAACTCTGCAGCATACACTTCTCAGACATGTTACGGCTGATGCTCAGTAATGAGTCCAAAAATAATTCCATATCCAAGAGTACAGTAGTACAAGAGTTCTATTAAGAAGAAACCAAACCTTGCAGCACCTCTCATAGGGATCACTTTCATTCACCTGTGAAAAACCCTAAGAAACCCAACAAGCAGTTCTCACTTTGCATGTGTAAGGTTGACACTTTAAGTATATGGAAACGTAAATTGTGTAAATAAACATCTCACTTATGAAAAGCTGCTACTCTTCTTAAAGCAGAGTGTATCCGGGAAATTTCTCCTGTGTCCGTACAAAATCCTCCTTCCTAAATCATGAAAGTTTGGGAAAGAGAAAGGAATTAGCCAGTGTGGGCCAAGGCAACTACCGGGTTCTCTTCCCAACCAACCCACAAGCTTGGATGAATCTCCTCCAGCCCTCCCCAGTACCTCCACCTGTAACCATGCCACTCATGTCTTAATGTACAGTAAAAAGAAAACAATAGAACTGCACAGCATTTTTGTATAAGGAAAAATCCCTGTCATTAATAAACCCATTGCAGCCTTCCTCCACTGCAGTACTGCTAAGACAGAGTAAAAAGTAGAAATTAGTCTAACATGGTCCCTCACACAGTTGTTAAGGATCTCTGGAAGGCTAAGTGTTCACATGGTGCTGACCTTCCTTGCTTCCAGCTGCCAGATCACATTCAAAGACAGCTAAAAATATATTAAATACTTTCCCATAGATGCAATTGCTGTAGTTTCCACAAGCATACTATGTGATTCTGGGGATGAAATATACAACCAGGAATTAGAAGGGAGGAGTTCCAGGAGAAAAATCTCTTTCTTTAGATATAGATCACACTACGGAGGAGTCGAGGAATCCCTGGTCTTGCACTTATCTTGTTTCTCATAAGTACACATTCTCCCACATTGACATAGATCTCTATTTAAGACCAATAAAATTAATCCAATCTGAGGTTAGGGGATTTTTTGGCTTCACATTTTGCAATATCCCAGTGTCCAATAAAAACCTGCCAGTGTTAACTCTCATACCATGGCATGACACCTGTTCATGACAGCACAGTTGATCAGATCAGCTGCAGGCTTCTGTTGTTCAGTTCAGCCAGCAAGCTATTCATATCCCCACCAGCTGTTTCTGCTTTTTAGACCTAATGAAAAGCTTTGAGGGAGAATCTGCAGTCCTCTTTCAAGGGGAAAGTCATTATTACATTACTATACAATCTGCATTACAGACTGCTGTTTGCTATTTTTTTTCCCTACATCCAAAGTGACAGCACAAAGGGCATCCTGTGTACAGTCAAATATGGACAACTACAGAACTGTACCTTTTTGGGAAAAGCCTTATCACCTACAGATCGACAGCACTTACTAGCTGATTTTGCACACAGTATCTCTGGCACACCACTGGAGTAACTACAAAACAACTGTAGACCTTAGGTCCAGAATGCCTGGCGTAGCACTTTTGTTCCTCACAAGTACACACTCTCCCACACTGACACAGATCAACAAAATAATTCCTATGTGAGGTTAGAGGACCTTTTGGCTTGATACATTTTACAACATCAGTGTCCAATAAAAGCCTGCCAGAAGACATACAATGCCCTGTTCTCTATTCCTGCCAAACTATATGTGCTTCATTAAAATATGAAGAACCATTCTTTTCAGAGATGCAAACCCATCTTCTAGAGTTTTGCCCCCTTCTAGCAGAAAACGCAGGCAAATAATACTTCCATATCCCCCTTAACTTTGTCTTCCTCTTTTTTCCTAGGGAAACAGTCTGCTTACTCCCACAATGAGTCACACTCACCTTTTGCCAGAAGCAATCTAGTAGCTGGTTAAGCTGTTCCATCAACTCATCTATCAGCTGAGTTCGAGCACAATCCACCTGGCTATAGATGGCAATTTCTTCACTGCAGAGGATATAATAAGTCCTGGAGGAAGCCTCGAGGACAGACATGTCAGAGTGTTTGGCCACAATGTCTTTTATCTCTCTCAAGAAAGCATCCAAATGCTGCAGATGATAAAAGGGGTATTATAGGCAAATTGTACAAAAATCCACTTATGCTTTTAATCATTTGACTAGGCCCATATGTCCCTATAGATCATAAAAAAAAGATGAAACAAATGCCAGTCTAAGGAGAAAAGGGGCAGGATTAGAGGACACAACTCTTTTTTTCCTATGTTTATAGCTCTTTTTCATTTTTATGTCTCTGGATCTTCCTAAAGAATGAAGCAATTGCTTTAAGTTCTCCCTTAGCAATACATGTTTAGCACTACATAGGGAATAAAAGATGCCTTCCCAAAGGACAGGTGTGTCTCCAAACAATAGAAGTTGTCTCCCTCAGCAATGGAGAATGCAGGATGTCTTGGACCATGTCAGCAACTGGATCTTCACTCTTAGTGGGAGGAGATAACTTATGCCATTCTGCTGACTCGCTCTCTTCCAGTTAAAGTTTTGGGCTGAAATTAACCTCAGAGTGTTCACCTAACACCACCTCCCTGTAAACATACCTGTTTAAGAATACATTAAGCTATTTCAAGGATTTCATCTATCTGTTTCTGACCATCCCTTTCCCATCAGCAGATATATCTCCATTCCTATCTTTCACTTACTGTCATTCCCCAGCAGCTGGAAGTCAACATTCACAGAGAATGAAACCTATTCTATAGTAAACTCCTGGGAGACACCAACTTACACACATGGCATAACCCACCCTCCCTCCACCCAGGATGAAAAAAACCAGGGCTGGGTCTACCACAAGAAACCACAAATCATTACCCACCAAGGTCAGACATAGCATATCAGAAGTGACAAGCACTAAGGCTTTTCTTTGCAGCTCCAAATCAAAAAAAGCAAAGCCTGAAAAAGACTACTTTCCTTAAGGTATGAGACCATTTCATTGTATTTCAATAATTTCCTACTTGTTCCAAATCCCATTAAACTCTCTACATTGTCACATAAGCTTAGTACACTCCACATGAACCAATTACCCCAATTCCTATTCACCTTCTCTAGATGTCGTGTACTGTAAACATCCAAATCATAATACTGTGGAATCTGCAGAAGATTTGCCACTTTTTGTGCATCTGTTGAATACTGCAGAGAAAAAACAGGATATGAGTACATTGCAGGAATTTTAATTAAATATTTAACATGCATTCCCAGAGCAGCTGTTAGTTACCTTTGCCAAGAGCTGAGGAAGCACCATAATAAAGTGCTCAGTAATTTTGGTACAATCTTCCAATTGTATTTTCTTCTCTTTTACGGACAATATCTGCAGATAAAGCACTTTATTTCAATTAAAAAATCTCTGAGATTTGAGTGGAATTTTACATGTAACCCAAACTTAACTCATATTGCATTGTCTCAAGTATATCAAGCTAAGATAGAGATACTTTTCCATGAAGAAAACCAGAAGCTTTTTTTTTTGTTAACCTTAAATTAGATGCAAATTGCTGAACAGCTATATATCATAGATAAAACGCTCATCATTTGTCAATAACATGCTTCAAGTGGCTCTCCTCTAACGCTCATCTCCTTCAACATCCACTTCTAATAAGATCTAGAGGTGAAAAGCCACTGCAGCATTTCAGAAAAATAAGCTAATTTACTTCCTAAGGTACATCTGCAACTAGTAACAACCTGTCTGGCAGAGCACATAAGGCAAAGATAATGTGATGACAGGACAATAAATAAGACTAAGATGCACTGACTTTTTTGGCTGCACCTCTGCCCACTGGAGGATGACCTTCAGCTGCTTCTCTGACCGTTGCGAGGATAATTTCGATGAGAGCACTTTCCTGGGCATCGCTCAGTGCTGGAAGTAAATCAGTCTCAGCATCACACGAAAGAAAAATGAAGATGCAGCAACAACTGATGTAAAGCCTACTCATCTGCCTGAGCAACTGTGGAAGGACACTACAGAAAGGGAGATGCAGAGTTGCTAAATAAACAGCTGGAGAGTGCTTGACTTAATTGGAACAAAATTACTTTCTACATTTACTGAGTACCATTAATCCCTCAATGGCGAAACTTTTTGGGGCAGTTGGGCTGCCAAAAACACAGGCAGTTTTAATGAGATCTCTTCCTACTGACTATTGTCTCATTTAGGACAAACCTTCGAGTACCAAAATGCTCCAACTCACTGGGTCTACAAACTGATCCTAATCACACAACCAGCTCCAGTTCTAACTACAACAGCTATTCAGAGAATCATATAATGGTTTGGGTTGGAAGGGACTTTAAAGATTTATTTAAGTTCATGTCAAAATAATTCTAAAAAAAAAGAAATCCTCTAGTGTTAGATGTCAGTGCACTCAACACATTACTCATTTGCTTTTGAGGTAAGAATAAAATCCTGACAATAACTGCATTTCAATCAATTAATACTTTTAGATTCTTAAGTTTTGGACAAACAAACAAAGTGAACACTACATATGCATTATGGCTTAATTATTAAGTATTCTTGCAAAGTTTCTAAACTAACATTACATAAATACAGAATACTGAATAAAACAAATATGTTGATATAAATATTACATTAGCAGTGCATTGAGTTGCATCTGCTTTGTAACACTTGGGGACTACAATTTGGGACCAAATGGTAATGCATTATGAAATGATCCTAAACTAGCTAAGGGAAGGTTCAAAAAATAGTGAAAGAATGGGGAGATTCACTCAGACAAAACTACGTTCTTTCCTTACCCACCTTCTCCATCTTCTTCAGCATTTTTTAATAGAAGAGTGGTCATGCACTCCCAGTCCTTCAGGAATTTACCTGCCCAGTCCCACAAGCTGTCTATTAGGTATGCAACATGTTTGTGTAGCTAGGGATTAAAAACACAAGTTTATAGAAGCAAACACATCACTAAAAGAAATACAATTTACTTCATATGTTCCTCTCCCTTTCTCCAGTGACAAAGCTTTGTCATTCACACATATATACACATGCAGTATTCCAATGTAGTTGGTTTGAAGCCAAACAACATTAAACACCATGTCTTCAATATGATACAAAGCAGGAAATTGGGGAGAAAAAGCAGAAAAATGCAAAAAATATTAAATTTTCTCTTCTTTTTACACAAATTTAAATTTAATTGTAATTTGAATAATCTCTTTGAAATTAGCTTCTGTATTGCTTTTATATTGCTGATCATAACAGCTAAAAATCCAGTTACAGGACTAGAAACAAGTCCTCTATCAAATTCTTTGCATAAAGATTCAAAACTGCTGTGCCTGAGACACTTTGGCCTCATAGAGGTCTGCACCACTGCAAACGCTAAACAGTGAACTACCGCACTTAAGATGATAAAACTGTCAATAAAACTACACAGTTTTTGGTCAGCATGGAGCCATGGTACAGCAACCGCCATCAGCCTGCAGAAAGACATGGACACATACCAAAAAACCCTCACTTGGTGGCATTAGTCTTTCAGACTGTTTCCAGAAACTGCCTCAGCACTGATTCTCTCCATTAGCACACTTGTAAATTAGTTTTAATACAACAGAACAGGAATGCCTTCATCAAAAACTTAACCTGGAAAGTAAAAACATTCCAAACACCAGATATTTCAGAGCTCACCAACAGAAATGGCTTTCAAAAGAAAGAAAATAACTGATTTAACATGCAATGCTGGATTTAAAACGTTTACCGCAGGGGCTGTTCGCACCTCACTCTCCAGGAAGAAGTGTATTAATCTTTTCAATTGGTCAGTACTTGCCCCAAACTTTCCTCCTCCTTTGGGTTGAACTTCTTTATCTCCCTCATGACTAAGCAGCCTGCCAACAGAAAAGGAAGTCAGTGCAGTTCTGCCACATTCTCCTTACACACATTTACCAATGTAACACTAATTCTGTCGAGATCACAAGGACTGTCTTTCTCTTAATGTCTACTTATTTACCCCAAATCCCATTGAACTTTTTTATCAGATGAAAGGCAAAAAGATTACATTGTTTTTCATTATGAGAGATAGGATATCCCTGAGGACACAGAGACTATTTCTGACAGTTTCATAGGTACCCTGCCAGCTTTCTGGATAATGGAGGAAAATTCCACAGAACTGATCGTACACTGTGGTAGGCAGTTGCTCATGCTTGAAAAGGGGCTTGCTCTAGGCCAAATTTAAACCTTAACAACAGAGTAGAGATATTACTACACAGCCACTATTCACATCAGAGTACATCTTGGAACTGCAGCTTCTTAAGGAAAGCACAGTATCTTGTAATTATTTACAAGAGGCAATTAACACCACAAATACAGTGGAAAATCTGCTCTTCCTCTTCTGTCTGAAGTATGAGGAACAGTATGACACTTCCATTTCCATTTCCCCCTTCATCCAAAATGACTGTGACTACTGCCCACAAAAAGAGCTAATCCCAAAATAAATACAGGAAGGCCATTCCCAGAGATTAATGTAAGGCCCAAACAGCTTGGATTTAAGAGATGGACCACACTACTAAATGTCAGCAAAAGCTTGTGCATTTAGTAAGTGCTTCTGCTGGTATAATTTATGCCAGCTAAGTAACCTAAGTTAAAATATGCAGACACTGAGGAGATTTTGTGCAAACCAGAAGAAGGGGCAGCAGGGCTGGAAAGCATAAGCACTTATACTAAAACTTAGCAGTATGACCAGGGAAAGGAGGGTGTCAACTAACATCTCTTATCACACCAGAACAAGCATTCCATACTGGTAGAAGTGCTGGAGAGAAGCACTGGGCAAACAAGAATAAGGATGAGGTTTACAGGGTCAAGGTGTCCACAGTGCATTGGCAAGCTGGGTAGAAAAAGTAAAGTTATCAGGGCAAACAGTTTGATCGCAAAAAGCAGCAGAGTTCCAAGAGGAAAAACATCTAATTTATAAGAGCCTATTAGGAGCAACATAAAAAACTGTCTAGCAGATGTGATAGCAGACTCATCAAAACAGAAGTTTCTCTTCATTTGTCTTTCTGTTGGACTTGGCTCCACAAATTCCAGAATGCCAACATTTCAGCTAGACAGGAAAAGACAACTAGGAGGAGATTCCCTATGTGTGGAAACACAATTACTATCTTTGAATCTTCCCCCACAAAATCCTTGCCTAAATATTTTTATTTTCTTTCATTTTTGTGAGTCAAAATTATCTCTCTCAGCATTAGAGACAGAATATTTGTCTCTTCACTTTTTGGCATGCCAACTCCATTCAACTTCATGCAACCATCGTTACAAGAAGCCCATTTATAAGAGTTGCTCCTGGGGAAGATAAACCCTGTGCTTCATTAATCTGACAGGAAATTGGGAGGGCTTTTTAATCTGCTGCATGTCTCATTATTCAACGCCTTTACAATGTATAAGGCAACTTCCAAAGGGAGAAGAGGAGGCCATTTTTGTGATTAATCACCGAACTATGAAAATCCAGCAGACGCCAAGTGACAGATTAGCTTGTAAGAAGCACAGTAATAGGAAAAGAAAGTAGAAAGAAAGAGGGCATGTTCTCAACATAGCATGGCACTTGTGGATCAGTCAGTAGTTTCATAGTCTCTGAGTTAGTCTTGCAACTTTTCTCATGCCTATTTTGCCAGGGCTGTGCAGGGAAATATGCAATTATCCCCAGAGAGCATTTCTCTTCTGATTCACCAGAAGAAAGCTGGCACACACTTTCAGCAGAAAAATTAATGCTTAATGTTTCCCTTAAATAAATCCACCTTCATTCCAAAACAAATGAGAATATGCAAGAAGTACGCAGGCAGAGATACCTTTTATAAAGGAATTCCCCAGCTGCTACTGCAAGCGGACGGTGTGTGGTATAAACAAACTGGTATAGCATTTCACAGTCTTCAGCTGATAACACATCCTCACAGTTCCTAGGCAAAAATAACAACGGAAGTTATAGTCCGGCTTTATCTGCAAAGAATAGTATGAACGCTATGTCCAGCTTTTACTAGACTTGATTCTCCATAACCGTGCAACTTGTTTACACAGCTATGTGTAAATTTTTGTAGGGCATTTCTAGAAATGCTCTCAAACAAAATTGGCAGTGCTCTTTTACTCACTGCGTAGAGAAACAGAGGTCTGTGCAAGCCATGATAAATCAGGCCCACTGCATAAACACAGTGATCATGGTAAAAAGAGCAATAGTAACAAAACAGGAAAATCATGCCTCTACTTTATGCTTAGGTGTTCACCATAGAAGATAAAAAACAATAAGAAACCTTCATTTTGTAGTACAAAGTAATTTTAAGTTATTTATTCCAGTATTTTAAAACCTATATTCTATTACACTAGGCTTGTACAGAGTCCCATGCACATAGAAATCAAAACCCATTCTTGATGGCACACTTATGGCTGTGACCTCTCTGCACAAACACATTCAAAGTCATTACTTTTTTCATTAAGTGACACATCTTGAGAATACCACATGCTGACTAGTAAACCTAGAACACTCTTTGAGAGGTAGAAATGGTATCAATATCAAACTTTTATAAAAAAGAAACTGAAGCATCAAGGTTAAATAACCCAACGAAGAGGAGTGAAGACCAAAGCAAGGATTAGTTTCCAAATACCTGCTTTTTACTGCCACAGCAATGTCATTGGACTGGGTTACTTCAGAGAATGACGGAGCAACACGAGATCCTTATACTTACTACACCCCGGTGAGAGGAAAGGGTTTTTATTTATCACTGCATTCAATCCTCAAGTAGTAATAGTTTAAAGCCATCTACAGCTGTGGTCCAATACCTTCTCTACAATTGAGGATTCATGCTATTCTTTTGCTAAGAGTGCTATCTAAAAAAAAATCAGCAGTCCTTCCTATGCTTGCCCATTTGTCTCCAACCCATCACATCCTTTAGTAACCTCACAGGTCACAAAGCCCCAAAATATCCTCCAAGTTGACTGAAAAAGAAGCGAGCTCACATTAGGTGAGACTATCACTGGAGCATCCATTAAAAAAGTCTTTAAATGAAAGTGCTAATGATATGTCTCCGAAAGTGATGGATCAGTCTCACAGGATAATGTGAAATAAAAACTGCCTTACACACTTAGGGCAGGTTTTGGTGGACTCTAAACATGCAATTACTATGAGCATATATTTGCAGTAATAAGACATATAGGAAGTGTTCTTTTTATGCTGATTTTTTGATATGTATTAAGGAAAAGATTTATGTCACTCATTCAACCATCTACAGAACTGGGAAAGTAGACTAAAAATGTGTTTATCGGTGTCAAACAGTAAATAAATGGAAGAAGTAAAATGGTGCATTGGAACATATAAATAAGCAGTGGTGTGTCCTGTGAAGCCATGAATGATCAAATTTATTAAACTTCTACAAGTTTAACAAGTGACAGTAAAACAAAGAATGACAAGGAAGAGGACTTACAGGAAAAAAAAGACAATATAACAAGTCTTTATATCAAAAGGCTATGGACAATTTACAGAAATAAACTAGCAGTCTGACAAGGTTTCTTTCATTCTTTTTTCTGTCAATCTATTATTCAGTTATTTTAAAACACTAGTTTCCATGAAGATGACTTTGTCATTTTCTCTAGTTTTTTTCAAAACCTGTGGACAGCTTGGAATAGAAGAAAGTTCTACACAAACATATGGTGATCTAGATTGAACCAATACAGAATCACAAGGCACTGAAGATGGACAGCACCTGTGCAGATCATCCAGTCCAACCCCCTGTTCACAAGAGGATCAGCTACAGCAGGTTGACGAGGGTTGTGTCCAATCTATGCAGTCAAAGACTCTACAACATTTCTGGCAACCTGTTCCAGTATTGGATCGCTCCCACAGCAAAAAAACTTGTTTCTTATGCTTAAACGGAATGTCCTGTGTGAAGATGCCAGTCAAGTGTACACTCTTTTTAGATTTAATTTTTTTCTTCTTTGTATTTCAGGTTTTCTCTTTTTAGCACATTTATAGAAATAATGAATGCAATACCTGAATGTCTCTATTTCAAAGGAGTTCCTTGACTAGATCATTCAGATAGCTTGAAAAGCTCAGCAACATCTGCCTCTCTGGATAGAAATTAAGAACTCTTCCTTTCCAATACTAATGAAACTGCCTTTCCGTATGTATTTTCTGACTTTAGGATCCTGGTGGATACCAAGTTGAACATGAGCCACCAACGTGCCCTTGATAAAAAGAAGATGAACGGTATCCCAATCTGCATTAAGTGGTACCAACAGGTTTGAGGAGGTGATCCTTCCCCTCTACACAGCACTGGTGAAGCCATACCTGGAGTGCTGAGTCCAGGGCTGGGCTCCCCAGTACAAGAGTCATACTGGGCAGAGACCAAGGAAGGGCCACAAAGATGATCTGGGGATCATCTCTCCTGGGACTGGAGCAGCTCTCCTTTGAGGAAAGGTCAAGGGAGCTGGGACTGTTCAGCATGGAGGAAAGAAGCTTCAGGGGGATCTTAGCAATGTGTGTAAGTACCTGATGGAGGGAGCAAGACAGAGAAAGGCCCTGCGCAGTGGTGCCCAAGACCAGAAGCAGCAGGCACAAACTGAGACACAGGAGGATCCTTCTGAACATCAAGAAACTTGTTTTTACTGTGAAGGTGACAGGCACAGGCTGCCTAGGGAGGTTGTGGGGTCTCCATTGCTGGAGATACTCAAAAGCCATCTGGGTACAGCCCTGGGCAATGTGCTCTACATGGCTCTTCTTGAGTAGGGGGTTGGACCAGATGACCCTAATTTCAGCTGTTCTGTGATTTCCAAAATTCCAACCTCTCTGGTTTTAACTTTGTCTTCTAAGAGATTGGGAATTTGCCAGTTACATTAAATTAATGCAGTGTTATGAGTAGGTCAGATGCAATAGCTCCGGCTGCATATGAAGCACTCCCTAACAACAGAGAAGCAAAGGAAGGGACAAGAATCCATTTTCTTTGCAGCACAGACAGGCAAACACTCCTGACACCACTTGAGCACCTGATCTTCTGGTTTTTTCTTTCTTGAACATACCTGTGTTCTACAACTACCATGACTTTTCACATACTGTTCAATCACTACTCTCTGAGGCACGAGGTTTACACTCATAACTCCCTCTCAAATGAGTGCTCAAGCATTTTACCTGCCTCTGCAAACAGCAGCACTTGACTACACCTGTTGCCACCAGCATTAACAATACCACAGAAAACGGGTGCCTTTTTTTTTTTTACATGCATAACCCAGTCATCAACCACCCAAAGAATACTTCAAACACAGCAATAGTACCTCTGCAAATTTACAGCTCTCAGAAGGCCAAGCAACAGATAAAGGTTAAGTCAGAAGTGCCTGCCAGTGTTTAGGTGCCTAAAAATAAACAGGCATGGCCTTCCACATACCAATCTCATGACATACCATTTTCTCTGCACTTCAGTGTGAACATGTCACAAAGAAGAAACTGCGACATTCTAGAGGGAAATCATGGACCCATTTTGTTCCACATATGGCAGCAGTTGAAAGATTTTTGTTTCATTTGCTTTTTGTTTCATCTTGTTGCATGCAAATAGTATGACTGCTGGAGTTGCCTGACTTGGTCTGTGCTGTTGCTCATACCAAGGATAACCACCAAAATCACGAGAGTAAAATAAAAACACACCTGACGCACTTCACAGAGTTTTACGCTAATCTTTGTTTTTAGTGGCTGTGCAAGGTAAGATCTGGTATACATAATGGTGTGACAATCCAAGGTATAGTATCTCAATCAAAAATAATCTGTTCATTTTGCATTTAAAATTAAGTCAAGTTAAACATCCAAATCTGCAGATACATTGTAAAAGCAGTATTTGTGCACTGAGCACTATCAACCAAAAAAATACACATTGAAAGTAATCTAATGTCTACAATAAAAACTTTAAGTACAAGAATTAGCTAAACTGTTCTGTAATCTCACTCTCACTCCCCTGCCCTCATTGCAGGTATTTCAAGACACACTTTGGTGATCCGCGAAATGACAACACGGTTGCCACTACAATGTAACAACAGTCCTTTCCCACCCACTGTACAATAGGATTAACATGTTGGAATACACTGTGATTGTGCTGGGGCAGACTGATGTGTTTTGTGTTTAAAACTCAGTTTAATTTCTAGTAACACTTAACTAGTGTAAATCAAAGTCATTTTCCCCTGTGCTATTTATATATTCAAGCTAATTGTAGATTTGTGCCCCTATCCGCATCACTTGTAACCTTTCCCCATGCATCTACTGCAGTTACCTAATTACTTTTGCTGCTCTCTTCCAAAATCCCTCCACTCTTTTAAGTAGTAAAGCACACAAAAATTAACAGAATTGTCTAGCAGTAGGCACACTAAACAAATTTGCCTCCTGGAAGGCTATGTTTTCAGTAAGATACCTTGGTCACTCATGTCTTCTCCCTCTTTATCTCCTTCCTAATTCTATTCCCTGTCAAATCCTTTGCAACATTAATGCTAACAATTATGCATAATTCAGTACCATTAATAATTTCTATTATGCTAAACCTCATAGGCTCATTTCAGTTTCAGGAACACATCATGCTGTCTAAAAATAGAAATCTACTAGCCCAAAGACTGGCATTCAATTGAGACAACCTGCAGCAAACAAAGAAAAAAAAATCTTAACTCACAGAGATAGACAAGAAGAAAATACAAATATGGATTTGAAAAAAAAACAAGTATATGCATAGCAAGAGTTTTGAATCAGCACTGGGATTTTTTTTTTAAATAATGTAACACATATAAGTGAATTGAAAAGATCAGTGTTTTCACTGCCTCTCTAGCTACCGAGAGAGAATGTAAAGGCCAGCACAGCAGTTTTATGGGCTAGTAGTACACAGAGTAGTCAGTGTACATTCCACAGGACTGGAATGCAGTGATGATTAAGAGATGCTCAAACCTGTTACTAACATACATGGAGCACAGCTCTGCTGCCACTCTAAAACATCACAAAAATGGTCAATTAGCAATGAGGTCTTGATGCTGTACTCACCCAAAAGACAACTATGGAAGTCAGTACGAGAAAGTTATTGACATAATAAATTTTTTCCCAGAAAAAGCACCCAACAGACTAATTAGAAGAAAAAAAGGCTATTCCTGGTCTTCCTTCTTAATGACTCATGTCATGACACAATAAAATATTTATTCCAAGATTAGAGACATGTTCTGAAGGTCAGTACCTCACCAGTTAAGATTTTTTTTTTTTAAAATAATTGATGATTCCAGATCAAATATAGGGAATTCAGATAGAGATTCTTGCCAGTAGCTTAAAAAATAGAAACTTGAGTTGAAAAGTGTCTCACATCTCACTAAAAATGCAAGTTGGGCCACTTGAATTCAGTTGCCAAATTTGCAGATGAAAAAAATTCATCATTCACAGAGAAGCCAATACAGCATGACAAAAGTAGCAAAAATTTTATTACACCAATGCATACTAGTAGCCATGCCATTTATACAAGCTGTCATTTATGACTCTATTATCCCTTTTAAGGCAGGGGAGTTGCAGTCCCCAACTCCATACCAAGCTTTACTGCATGTATCAAGTAGCATTTCTGCTCAATATCCAGCCACTGGTTTTGAGCTATGAGACACACCTATCTGAGACACAATAGCCCTGCAGGTCTTTGCTTCTGCAGTGCCAGCAGCGAGTCCTTTCTGCCACTATTGTAGCTACTCAGGCATCAGCTTTTCCCCTGCTAGAAAAGCATCTTGATGCAGGCTCTTATTAAGAGGCCTGTACGTGTGATGGGCTATTGCCTGCGTTCTCTTCACACAGAGTTATAGACTGGTCAACACTACTCTTATCAACAAGAAGACCTATTGTTGAATTTGCTTATTGAGTCCCCAACTATCACCACTCTAATAATTAAGCCAAATCAGTAGGACTCAGAGCAACTAGGGGGGACAGTGGACGAAAGCAGGATGGCTATGCAACAGATGAGCAAAAAGAAAGAAAAATGTATTTGCTAGGCCTCTATACAGCCTAATTAAACACAATTTCAGAATGTTTTCATTTTACTTATGAAAACTACATCTTATGATGGAAAAATATCATTCAGAAAACTTTAGAAGGCATTTATTCACACTGGAAATCATATTTAAGCAAAACTCGGAAAAAATTGCTTCAGGGAAAAAGAAACATTGATCAAACTTTTATAGCTGCATTAATGAGAACATGATCCCTTATAATAAAGCCAGAGATGATAAACAGCTGCAGTGCCAATATAGCTCTTGTTAATTCAGATACAGAACAAGTGCAGCCGTAACTGGTGTATGGAATCTTTGTACTTCAACAATGGTGAGCTGCTCCTCCTAGCACAGGGACACGTTATCCATGGACACAGCATTGTGCTTTGTTCCAATAGCTGGGCACCACGGGGAACCAAGGGATGTAAAAATGGACACTGTGAACACAGGAACAATATAACCCTAGCTACTACTAGTGAGGCCCAAACAATGGCACTACCTTCAGAAGAGGGTGCAGTGTTCACAGCATCATATGCTGTTCTGATGTGCCCATTGAAGGAGGCCTGGAAAAATGCCATTCAAACCAGTGGAATGTGAAGTGAGATAGGAGACTATAAAGCAATACTTCAATATACAAACATAGTTGAAATTTAATGTAAATATCTACAACACCATATTAGTTGGTCCACTGAGGTCTACATGCTCATCTAGCACTGACTAATACTTCTGGCTTAAATGGAGAAGCAAATCCCACAAGGCTATTGGACCATGTGTCATGCTGTACAAGGAAATAAGCATGTGTATCACCGGAATTCAACTTACACTCTCAGACAGAAGAGACACCGAGTCCTAATATCTCAACTGTATTACCAATGGAATGCAGTGAAGTTTTTATTCCCATTTTGCTTTGAAAGAGGGACAGAAAATTTATGCTTCATATCTTTTGCAAATAAAGACATTCCTAAAATAAACATGCTACTCAAGGATGTATCAGAATAAGATCCATATACTTCTGTAATACTAAGTCTAATTCTTCCCCACACTTCCAGCTTGCGATTATCCTACCAAATCTATGCCCGTCAAGTAAATTTCCCAAGAAAACAATTCTTTTGTCAGTTTTCCACCACAGCAAAACCAAAGTATCACACACTCGCTCATCTCCTGTAAGTCACTCTGCTATGGGCTCAAAGGCTACCAGATTCTCTGCCCTGAAGCAAAGAACCTGAAAGTCCCAATTCTAGCAACAGCCTCAAAGCTCAAGGCTTCCTGCATCAGGTGCAGAGACAGGGAAGATGGCAGAGTTGACCAAGGTCCTGCTCAAGGCCTTGCAATCCTGGGACAGAAGATGGGGTGGGGACCGCTTCTTTAGTGGGAACTTCCCCCAAGACATTAAGGCGCTCTTTTCGAGAAAAGCCAAAATTAAAAAAGGTGGAATTTCCTTTCAGAGGGAAATGTAAAGATATAAAAATATAGTTTTCAGATTGAATCTCAGCACAAGGGTTTTCTTAACACTGGCATTTCCCACAGAAAGGAAACGTCATGTCTTGAGCAGCTTTAACTGTACCTCATGTCCTGCCAGAAGCAACTGTTTCCCAACAAGTAATTGATCACAGGAAGATTCATCAGGATTGTACCTGGATCTTGTTGCCATTAAAACAATACAGTAAATTAAAAAAGAAATTATTTACTGTGACATAAGCATCAAGAGTTTCATGGCTTGAACTGCTACTTCATGGTCCTTGTCCAGAGGCATGGACACAATTCGATCCTAATGGATGTAAAATGACAATAAAAAGATGTAACATGGTTTGCTCTCAATAAACATGTATTTTTGCTATAGCTAGATCATCTACACTAGTACAGCAGAGATTTATTTTTATTTCAGCAGCTATTTCCTAAGAGACATAAGGCAACTTGATTACTACCAAGTAGTTCCCCAGCCCCTGAAAATTAACAGCATGTTAATTTTTTAACTGAATAAATCATGCAGTAATATGATATTTTTATAGATGTAATGTATGCGTTCACAAGAAATCAACTACGCACTACAAATTAAAAGTGACTGACAACTTGTTTCTAAGATGCTACTACTGGCACTTCAGTATGTTAAATGAAGGTAAGCCTCTAATTACAAGCATTACATCATCAGTTTCTCCCATTAACAATGAAGTGCCTGCACCTACACATTACAGAAGTCAGTGCCTTCCTGGAAAGACAGTTAACACTTCAGTAAGTCATAAAGATATTTCATGGCACAGCAGCAATATTTCTGACCTCCAGAATTCACAGTATTGTAACTTAGTACACATGCAAACAGCTCAGAAAACTAGAAAACTTTCCATCCCATGGAACCAAGAACTTGCACACTTCAGTGTGGCCTATATCTTTAAGATATATTGAACCTTTAGACTTGCTTGATTTGGGACTAACGGTTTCCCCATTTAACACCAGATTTCTAAATCTCTACATTCATTTTCCTTTGCACCTTCCTTTTTCTCACAATCCAGCTGGAAAGTGTGCAAGCCCACAAATCCTGAGTTTGAACACTCAAAGGTAACAGAGGGAGCATGTGTAACTCCCATTTGTAGGAAATGGATTGATGGTTATATCATTACATTCCCCATCACTGAGAAAGCATGATTTAAACTTTGAAACTGGTATTTTGTGTGTACCTGTTTGGATTTCTTTTGCTTAGAGGGGAAGGAGTTGGTTTTGGGTGGGGGTTTTTCGATCGGGGGATGGAGTTTGCAATAATCCATTTACACTGCATCCTCCACACTGGGATACAGCAGTACAAACAGCCTGGAGCTATTTCATCAGTCTTTATTGAATACCAATCTTGCATTTGTTTACACAGCTTACAGTAGACAGAAGACAAGGGACTATCACATACTCATTTAAAACAGGGGTCAATCTTAGATAGTCAAGTTTCATTCTGAATAATTTATTCTTAAGATACCAATATTAATCTATTTCTTGTTCTTTGAGGATGTGCTATAGCTATTTTTTATCATTAGCAACTACTTTGGCATACAGGTAGGCCCTGCACCTTTTGCAGAAAGAGCATGGACTGCCACCATATGGAGGCATTGACTTGACCTGACATTGAGATGGAATCATGTCCTGATTCCCAGGGACTGAGATATCAGTCGCATCATCTTGAGCTTTCTTATTCAAATACTGACAAGGCACAACCCTGCTGGGATTAGAGCACCTGAAGAAATCATTACAAAGGCCAGGGTAAAAAAAGTCCTTAAATGAGTCAGGATGTTGGAATATGATAAAAGCAGAGTACAGGGTCAGTGAATCCACAAAACAAGCTCTCAATGCTACAGTGTTATCACCTGATTTGTTCAGGAAGGAGATAAGGGATCCTTCTTCAAGATTCATACTGACATGGTAGTTCAAGAGACAGCCATTCCCACATCAGTGTGATACATGGATAGCCAGTACACTGTCTCCAAGGTTAACCCATTATCAGGGCAGCAAAAAGGAGATCTTTAGCACATTAAATTCTTTGTCATCTGCCAAAGATCCTGTAAAAAAATCTGGGCTAATCTGGATAAATGGTGGAGATAACTGACCACAGTGCATGCTAACATCATCCTGTGCGTGAACTAAAGTGAAACGGATGATTCCACAAAAACAGAGGGAAACATCTCTGCATGAGAGATGCAGAAAACTCCTTCATCCACTCAGTCAACAAGGCTGTTGCTGTAGGAGTCTAAGTTCCTCTCAGTCAAGAGAGTGGGGAGATCAGCTCTGATCAAAACATCACGCCCTGTGTATACACCCAACCTAGACTTAAAAAAGCAGCAAACTAATTTATTTACCTTGAATCTGTTAGTAAAGAGATCCATCCTGGAAACAAGTTCTTTTCTGCTATAAATTCCCTGCAGTCCCAGAAGACACTTCAACCGCACTTCAGCTTGCTACAAAACAAAGAGAAATTGGCTAACAGTAAAATACATGTATATTTGTTATTCACTATCAGCATCTATATCATGTAAATAAGAGTTCTTTGTGGGTGCCTGCAGCAGGCTATCCAAGTACTGCCTTGTCTTCTTTATTAGTGGCATCAGTAGCATTTTGTTTGTGTGTACACACACTCATCTCTCTCTCTCTCTCACAGAGGAAGCCTGCAGTGAGCCAAACTTAAAGGTAACATCAAAGTTTGTGTTAGGCTCCCGAACAAAGAAACTCTCACAGACCTCACAGTTAATAAAAGCAACAGAATGCAAAAGATACAGGGATTGTGCTATTCATCTGTCAAAGATACAAAGACAGGAGTATGGATGACCTACTTAGTACAACCAGCACTCTCCCATACATCATCAGACCTTGCTTGCTTCTTTTCAACAGTTGACTGGGACAACTGTTAAACACAGACAAGGACTCCAAGAAATTCTGGATTTCTCTGGATTCCCAGAGGAAGAGGTACAACTTAGAAATGCACTGGCTTATCAAGGTGGATTCTTACAGAGTTAAGTGTCATGCCTTCTCCCTATTTCTGTTTCACGCTAGAACACGGTATTTTAAGTATTCTAAGAAAAGGGTGCTTTGAATTCAGCCTAATTAGCTAATTTGGGCAAAATATATTTATCCATACAAGGTGTTATTCCATACTATTAGTACTCCTCTTCATAGGTGGCATAAAAAGAAGTCTTTTCCTTAGCCAGCTTTTCAATTATCTCATGCATATTGCTACATCTTTCAAAGGACAAAACCTTAAATGGCATTAGGAAAGCGATTCTGACGATCCATAGAAAAATCGTGTGTTCTGTAAATTTATAATGTTAAGGATATCAGCAGAGACACTAAAACAAACTGCAGGCTTTGAATCAGTCTCTTCTTATTTCTTTCTTAATTCCTCTTGCTAACAATAGCAGTAAAAATAAACATGGAAATCCAAGAAAGGAGACCACCTACACATAGGCTATCCATTGCTACAAGTTCCTGTTCACACGCTTAGATGGAAAGCCAAGGATGATACCCCGTGGCAGGTTCTGACTAGCAGTTTTGCTTAAGACAGCTTTTTGCTAGAAATATAAAATGAAAGATTGACAGGTAACAATGTACAGTGCTCTCTAATCTGTCTGTGACACATTAACAGTACTTATTCCACATTGTACTTTAAAATCTCCAAGGAAGAGACTATTGCCCACAGCTGCTGCTTCCTACAAGGGCTGCACAGCACAGAACTCACTCACAGACAGTGCCAAGGTGAGACCCATCACTGCACGCTGGCACAAACCCAGCTCACCCAATGTACTACAAAACTGGCTTCAGCTGACCTTGGTTCTTTTTCACAATACTTTGCTTATGAACAGAGACTGGCTTTGTGCTTGGGAAAAGGAAAAATAGTGTGCACTGGTTTGCGGAATGGTCGCATAGCTCTTGGCATGCGCCTGTTAATGCCATTTGCCAGTCAGGTGAAGTCAAGTGTAGGCCTACAGATACAAAGTGTAACACATTGAAGTACACCACCCCCCTTCTGAGGTATCCTGTTCCCACCCAAAAGCTTTCTGTCACAACCCCAAACGTGTATGTTTGAGAAAATTAACTCTAGTAACTAGAAACAAATAACTACTTCTATGACTACTTCTGTTATTTTCCTATGTCTTCACCTGCATTTTCTCCTTCTCAGCCATCTCCCATTTTCTAAATTCAACACTCCCCACAGTTTTGGAACGATGTAAAGTAATGTTGAATGATCAAGAACGTATCTCACTACCTTCAGATTTATCAACTGTTCCTTGGTCCTCAAAACTAAAAAGTTAATTTATTTCTAGAAGATGAACATAAACTACGTGAAAACATATCTTTACAACCCTGCTCCTCAGGTCTTACTGGCCCAAAGAGAGATCCTCATACACCATTTCAAGCATCTTCTAATGGTTCATATGAGGTTATAGTGGCAAAATTGTATCACATGGGGAAGAAAGATTGTTTATCTTCAAATAAAAGACTCTGAAGACAAAAATGTTAATTTTATACTTATTTCTGCCTCCTCTCTCCTGTTTAAATCCTCACAAATGACTGAAATTAATCTCTGTTTATAGCATTCTAAAGGTTTTCCCCCACCCTTAGAACACTTTTGTGGTTGTTCCACTCTGGAGTCTAAATTATCTGGCAAATTTCTCTGTTACATATATTAAAAGAAAATTGGCTTTTGGAGATAGCAGTTTCTTGCCGCCCACCCACAACAATGTAGGAGAGAAATGCTTATTAAGGAAGAGTAATGGGAAATTACATTCATGTGTGTATATGCCCTGGTTTCAGCTAGGGCAGAGCTAGTTTCTTCTCAGTAGGTGTTACAGTACTGTGTTTAGAAAAAAAGAGGGGGTGAGCAAGAGGCTGCATGGTGTTTCATCTCCAGCTGGGCTTAAAACCACGACAGTATATAAAAACACTGCTGCCCCTCTTGGTGCCAAAAATGCCCTGCTCTCATTTTGAAATGAGGCAATTTGACAGTAGCTGCAAATCACAAAGCATAGCCAGGACTGCACCCACCAGTAGTGGCACACTATCAGGTCTCAGCCAAATGCAGAATATGAAAGGCACCCCAATTTATCTCACTCTGCTTGCCTCTGCATTGCTTTCAGATAAAAAAGCTTCAGAAAAACCAACCATTTCCAGCTCCCAGTAAATGGCACTGGGTGAGCTGTATGCATTAATCAGAGACACCAGCTGTTAATTTTCACTGTAGAGTACTGTGAATGAAGATACATCATCCTAAAAAAAAAATTACTTTTTCTTTTGAGAATTCTCCAGACTGAACATGTACAAAAAAGATATTCTGATCAGATAAAATGTATGCAGGAAGAAACGACAGCTCTTGACAGATTTGCCATCCTAAAAACCCAAATGCCACCTTTAGAGGGACGGCTCGAGGCCGGGAAGCAGGAGCCTGGCGCGCCCCCTGCTGGCTCCCTGGCAAAGTACAACCTGATGCACGGAACACAAACATTGCCCGGAGCCGACACAAATCCCGGGATGTTTCGGGATGTACACACGAGCTACAGACACCTTCAAAGAAGGCCTGCAGAACTACAGCACGTCAATTTCGCTAATTAGCCATTCCCGAAACATACTCCTATCCCCCTAAAGTCTCTCATGCATTTTCGAAGCAAGAGAAAAAGCATATTCTCACAGACTCGCAGAATGGGTCGGGTTGAAGGGGAGCACAGTGGATCATTGGTGCAACCTCCCTGCTCACGCAGGGTCATCCTAGAGCACGTGGCACAGGACTGTGTCCAGACACTCCTCAGTACCTCCAGTAGGGAGACTCCACAACCTCTCTGGGCAATCTCTTCTAGTGCTCAGTCACCCACACAGTAAAGAAGTTTTTCCTCATATTCCAGTGTATGTTTTTTCCCACTGCCTCTCATTCTATTGCTTGGCATTTTGGACTTATTGTCCTCTTTTGCGTTTTTTGCTCATTTGTTTTGGTGGTTTTTGGAGGATTTTTAAATGTGCCTCTACTCAAAAGAAAAAACAAACTATAAGGAAAAGGAGAAAACCATTTGGGAAATGGCTGGGCCTTCTGTAAATATTTTCTATATCTGTCCAACTCCAAATGAGAAATTCAACATTGAAGACTATTCTACAATAGGCAATATTTATTTTTTCATTTTTATAAATTTAAACAAAATTTCAAATGTCCATCAAGCCTAAAAGCAGAATTTCAGACAACTTTTAACACTCTCAAAGGATATACATGATTTTACAATCCAGAAATAACTCCCAATTCAGTGACACATAAAAATAACTGCACATACAGGGATTCACACAGAATTGGAAAAAATGTTCTCTGTTATTTAGTGTTAAAATGGCTTTAAAAATAAAACCTGAAATGGGAAAGAAAGTAAATTCTTCTTGCACCACCCCAGTCTTAAACATCTACTCCCAAGAATTTAAATGCTAGGATTCTTTTAAAAAAAATTGAAACAAAAAATCCCATGTACTGCCCTGAGTAAAAAAGAATTTAAAGCTTTACCTTATCGTACAGCATCCATCCAACATATTTTAAGTAGCTATCATTCAAAAAACCATCTGGGTATGTTTTAATCCAGGTGCCAATCTCTTCAACACAAGTTGCTCTGATCTCAGGGATAACGTCACTGTGAAATTATAAAATCGTAATATTAATACATTTAAAGTTAATTTTAAAACCAATTATATTATTTGCAATATTTTGACATTCTAGTACTGCAAAAGCATGTAATTCAAAATATTCCAAGTATCTTCATATTAATGTTATAAGTTAGTCTTCAATCAATGATTAGACCACTTTTAGGCACAAAGTCTCATGAAATAATTATTTTGCAATTCTGGGTATCTTCTCATTCACAAATGCAGTGTTCTATAGCCAGCAGTAAAAACTGAAAGAACACACTCGAGAAGTCCTTCTGCAAGCCCAAATTCTAAAAAATAATCTAATTGCTACACTTTCCTTGACACCATCAGTGCCTCCAGGATTTTTAACTTGATGCTGTATCTGTATAATCTGAGCAAGAGTTTCTTGGGAATGCAGATACACGTCACAGCTTTATTTTTTACTCTTACCGGTAACGGTGTAGAAACGTCCCTTTGAAAATAGCATTCATCATGTTCTGTATCTCTAGAAGCTTATGCTCATACTGAAATACAAAGAGAACTGAATGTTAATATTGGTCCCACAATTCATTACACATGAAAAATTTGCATCAGGGCCCTAGGAATACTCCTGAGGTGCAAATTGCTGGCATTTACATTTGGTACCAAATAAAATAAGTGGTCTGTATCTACACTTAGCAAGTGGCCTTTTTGTAGCTACATCCTGAGGAAAGCTTTATCAGATACTAACTGCCAGCCTGGAAAAAAGGTATTTGTTTGATACAGTGAGTCTTGATCTATCAGTACACAAAAAGACACAGCACAACTACTACACAATCTTCACATATACATCCAAATTCTCTTTTCATGTACTTAAACAGAGATGGAAGACAGGCAGACAGTAGAATTTTCAAAATGCACAGTAAGCACACTAAAAAACTGAATCCTGAAAATGTAGGTATGAATTTCTGAAAAACCAAATCACTTAACAAAAATATTCTCTCATCAACTGCATCAGGAAGGGTGACAAGTTTGGGTCTTCCCTCCAACATACCCATTTCCACTGTCTTTCCCATAAGACTTAGATGATACTAAAATATCCTGTCTCACCCAAACACTCCTCCCCACAAAAAAGGTGCTGTTTCTGTAACACAGAAGTCCACGGACATCTAAAACTCCTAAGAGGAATAAGTGATTCTAAGGTCAGGAGACAAGGACCTATACTTGACATTCATGTATCAAGTCACTTTCTCCCTCAAGCCAGAGTTTTATTCTACAGTTATAGCTCTGCCTCTGGGAAGAGGAGCTGACTGTTTGAGCAGAGAAGAAACAACAGAAACCGAACAGTAAAAATGATAGCGGACATCCCTGAAGTTCAATCCATTTTTTATAATGCATTACTTACACAGAGATGACAGTTATCCTGTGTCCTTTTTGATTCATCTCTAACATTTGGGCTTGTAATTTGTACAAACATACACAAAACTACACTCCCCCAACACTAGAGCTACTGAGACAACTAAATTTGTGTGTAAATCGGTGTTTGTGTGAAGATCAAGGGCTAATGATGCCAATCTAGAAAAGCAATCAGTAGGACAGACATCACAGGTTAACAGTACATAGGACAGTTATTACCTTAGTCATTTTGTACCATTTAATCCAGCCAGTCACACCTGCTCTGCACCATGCATTAGATAAACACATAAACCTCAAATAGCTGTAGGGACCCTAAAGCAAGCAGTCAGCAATCCCTTTTTTTACACTTTCACAACATCTCCCATACAAGCCACCTCCCTAACCTCTTTCCTTTTTCTCTCTAGCTGATCAAGTCTGTAGCTGGTCCTCTTGCCACTTATCCTCTGCTTCTCCACCTCATACAATCTTTGAGCATTGTGCTTGTTGACATCAAGGTTCAGATGGACACTTACAACTGCTGTCAGAAGTTTCATAGCTAAAAAAGAAACAAACCCAGCACAATTAGCTTAGTTTAGAGATATGTAGCATAGATATATTCACCACTTTACCACAAAAGGGATATGGTTAGCCAAATCCATTTTATATCCAAAATATGAACACTACTAAATTACAGTAATTTGTTTTAAAATACAGTGTTTCTTTTAAAGGCAGACAATGATCAAAAAGGGAAAATTAAGTTCTATTTCTGGTGATTGACAACTTTTGGTCAGAGTTCTGGTCAGAGAAGTAATTTACTGGGTAACTCTCTTCTTAGCTTATGTACAGACTTTTCTGCAAAAGAATCTAGAATTGTGGAACACCCTATTGGCAGTAACCAAAACAAAAAAAGAAAAGAAAAAACAGTGAAGCTGGCCCAGAAATGGCTGGGAATCTACTGGAATTGACAAAAATTCACATTCCTCTAAGGATTGCTGGATGGTTTGAACAGATTTCAAGTCAGTTTTTTGAGCCCTCAAAGTAAACAGTATACTTTAGAATAAATTATACGTTAAGTGCTTTTTGCATGGCAAAGAGGGTATTTATTGGCTTTAGGCGAAAAAAAGGAAGTAGCTTTAGTATCATCATGCTGCATAAAACAAATGTGTAACAAGCAATGTTCTTTTTAGCACAGAAACCACAAAAATAGCAGCTCTCCAAAGGAAGCTACTTTAGGTGAAGCATTTAGTGCAACCTTATCACATTAATTAGTGGAGTGAGAAAAGTAACAATATAGAAAATTGGGAAAAAACAGTTACTGAAAAATATAATACTCAGAACAGCAAAATTCTGAAGTCAATTATGTCAGGCATTTAAGATTTCTTTATAAATAAAAAATTGGGTTAGATCTATCATATCTAAAGCATTCAAATCCAATTCAGATAGATGTGGGAAAAAACAGTTTATATTACAGGCATTTTTATTACACACACTAGGAGGATGGTACTCTCAGTGCATAACAGAAATGCTCCAGTAAACAGAGCTTTTCAATTTAGAGTAGTTTTGTTTGTACACAAGTGAGTAAAACTCAGCACCCCTACAGCAACTGTGCAAGTGATTTTACCTGCCAAAGTGCTTGTATGTCTGAACGCTCTGACCATAGAGTCTGCTAAGCCCGTAAGCAGTGAAATGATGGTGTCCATCAAGTAGTTATCATACAGGATGCTGCACTGGCACTGCTGGACAAGCACTCTAATGAATTCACAGAAATTGGCCTTGAACTTCTTCCAATAGGGTCCTGTTCTGATCAGCGGGTAGTCTTCATTGTCCTGCACAAGAAAGAAAAGTTGAGAGAAAACACACTAATTAGTTCTGTTTGTGCATTCACATCTCTCCCACTGAACATCAGAGAGAGTTTTGCTGACAGTTAGTTTTACTTCATCCTCCATAATCTTTTTCATGGTTAATATTCTAAAATACGGACCAGCAAGTAGGACAAGCAAGCAAAGAGACAAAATAGCTTTATTAGAGCTACACTGTCACAACAGCTCACATTTGAAAGCAGCATATGCCAGGCAGCTGTGAACAGACCAGAGGGAGAAAGTGTGTGAAGGCAGAGTAAGTAACTTTCACTGGCACAAACCCTGAGCACTCCTGGCCTCTCCTACTTCCTCACAAGTAGCAGTGCTTCCCCACACCCCTAACCCTTCTTCTTCCTGCAAAAGCATGGTAAAATCCAGGCAGAAAATGAAGTAAGTGAAAAGTGGAGACAAACAACTGTGTGTGAACAGGATGGGACTGTTCTCCTCAGCAGCACTGCCAGCTTGAGGAGTTCATCAGGCTAAAGCTTAATGCCAAATACTCCGTTATTCACCTATACCACCTGCACCTGGGTCCAAAAGCCCCCACAGAAACAGTAAGTAGGCAACACCTTTGACAACATGCAAAAAGCAAGGTACAATAAAATCATAAGTGTTCCCAGTACAGTTGATACTGCCAGGAGGAAAGCAGACAGAGAGAAGTTGAAATGACTTCTCACACGAAATAGTGAAGGGCACACTAGAAAGACTTTGTAAAGGGCAACCTCAGACAGTGTGAACATTTATTTCATTTACACCTCACAGATCCAAGGAATGGCTCAGAATGTGAATTTGCATCTTGATAGCTTCCAGGTGTGAATGGAGCCAAGGAACTCCAAAACTTCACTCATTATGGAAAACTTCATCCTGAGTGCAGGCCACTGCTCAGCTGGTCCTTCACTAGTGGGCAAACATCTTCTCAGCCACATTCTAACACAGCGTCACACCCAGCATAACCTCCCCTGTTTATTAAGTACATTTCATGCTCTTCTCTTGTAACTTTGTTTCCAAAGCACAGGGGTTGTTGCTGTCTTTGCAGAAAAATGCAAACACGGACTGATCACAAGACTGGCTACAACCCAAAGCACACAGGGAATTTGGAATATGTTCCTGACCAGGCTGTAAGAGTCAGTTCAGAGCCTAACAGTAGTAGCAAGTGCCAAAACATAAAGGGAAGTTTCCAGCAAGCCCCATTTAATGCTCCTTGATCATGATATGGACAGTAGAAAGACCATCTACGACTTCAGAAAATACCTACTTTATCACCATAGCTCACTCCTCAATCTGAAAAGCAGCACAAATACACAAAGACCTCTCACATTTTAAGAGCATTTCTATTGTCCATGTTTATCACACTGTGATAATGTTTAACGGTAACACACATGCTATAAACATATACATAACATAATGGGTACACCCCCCAAATTTAGGCAAACTTGGATTTAGATTCCTTTCATAGCCAGTAGAGAAGCAACTCTGCTTCCAGAAATGAAGTCGGATTAAGCCCTTAACACAGGTTCTTCCAGGGATCTATTCAAATCACTCAACTGAGTGATGTGAGCTCCTGCTCTGACTCAATCTGGAAACGTTTCCTTCTTTCATACTGAGTCTATGGAAAGAGAGGAAATTCAAAATAAAGTGCCAACAAAGAGTTTAGACAAATTCCCCACAGAAAAAGCTATACTACAGTTGTGGAGAACTACAACACCCCTACCATATCCACCGGCCAAGTAACTGTCAGGATCCAAGGATAGGCCATGAATTTCTTGTACTGCAACCCGGTTTCCTGTAATGTAAGAGAAAAAATTTTAAAAGCTTGTTAATGAAATGGCACAGATAATCCATAGACAAAAGCATTACAAAACATGTAACATATTTCAAAGACCATTAGAGCTTCAAACAGCGTGTGCCACAGGCGGCCCATACAATCCAAAATATTACACAAAATCTAAATCCTTCTCATCTTGTTTTTTTTAATAACCAATAACAGAAGAAAAACACAGTCTTATATAAAATCTGAGCTTTCTCATGACAAATAGGAGACAACTTGTTTCAAAATTTATAAACAAACATATACAAGGTATAACCCTCATTATTAATTCTAAGTTATGGCTCCTCAGCAAGTCCAAGCATATATCCCTTTTCAACATTTGGTACCTAGATACTGTAAAACATCTAAACTCTAAAAAGAAACATTCTGAGCTTTTCAAATTACAGAGAAATGGTTTTTTACACTAGTGTGACTTGATTCAAGGACGTTTTCTCAACTCTGCAATTATTCCAAGACAAAAGGCATGAAATCTAGAGTTCATTGTCAGGTTCAGTGAAGCACAAGTGTTTCTATCCCCATCTGGCTCTACAGTTACGCATCAAAGTTAACTCTTCCCTTGCTAAATGTTTCAGCAACAAAATAGGAAAGGGAAGAAAGACTACGTAAGAACAAAGAACTGAAAGAAGTAAATGTCACATGCAGGAAGAAAAGCAGAAGAGAGAAACAGATTATCTTAAAATAGAAGAAAAACAAAAACCAGTGTAAAGACAAGACTGTCTCATGACTGAGGAATACCATGTCTCACAAAGACAAAATAAATTCCTCAATAATCATATTAAAGCCATTCTCTGCTGCCAGTATCAGTGTAAGTTCTCACAGAATTACAGACAGACTGAATCTGAGAGGGACTCTTAGATCTTTTAATCCAACCCCACCTGCTCAAGCAGGGTCAGCCAGAGTAGGCTGCCCAATGCTGTGTGTGATCAGCACCTCTGCTCTCAACCCCTGGTAATGTGCTTAGCATAACTAATGCCATTTTAAGAGGCAAAAAGCTCTTCTCTGTGACCAGCCCGTCATATATTCATTCCCTTCCCCTCATTATGGGGACCTGAAGGTCCTGGGAACCAAGCAGACAAATCAAACAGGTTAAGTCCCCTCCCTAGTAGTTTCATGGTTCCCGGATGCCAGGCTAATTACTCCCTTCCTTACTGACCCCAAAGGTCCCACGCATCCAGCCAGGCAGGTGGTGGCAATGACACAGTCCCAGAACAGGGCAGCATCACAGAACCCAGAGCACTGTCTGTAAAATCAAGGTGCTGCAAGGCCTAAGTGGTGAACTTAGACCAGAGCTCCTGCTGGACAGTAAGACCTCAGCTATATTACAAATTCTGTATTATGCTATTATATTGATTCTGCTTTTAGAAATCTTGTTCCATTTTAATAATAAATTCTGTGCTAATCATAATATACTGTTAAGAAGTAAACTTGTAATTGTAACTACAATTGGTGCTACCATCACCTTGTCAAGGATCCCTAAAAGTACGTGTCTGTTCCCTCAGCGTCAGGTGACACCATGTGCAGTCCAGTATCTTCAGAGACTCCACAATGCCTCTGGGCAACTTGTTCCACTGTTTGACTATCCTCACAGTAAAAGTGTTTTTAAGTTCAGGTACAATTTTGTACATTTCAGTTTGTGCCCATTGCCCATCTTGGCTTGCCTTTGCGCCCACTGTCTCATTGCACACCATTGAGCAGAGCTATGCTTCCTCCTTGCCATTCTGTCACATCAGGTATTTTTACACATGGGTAAGATTCCTCTGCGCCAAATTCTTTCCAGACTGAACAGGCTCAACTCTCTCAGCCTCTCCTCATATCAAAGATCATGAATCATCTTTGTGGACCTTCAGCGGAATCACTCCAGAAAACCCATCTCTCTCTTGTACTGTGAGGTCCAGAACTTGACTCAACACTCCAGATGTAGTCTCAGTAGTATGAGCAGAGAGGAAAGATCACCCCCCATGACCTGCTGGCACTGCCTAATGCAGCCCACGAGGTTGCTGGTCCACTTTGCTGCAAGGGTGCATTGCTGGCTCATGTTCATTTTGTCACCCACACCAAGATCGTACTCTGAAGAGCCCTTGTCCAGGTCAGTCAGTCCCCAGTGTGCAGTGGTGCATGGAGTTATTCATCCTCACGTTCATGGGGTTTCCTGTTGTAGAACTTCATGAGGTTCCCCTCTGCCAAACTCTCTAGTCTGTTGAGCTCCCTCTGCCACCCCATCTAGCAGCTAATCCTCCCAATTTTGTATCATCTGAAAACCTGCTAAGAGTAAATTCTGCCCCAGTGTCCAGGTCATTATTAAATACATTAAACAGCAGTGGCCCCAATATCAAACTGGGGTACAGTGCTAGTGACTAGTCTCCAACTGGACCTTTTACCACTGATCATTCTCCCACAGGCCTCGTTGTTCAGCCAGTTTTCAGTCCACCTCACTGACCACTTAACTAACTCATACTTCACCACCATGTCCATGAGGATGTTAAAAAGGACAGTGTTTTAAGTTTTACTGAAGTCAGGACAAACAACATCTGCTGTTCCCTCCTCATCCACCAAACTACTCACTTCCTTGTAGTTGGCTTATCATGTTGGTTAAGTACAATTTCCCCTTAGTAAACCCATGCTGACTACTCTTGAACACCTTCTTGTCCTTCATGTCCTTGGAAATTACTTCCAGAATTAGTTGCTTCTTTACCTTCCCAGGTGAGACTGATCAGTTTGAGTTAGCCAGATCCTCCTTCTTGCCCTTCTTGAAAACAGGAGTGATGTTTGCTTTCTTTGAGACTTCAGGAATGTCTCCCAATCACCACAACCTTTCAACCAAAAGGGACCTCACGATGACATCAGACAGGTCCCTCAGCACTTCTGGGTACATTCCATCAGAACACATGGTCTTACACAGGTTCAGTCCAATCAAGCATTCCCTAACATGGCCCTCCTCCATAGAGGGTAAGTAAAGTACTCCTTGCGCCAGACTTTCCCTCTGGTCTTAGGGACCTGGTATTTCTGAAAGCCAGTCTTACCATTAAGGACAGAAGCAAAGAAGGCATTCTGGGTCCTTTGTCACAAGGGCCCCTACCTCATTTAGCTGTGGGCCCATGTTTTCCTTGGGCTTCCTTTTGCTATTGATGTATTTGATGATTCTTTTCTTGTTGCCCTTCACATTTCTTGCCAAACTCAACTCCATTAACACTTCCCACTAACATTAGTGAGAATTTTAGAAGGAAGCATTGATACAAGGATCTAGGGCTGCAATTAACAAACTAACAGCAATGCCATGGTTGAATTACTGAAATCATCATGAATGAATCCTCTCAATGCTAGAAACAAACAATAAAAATTCAAAAGCAAGACGATATCAAGCAGCTATCTGGCAATATTCTCCACTCTCATTACTACTTTCACTACTACTGTCATTAGCTCTTTTGAAAAGTTTTTGAAACCACAGTAGTCCAATATGGCACTACTTCTCAACTAACTTAGACAACTAACTTACATTTCCATCTTATTAATGAAAAAGATATGAGAGAACTTACTTTCTTCACAGAGCATGAAGGATACAGTTTCTAAGGCAACTGCAGAATCTGCCCTTTTGCCCATCAGGACAGGTGAAAAGGTTACAGAGCTGTAATACTTCCAGGCTGATGATAACAATAATCACATCTTTGTATCTGCCAGAGTGCTGGCACTATCATGAGTGTTATTCAGGGCTAATTTAGCTGGCAAAGAAATGCCAGATTACTAATTCATATGGCCAGACAAATATCAGATCATTTCTGTCAAAAATTAGCCCAAGTGCTACTACATTTCTAAAATGAAGAAAACCATGTTGGCAAATTCATCCTCTGTGGGAATTTCTACAGCAGCTGGTCTTTGAGAGATGCTCAATTAAAACAAGGCTGATGGCTGCTGCTTGACAAATCAATTCAGAGGTGACAAATACGGGGTAAAAAAGCACAGAAGCAACTGTGAGAGCACTGCAGAAAATTTAATGTTGCCATAATTAGTCAAGGAGAAGTCAAGCAGAGAAACAGCATTGTAAAGCTACGTGCTTTTCTTAACAGACCACAAGAAATTAGATACTCACTATTGTTTTCACAATTATCTAAAAATCTGAAATGCATTTTTCTTCTTCCATATGACATAATACAGTTATAAAACAGTCATAATTGTCAGTAAAGCAGAAAGAACATATTCAAATAAAAATATCAGCTAAAAGTCTCTCTGAATTAGCTCATCAGTAATCCATATTAGTATTTTTTAAAAGACCTATCAACCAAACACCAAAGGAACCATTTACCTGCTGCAATGCTGGGTTATATTTACCTCTATAAAGTCACTATCAAAAGAACTCCTAAGAGAAAGATTCAGGAAGACTGCAGTTAGACAGCTCTAATAAAACTCTCAAAACAAAAGTCACTTAAAAAAACCCATATCCTGCTGTTGCGAAAATGGGTCATCACAACACCAAATTTCTCTTGCAAAAAACAGATTTCTTTTCCTAAATTAATGAAGTGGGACAGAGCTCCTGATAAGCAAGAGGAATTCAGTCCAGGCTGGCTATTAAGGTAGAGCCTATTGTTTATATAAAAAAGACACGCAAAATCAAAGCTGTGCCTACCTTATCAAAGGTCTCTGTCATTTTTCGCATGACATCCTTCTTGCGCAAACTTTGAAACATCTCTGCTGTTACCATGCCTAAAAAAAGCAGTGTTTTGAAAAGAATAATTACTGACAACTCTACAACACTAATCGAGTCCAAACCACAGTAAGGACTTTATTAAATTTAGAAACACCAAAGATAGGGGAATTCTGTTTTATTGGTTTACACTCATAGGGGTAACATATATATAAAGAGACACATAAATTAATTCATAGAAAAAATTACTGATGAACCAAGTCTGAAATTTACATTAGAGAAGTCTGCTCTGTGCTGTCTGGAAAGGCTATTTTCTCTGTTCATTCATTTACTTCAAGGATTGACTAAAATTTTGCCCACTGCTAGTCAAAAACCCTAAAGTATTTCCCATAAGAGAAGGTATATTAGTCGAAGACCTAGAAAAAGAAAGAAGTGTAAAAGGTACATTTCTAGCTGCTTAAATACAATCAGAAGTTTCAAACTAACAGGACAGTCTTTTTAAAACTCATACTCGCCATCCTGAAGTATTTTACTAGCAGACTGTCCCCAGAAGTCAGTGCCTCAACGTTTGTTATGAAGCAGAGAGGTTCACAACCCTCTAGTAAAAGCAACTGCAGTAAGACAAGAGATTGCTTTTCTAGCTGCCAAAGCAGGAGATGAATTTGCTAGCTGTTTATTTTCAAAGATGCTAGCAAAACAAAAGATACCAGGAAACACAAAACAAATGGCAACTGAAACACTGGATTTCAATTAGAACACTCATCAAAAGCACCACCCCTATGTGGGGATTCTGCAAAGCAATGTGACATGCCACTTTAGAAACCTGACCTTGCAAACCTTGTTCAAATACAGCTCTCAGAGCTGGAATGCTGCAAGAACAGAGTCAAAGAATTTAACCAGCAGCATTCTTTTCTATTTCGCCTGCCCATCAGGAGTTCATCTTAATGAACAGTACAGATTATAAGTACATGATTTACTGGAGAGAAAAATTCTATTTCAGAAAGCACACTTCAGACTACTCTCACCCACAGACAGAGGAAAGGGCTACGAAGAGGGTAAATTACCTTGACAGCCTGAGCACTGAATGAAGAAGTTGATGAGATCTAGAAGTGCCACGTTTCTGTCTTGTTTGTAAGCTTCAACCCAGTCAACTACTACAGACTAGAACAGATTAAAGAAGCTCATTAGTCAGGAGATGAACACAGTTTGCCGCACTCCACTGAAGACACCCATAATAAAGACAAAAACTAACATTGTTCCATCTCCATTAAATTACAAAAACGAGAATAAACTCCAAGCAATTCTGTTCCATATCTAATAGCTCTAAAAGACTCTTTCAAGTCTTAAACTGATTTAGACAATACTGCCTTTCACAGATGCTTCGCTTTCTGTTACATGGAAAATAACCACAGTTTTAATAAATGTAATATAAAAAAAAAAAAAAGTTGTACTCCTGAGTTCTTGTTAGCACTGAGGTAACAATTTAATTTAAAAACAAATAAACAAAAACAACAAAAAATACACACACACATTTAGCCTCTGCACCATCTAATAATCAGTATTAAATTATATTAGCATTTTTCCCTGTAAGTTCTCGTCTTCTCTAGCACTTTGTTTGTGCAGCAGGTTTGAAATGGTTCACATACTACACATAAGGCAAAAAATAACCCCAAATTTCTAGGGCAGTACAGCTAACAGACTGTATGTGACATGGGCCTCCTGGGACAAGCCATCCAGGCTTCAACCCACGAGCAGTTCCACACAGGTCTAATAAATTCTAGCAGCAGCAGAACTCAAGCTCTGCTGCCTTTCCAAGACCTTCCCATGATGGTTGGCACAACAGAAGCCAAGCTCTTCAGGGAGCTCTACTGAAGTTAACACAGCTGTAGCATGGCAAAAGCCACCCACACAAGTATCTTGGAAAAATGAAGGTCTCACATCCAAAATATAAATGCACTTTTCATGCATGCATGCACACACACACACACTTTGCTCACAGACACTGAACACTGGAGACATATAAAAATATTTTGGGCTCCAGATTTTCATACACTTACACAATGATAGTATATACATGTGCTCATAGAGTATGGAGAGCTGGGCCTCCTCACATTGAAGAAAGTTGCTAACTATATAGATGCGCAGGGAACCTGACTATTATGCAAGCTGCTGGCAAACTGCATTGCAATGAAGGTAAAAGGAAAGTACCAAAAGGCAAGCACACAGGTATAAAACAGAAAAAAACAAAAACAAAATTAAAAGCCTGATTTTCAGAATGCTGGACAACTAAAATCTGCTACTGATGAACTTTTCCCGCATTTTTTAAAATAATTATCTTTTCATATGTTCAGGCATTGCTTTAGGAAGACTGGTTTAGGTACAATTTCCTTCCTATTTTTAAAAATACAACAGCTTCCTTTTCACTAATTTCTTGAAGTTGCAAGATGTTCTTTCCAAGAGCCATGCTCATAACAGTTTTCCAACCAAACATGTTTCTTCCCCACCTAAGCCAAAATTTAAATGTTCCACCATATAAGTAATTGAAACGACCTCTGTTTATCCATCTTCCCTCCACCAAGTCCTTTCATAACCAAGTGCTAGGAATACCTGCATGGCCTGCTTCCCCATGCTAACCACTTCAAACAAGGTAACTGCCTCAACCACTTCGCCTTTCCGCAGTCGGCTCACTCTTCTGCTACCGGTAGAATTTCTCCTTATGTTTTCACACTGCTCTCGGACCTTCCGCTTCTCTCTCTGAAACAAGTCAAGTAAACAAAGTATGTGAGAAAGCACAGCACACAACAGATACTCACAGGCACAAGTTTATTTTGCTCTTATTGTAATCATTTCCCCAGGCTGCTCAGTTTAATGCTCCAAGAACCCCAACAAATCCTTACCAAACATGACCATACTACAAGGGGATGAAAGAAAGGATATACCAGTTTGAATTTTTTCTCTCAACAATGAGTCATACGCATAGGAAGATATAACAGGAAAGAAGCTCCTGTACAGTTGCACACTACCCAGAAGGCAGTTTTCAGTGGCAGCTGTCATTTCTGAAGAATAGAAAGCAAGCACAGAAGCTCTTCTACATCTTTTCACTCACAGGTTAAACTCACTACCTGCAAATTAACATCAGCTGCACACACAGCACAGCATAGGAAAAGCACATGCTGAAATAAGCTGAATGTTCAAAAGCCAGCACTGAGGCTCTGCTGCTAATGGAATTTAAGGGTCAAGCTGTATCCAGTGACTAGCTTTTAATGCACTGTGATTGTTGCAGGTAATACTCAATTTTGTAACAAGTGAATGAACACAAAACAAACTCTACAATTTAAAATAATTAAACTTTTAAAAGCTTTAAAATTGACTTACTGGTGTTTTCAGGCTGCCATTTCTTACACATTTGCCATTCTGCGCAGCAGACTCAGGCACAGTCTCATCATGGACAGCATTCTCTCTAAAGTGTAACAAACGATGAAGGGGTTAGAAGAGAGTACACAGACTACACACTTCAGGACAAAACCAGAAGAAAATAAAAGTGAATACATGCATTTTAGTATTTTTAATTAGTTGTTGGGAAGCAGTGACATTTTGTCACTAAAAACCAAACAGCTAACTTCAAAAGTATAACAGAAATTTGGGGCCTTTTTCAGACTACTGGCTTTCCTGTAAGATATGCAGATAATTAGAAAACTAGCAAAGCTATCAAAGGTATCAAGGAAGTATAAAGTAAATGAAACAGAAAGCTGATGTTGACTTAATGCAGCCTTTGTTGACTTAAGAGCTTTGCACCATGAACCAATAACAAAGTATGCATTCACTCTATGGGCACCCTACACTAAACAAGGCAGTAACATTTGATGGGTCTACCCTTTAAAATGAGAGGAAGAAATTGTTTTATTTTGTTTATAAAAACAGGCTGAAGAAAAAAGACACATAAACTTCATTTTCAGGTCATTGCTAATATAATGGAGGAATAATTTTATAAAGAAAGATGCACCTTCTGGGAGATCGGAAGCCATACATTTATCTGCAATGAAACCATGCCATTTTTCATCATTCCCAAAGCTAACAATGTGCTTTGCCAAAGGTCATGTTTGAGTAGACGAGCTGGATCCCACTTGTGCAGCAGGTCCAGTACTGGAAGCTGGCTGCAATGGCTTCCTTTTAAACTACAGTGGCCAGGACATGAAGCCAGTTGACTTGTACTACAAGAAGGCACAAAAAGAAAGTAAATATGAGTGTGTACAATTACTTCTATTTTCATGATACTACTGCAACAAGAGAGTGTACTAATACAAGTGACCACTTTACAAACAGAAAAATAGTTTAAAAAAATTACACTACCAGATCCAGCCAACTTTCCAGTATCCAGGGTTGGCTAACAGATGGAGAATTAACTGCGTTACAGATGCGGAGCCAGCTCAACTCCACCTAAGTTTATCAATGCCAGATAAGCATTCTTATTGTTCTTCCCAAGATTGTTTTGCAAAGCAAATTCTGAGACTGAGTAGCATCAACTGCAGGACCAAAGTCCTGATGTTATTTTGGTGAGAGCAGACAGAATTTTTTATTTAAATATGTCTCTGTTTACTTTTTTGATCTATTCAGACACTTCAAGAAGTGGTGTAGAATGAGGCTTCCAAAGACTCCTATAAAAATTCTATATAAATATAAAATTGCACAAAAATATGTTAAACTTCTAAATACAATTATGCAAATGCTTACCTCCCCTATAGAGAAAAGTCCCATGAAAGTTAAATTCCATGAATAATTTGCTATGGAAAAGTTCAAAACATGCCACAGTGTTTGACAGACAGAAGCAAAGAAAATAATTGAGAATGAACCAATTCTTATACCAGCTGTCTTGACTTCTGCATGTGAAAAGTGGGATAAACTGTAGTTCCCAGCTGAGTCAGAATTCTATAAGCAACCATTCACAAAAGTTTTCTAATGTCTTCCTTGATTTAAAATTGTAAGCCACAGAGAATAAGTATCTCAAGTGGCAGCAGAGACTTCCTAGCTGAAAAGAACAAACAGCAAGGGACAGCAATATGTATTGCTTTTCTGATGCCAGTTTGCTCTTCCCAGCTTCTAGACACCACAAAACCAAAAAGAATCCAAACATGTTTGTCAAGGAGCTGTTTCTCTTATGTGATTAAATCCTTTCACTCTTGATTTCAAAGCAGAATGCAACACTGTGGGGCTGGAATAACAGGTTCTTACTTGCACAGTTTCACTGGAACTACAACTCAGGTGCCAACCAACACTGTAGTAACATGGGTTACCAGTTTCTGCACTGTAGCTCAACATAGCACTCAACACACCTTCAAAACCTTTTCCTGAACTGTTTACAAGTACTATTTAGCAACTTACTCCATCCCATAATGAAAATAAATGTGCTGCATTTGATTATCGCAGCCATAATTGAGTCCAAGTTGATTTAAAACATATAAATAATTAAAAAATCAGAACGGCTGCAGAACAGTTCTGCGAAGGACTTGTCTGATCACGTACTGCTTTCAGTATCTCTGTCGAGAACATACTTCTTTGAAGGTTTAGCTCATGCCTCTCTTTCCCAAGAACATCCTGAAGGACGACACTCTGGACAGTATCAACTGGCCCTGTTTAGTCTCTTACACCAGACAAAATGTACTTGTAGAAAAAGGGGCCCAACAAAGTAAGGAAATGCCTGGCATATGGAACAGCACGTTACCAAAACTCAGCAAAACCTGCAAGGGTGGGAAAACCACAGATCTATAGTTCCCTCATGCTGGGCTACCAACACCAAATAAAACATATGGGGGTGAAACTTGTTAGAGGTGCAACTAAGTATCTGTCTTAAACACTCAACAAATTTAACTAAGCACCAAATACTAATACTAACAAGCCATTTAGTTTCTGAACTGTTTTAGTTACCAGTGCACCACAGCACATACCTATGCCACAAGAAGCACTGGGCAACAACAGACAATTTACACAAAAGTGGAGGTTTTTTAAAATCCAGATAGTACTAATGCTCATGTTTCTCCTTTGTCTTCTCTTTTTTTTTTTTTTAAAGCTTTTAATACTGGTATTTCCAGTAAGGCGATTTGTAAGGCAGGTAAAAACATTTGTAGGACCAGCACTGAGAAAATGAACCCAATGAAACCACTGAGCAATCAAATTATATATTTAAATGGAGTTTTTATTTGCACAACTACATTTCCATTGAAGAAACTGTTAAAAAAATTAAGACATTCTCTTACCTCCTTGAGCAAAATCGGAACTACAGTACCTAGTTGAGGAAGACAAGGGGATAACTTCTGCAGTGATCCTTATACATAACTCCATATAACATCTTTTCAACTACAGGAGTGCAATGGTAGGTTTGACAAATTTTGAACTAGCTGGGTTTTTTTTTTCCACCCCATGCTATTTTACACCATGTTGAACACTTCTGCACATGCACATTCACTACCTCATGCACAGCTCTTAGCCATTTAGTTTGCTTCCATCAGCAACCAGTAAGAAGGAATACGCAGAATGCCATTTCTATTTCCACCTTTACACCCTATTACACATGGCTCAGAGACTTATTTTTACCTTGTGTTCCAGCCACAATATGGTCCTTTCACTAGCACTTGAAATATTACTGATAAGATAAAACACTTGAAGTATGAAGGAAGCCAAGTCACACATCTAATCCTCAGACACAATACTATTGTGATAACTTCTGAATTCAGTTTTCTTTTCTTAATAAACATTTAGAACAGATTTGGTGACTCACACTTAAAAAAAAAAACTATCTCTTTACCAAAGAGGTAACATATTCCTTTAGCTGTGTAAAAGGAACAATCTATGTTACTGAAATAATCCTACCTGCAGGTTTTTTAAATTATAAATTTCAAAACAACTGATTCATTTTTTAGAAGAAACATAAGAAGCTCCACTAAGCAAATGCCATTTGCCTTCCTAACACTTCTGAAGCTAAAAGGCTGGTTTCAGATGAAACCTAGTGGGAAGGACATATGGGAAGCTATACATGTCATCACAGGCTACAACTCTCAGCTTTCGTTAGCACACAATGAAGCAAAATATGTGGAGCAAACTGGCCCAGAATGTGACAGGAGCAGCAAAGATTGGGCTGCAATGAGTTCAAAGCACACTACACTGGACATCTAAGAAGCTTCACTCTTTGAAACCAAACAAGATATGCCCAAATGTTTTAACTTTTCCTTTTATTTATATTTATTCTAGTAGAACTTCTAATTACCATTGTGTAAACAATGATATGAATAATTTAGATCATCTCAACTGATGACTGAAAAATACATTATAAAAGGCAGAAGACTTGATGGATCCCTGATTAAAATAATATAAAATACATAGAAGTAACGCCCCCATCAACGCCTACAGGGAGCCTACAGATTACTTAGCACTCTTCCCCCTCAGCATCCCCAAATTCTCCACTTAAGGGAACACATGCACTGACAATGAATCTACCCTTATTTTTTTTAAGGTAGGCTCATTTGCACTGTAGTGAATAAGGCACAGAAAAGCTTGCAAGGCCAAGGTCCCTGTCAACCAGCATGAAACAATACATTAAGAAAATGCTAAACAGTATATAAAAGGAAATGAAATTGAGATATTAGTAACAACGCACAATGCACAGCAAATCCCTTTTTTCCCCCTCCCACCCAAGATGACACACCGTAGACTGCCGCGGTATCTGCAAGGCACAATCCCAAGGCACAGCATCCTAATTTACCAACAGATTTTATAGGCAACCTGTGCCAGGTCTTACTTTTGGCTGGGACGGCTGCTGGCTGCGTTGGGCTCGGCTATCATTTCCGCTACATTATTTCAGCAGCACAAACGAGCTGACACGACCTTCTGAGGAAACTTCGCCGAAATCGGGAGTGTTAAAAACTTAACAACCCTTCGGCTTCTGCGGGCGGAACAGCGGCCGAAAGCTGTCAAGAAAGGCACACAAAGAGACTTAATTCCAGGCAAACCGAGGCAGAAATAGCTCATCCCCCATCCCTGGGCCACCGAGGAGGATGAAACAGAAAGAAATGAAACCTACCGACGCCGCTGCCGTCGCTGGCGGGCGCTGCCCGGCGCGGCGGGCCCGGCCCGGCGCTGTCCCCGCGCCGTCCCCGCGTCAATCACG
>VZRL01000791.1:113885-188980 GCA_013397895.1 Origma solitaria
CGGGCACGAGCGGCGGAGCGCCGCGGAACCGGGCGGCGGGCGCCGGCGGGGATGGAGAAGAAGAAGAAGAGAAGGAGGATGAGGCGGAGCTGGAGGAGCTGCTGGGCCCGTCTCCGCTGGCCCTGGGGCCCGACGCGCAGCGCGTTGCCATCGTGCACCCCGCGGTCAAGTGGGGCCCCAAGAAGTCGCCGCTCACCACGGGTGCGGGGCTGCGGGGGGCGGGCGGCTCCCGGAGCGCTAGCGATGAATTATCCAGGGAGTTGGAATGCACTGCCCTGGGGAGTGGTGGAGTCACCGCCCCTGGAGGTGTTTAGGAACAGACTGATGTAGCACTCAGTGCCGTGGGCTGTTAGTGATGGCGTTCGGTTACGGGTTGGACTCGATGATCTGAGAGGTCTTTTCCAACCTGATTTATTCTGTGCCTAGTGCCGGTAGTGTGGCTCTGCATTACAGCGGTGAAACCGCCAAGTCCGTTTGCAAAGTACAAGCTTGGGTAAAAGGTCTAAGTTGCTCTTTCCTTCGACAACTTTTTAAAAGACAAGGAGCTGTTAGTGAGTTTTGGCAGGTCTGTGCTTTGAGTTGCAAATCATGCTAACTATATTTTGGACGGCAAAACGCCTCTGTGCAGGTTGGTCAGGGAAACAGCTGGCTGTCCCCCTTATTAGCATGATGTTAATTGCCTTCAGCCCTCAACCATGCTGCCTGCTCAGGTGGGTTGGAGTCCTTTGGCCTTAGGCTTGCCCAGAAGTTGGCTGAAGAGCAGCAATACTCTCCTGTCCCGAGGAGAGAGTGCAGTGAAAATGAAATCTTATATAAGTCCTCTAAGGGCTTTAAGTGCCTTTATGCAGTTACTTAATGATGCGGTCACCAATAATTCCTGCTATTAGATTTCTCTCAGAAATCCTTGTAACTAGCTAATATATATGCATTAATCATACACAATTAAGATACATTATGAACTTGATGCTTCTCTTCAAACACTTCTCTAATTATAAAATTGCAATAGAAAGGATTAAAGCATCTCGTAAGTTAGCTTTCTATGTATAGAATCATAGAATGGTTTGGCTTGGAGGGAACCTTTAAAGGTCATCTAATCTGACACCCCTGCAATGCGCAGGGACATCTTCCACTAGACCAGGTTGTTCAGAGCCCCATCCAACCTGGCCTTGAATGCTTACAGGGAATATTTACAGGACCACCACCTCTCTGGGAAACCTGTTCCAATGTCTGACCACCCTCATTGTAAAAAACTTCCTCCTTATATCAAATTTAAATGAAATCTCTTAGTTTAAAACCACTCCCTCCTGTTTTACTGCAACATGTCCTGCTAAAAGGTCTGTCCCCATCTTTCTTACAAGCCCCTTTTAGGTACTGAAAGGCCGTAAAAAGGTCTTCCCCAGAGCCTTCTCCAGGCTGGACAACCCCAACTCTCCCAGCCTTTTCTCACAGTAGAGGTTCCACCTGTCTGATCATCTTTGTGGCCCTCCTCTGGACCTGCTCCAACAGGTCCATGTCCTTCCTGTGCTGGGGACCCCAGAGCTGATGCAGTACTGCAGGTGGGGTCTCATAAGAGCAGAGCAGACAGGCAGAATCCCCTTCCTTGCCCTGCTGACCATGTTGCTTTTGATGCAGCCCAGGACACATTTGGCTTTCTGGGCTGCAGGCATGCAGTGCTGGATCATGTCCAGCCTCTCATCCACTAACACCCCCAAGTCCTTCTTGGCAGGGCTGCTCTCCATCTGTCCATCCCCCAGCCTGTATCAATATACTGGGGGGGTTGCCCTGACCCAGATGCAGGACCCTCAACAGTCTTGTTGAACCTCATCAGGTTTCTATGAGCCGACTTCTTGAGCCTGTCATAGTCCTGGATGGCAAGAGACAGTTTATATATGATGCTTATTCTTTTATTCCAATTTATTTTATGATGAACCTAAACCTTGTTTACTTTTATTAGTGCTGATAATAATAACAAATTGTCACATTGCAGAATAAAGTTTGTAACCTTTTCAGATTTTACATAAGCACTTCCATCTTGTACTGAAAAATAAGTGAAACTTGAAGGCACTTCTGTCCAAACATTAAAGAAGAATAGCAGTGGTCCCTTTCCATTCATTTAGGCCCTCCAGACAAAGAGCCTGAAGTCTGAATAAGTGTTTTGGAATGACTGTTGAAATACCACAGATACCACAGGAAATATGTGTATTTTACAAGAAACATTAACAATATGATGAGAAAGTGGATCATGATTATCTTTAAAAATATATTACCTTTTGGACTAATGTAACCTATTAAGTGTATAAATTATGTTTTGCTATCTAGAGAAGCTTGAAAAATTTGTTCTGAAGAGATGTCTGGCAAATCAGTACCACATCTGCTGACCTGATATCCCCGTGTAGCCTTTGTAATTTCACAAAGTCCTCAAAAATCATTGCTTTGCAATGTAGATGTTAAAAACTCAAAAGTAACTGATGAACCAGAATACAGGATTGGAATCTGCTGGTTTTAGCAATCACAAGCCCGTTTAGGTCCCTTATGAATAAATGGCTGTGAAGTTAGCAGCAGGATATGTCATATTAGTTATTCCTAAAATATTGCTATAAAACACCGAAGTATTAATCATGTGGCTTTGCACTCATCTGAAATAACAGATTTTCCAGCTAGTTATTCATTTCACTTGTAGAGGAAAAAGCTTGGTGATTTCTGATGATACAATTAAAAATTCTTCTAAATCAACAACTACAGAAATAATTTATACTGGCAGAAAGATGCTTTGTGTGATAAAATTGCATCAAACTCTTCAATTATTCTGATTAGAGGTGAGGCACTTCACTCCTTGTGCTACAGGTTAAAAGAAATACTCTAGTAGAATTTCAGTATAGCTTAGTCTTTCTATGTTCAATGCATGTACTGCAGTTATTGGAGGTCTGAGCAGTTATGATGGTACATTTTAATCTTTATTTCTTTTTTCTATTGTTGTTGTTCCTGAAGCTGAATTACAGATTGCCGAAGCTGTTGCTCTTGTAGATACTCTTCAGAACTGGACAGTTTTAGATAAAATAATTATTCCTACAAGAAATCCCAACAAGAAGTTTGTTTTTGGCAAAGGAAACTTTCAGGTTTTGACAGGTAAGGACTGAGATCTTTCAGCACTGCATCACTCTTAAATGGCAGACTTTTGCAGCCGAACTGTTTAAGGATAGGTGTGAAAATTGAAGAGGGTAAGAATTTTCTATATCCATCATGCAGGTTTGCAGACAAACTTGAAAGAATTTTTAAGATTAAAGAAGTAACACAGAATAGACATAACCGCTGCTCACTGAAAATGTGTGAGGCACCTTAGTCTGCAAGTTCATGTAATTGAAAAAAAGTGAAACTGATGCTGTTCTTGGCACAGTCTGAAATTAACAATTACAAGGGCTCTATGAACAAAGAATATGGTGCCAGTTGATGTTTTTCGAGCATTCTGCTCAGTGCAAAATGGCTTATAGTCTGGGCATTTTAAAAAGAGAATCGACATTTAACACTGTATTTTGCAATCATTATCCATCTTTTAGAAAAGATTAAAAAATTGCCCCATGTGACAGCTGTCTTCTTGAATGTGGAAAGAATATCTTCACTAACAAAGGTAATTAAATATATCAAATCATATTTGCATCCATATTGTTTGGAAGCTATTGATGGCAGGAGAAGTGGTCATTTAAGACTCTGAATTTGCAAATGTTTGTATTTGAAGCACCAGGACTGAGTTTTGTTGAAAAGAATCTTAATTCCTATTTCATTTGTCCAGTTGATATATATATATATGTTTCCAGCTCTTGTGCATGAAATTTTCCAGCAACTTAGTATAATTTATTACGGACTCTGCTCCCACATTTGCCACTGGCCCTATTTAAAATGTTGTAAAAGTTACTCAAGGTGTTTTTTTACAAAATGATGATGTTAACACAGCTTTTGTAATGAAGAATGTCAACATTTTGGATTAGCTATGTGCTCAAGTTTCTATACTTATAATGGATAGCATATTTCTTTTCCTATTCTGTGGATGTTGAATTGTATTTTGAATATGAGGTGTAAATTAGACCAAGCTTATAGTTGAATGTTTTAAATACTTAGACTTTCATTCCTAATGCTTAAAAAGAAACATTGAGGGGTGCAGCATACTTCAGTATTTTAATACTGGCAGTAAAACAATTGGTACATGAACTATAGATACTCTTAGACAAGCTTAAATAAAAACCTTTTTGGGTTTTTGTATGTGCAGCATCATGCAGGGTGTAAAGTGTATGCAAACTCTTCAAGCAGACATTAATGTTTTGCTGGTAGTTTTGAATGTTTTCCCTGATTATAAAATGAAGAGATGACAAATATCTTTAATAGATGGTTATCTCAAGTGCTTCCATTTGTTGATGAAAGGGAAGTTGAAAATGTTTCATTTCCATTTCCTAGTTTTTAGGAAAATTATTTTATAGTATGAGTTCTTTTAGTACTAGATTTGCTTTTTTTTTTTTCTTTTCACAAATATGGATCTTAAAAGCAATTAAACAGGATTGCTTCAAGAAAGTGTTTGAGAACATGCATACAACAAGCATTCTGGATTTTGGAGATGGCTTAGGGGAACTACTGCATACTTTAAGTGTCTTTTGCTGAATGAGAGCAAGGGTGTGGGGTTTGGATTGGCTGGGGGTTTAACAAGTGTTTCATTAAAAGCTTGCTATTAAATGATTTTCCTGCATTTCTCTCTATTTGTTTGTAAGCTTTAGTCATCTTTTTTCTTTTCCTATGTTATCCCTATACTTTCGCATTCCAGTATTTCATAATATTTTTACAAGGATTTAACCACTGACATGCTTGATTCTGAGATATGCTGTAAGACTTGTTGCAAGAATCCATAAAGAGCAGTGGAAGGATTCTTGCTGAATCTGATGGGCCTAGACATAAAAGTCGACTTTCTAAACTCTCTTTAACTCCGTTCTTTGTGGTCAAACAAATTTTTACTTCGCATGCTCATAATGATTGTCCATCCATTGAAACGGAATTCTGAGATCCTCTGAGTTCGAGTGTCCATGAGCTAATTAACTGTGCTTAACTGTGTAGGAATTGATCTAATGATACTGTGGGGGACTGAAGACATCTCGGTTATTTTGTCTTACATGTCTAAAGAAAGAACTAGAAAGTGCCTGGGGCGTGAAAGTCTTTGACAGATACACCGTGGTACTTCACATTTTTCGTTGTAATGCCCGGACAAAAGAAGCAAAACTGCAGATAGCATTGGCTGAAATTCCTCTTCTCAGGTACCTCGAGCTATGCAAATCACATACCTACATGTTTTAGTGACTCTTTCTTTACAGTAACAAAAAACAGTAATACTCACTGTAAAGAAAAATACATAGGGTGTCCAATGATTGATTAGAGCATAGAAGTATTTGCTATAATGTCATTGTTTTAAGCCTCTGCAGTGCTGACAGGCAAAACCAGAATGTGTTCAATAATCCTACAAAATATACTTCTCATGAAAAGGTCCCGGTTTTTTCTAAGACCAAAGATGGATTGCAAGAATACGCAGGAATTGGATATGTGTATCCCGTATATAATATTGTTGAGTTTAATAAGGAAAGCTGTAAACAAGGAAGATTAACTTATATTTAAATTTTTCATATTTCTGCATTATGTGGCATAGAAACTTGTGTGTCACAGTTGGTGTGAGTTGTGTGGATGTATCAGAGCTACCTCTGGCTCTCTGATATTTGAGAATAGCAATTAGAATTTATCAACAGAGTTGCATGCTTTTTCAAGCTACAGTTAAGCCAGGAAAATCTGGATTTTTCTTCTCCAGGTTTCTTGCCAGGAGCAGTTTTTATTTACAACTCAGTCATTTAGTGGTTTTATTTGTACTATCAGAATATCACTACTGCTTCACAATTTTTAGGCATTTTAGTATAAGTGGATTAAAGAAGATTGCTTCTAATTAACTGTTACTCTGCTGCCAGGTCAAATCTGAAAAATGAGGTGTCTCAGCGAGATCAGCAGAGAGGTGGTTCAAGATACATCATGGGCTCAGGTAAAGTCTAAATATTGTCATTAATTAGAGGATTTTTTCCTTCATAGCCTTTAAACAAATTTAGTTACGTTTTATTTTATCTGGAGGAGGTCAGGAGGAAAAATGGTGTTCTGCGTCTAGTTAAACAAATGTACAAAAATTTATTGGAAAGGAAGTTAAATAAAGTTTGGGTCTGTACTGGCTCAGTGAGTGGCCAAGGACAGACTATTTGCTGCCACAGGGATTTTTCGTAAGTGTACATGGATATTTTAGAGTGATTAGCATATGTTTTATAATTACTTTTTTGCTCTCTTAGGCAAGAATACCTAGCTTTAGTTGCATTTTTTTAACTTCACAAGCCTTAGTGCTAACTCACTTGATTTCCAAATACATCACTTCCTTTACGGTTTCTCTTGTAAACTATTCTGCCAATTACTCATTTGTATTTTTCAGGCGAAACTTTCCTAGAAACACAGAATCGTGTCTTGAAAGAAAGAGAACTTAAAATTAGGAATGCCCTGGAGAAACTAAGGAGAAAAAGGGCTTTACTTAGAACTCAGCGCAGAAAATGTGAGTTCCCGATGGTCTCAGTAATGGGCTATACCAACTGTGGTAAGCAAAACCTCCTGAAATCATAACACAAAAGAGCTTATACTGTCTAATTTTTAGTTAGAAACTCTAGCCAGAATCTCATTTATGTGTGAATAGGCTTCATATTTTAATTAGTTTTTTTGATTGTGTAATGAATATTTGTCAGTTAGGATATAGTTAGGAAAGCAGATTAAACTGCTTGTTTTTTTCAGTCTTGAAGATGTTTTGGAGAAATGCCTAGCACCTATTGTGCCAAGAAGATTTTATTTACAGTGCTGAAGACTGCACTGTTAATGTCCCTTTATGTGAATCTCTACTACTTGATCAGAATGGGTACAGAAAAGTACATGGCTGTTTAGATCACCATGAAGGCTTGAGGCATAGGAAGACAACTGAGAGTTGGCTATTGATCTGAGAAACCTGCTTAAGGAACACTGTAGCTTTTCATGGATTATGTGTAGCATTCTGAGAGGTGTTCCTAGGAGAATCTAAATAAAGCTAAAGGGGTTTTTTCTGCCTTTTTTTTTTGTTTGGTTTGGTTTTTTAGCTTACAAAAGTGAGTTCTTACACAAGGCATAAATAGACTTTGGACTAGACACTTTTTTCAGTTTGCATTATTTTAAGACAATTTCATTTTTTTATTCAGCTTTTTAAAAAAGTACACTTAGCTTGCACTAATTTTGTTATCACTTGTGTACTCAAAGATTTGCATTATACTGTATGTTTTTCTTAAATGTCATACTTCCATACTTTTAAGATTGAAGATTCAACTTTCTCTATATATAACAGTTTTGTATACACATAATTGAAATACTTTAATTAGGCTATATACTGAGCACTTTAATGACTAATTATGGGAAATATTCATGGAGTCAAATAAATATCTCTAGTATTATGCTCATGAGGAAATGCCCAATAAAGGCCTTAGCCTAATAAGGTATATATTAATAGTGCTTCTGTTTATTTTTTTAATTTAGCAAGTAAATTGTTTTATTTGACAACAGAAGCACTGAGGAGTGTGTAAGTGCATGCTTCCTAATGCTGTCATGGCAGTGCTCTTCAGAGAGTCTTACAGGTGAGAGATGTGGGTAGGTCACTTTGCAGGTCAAATCAGTCTTTGATCATCGTGTGATTTCACAGCACAGCTGTAGACACCAGTATGTGATTACATATGTGACCTTAAACCCAATTCCAAGTTAAAAAATGTAAGACTGTCTTTGGATTTCCTAACATCGTAGAGATAACTGATCACAAGCTACAATTAAAGAACTAAAATATACGTGGAAGTACATGTTGCATCATACATTTCACCTGAGCCTTGCAAATTAAATTTTACTTGGAACAAGCCATTAAAATTTTGTCCTTTTTTTTTTTGTTTAATTAGGAAAAACTACTTTGATCAAAGCCTTGACTGGGGAAACTGGACTTCAACCTAGAGATCAGCTGTTTGCCACTCTGGATATTACAGCCCATGCTGGCTACCTGCCCTCGCATATGGCAGTTATTTATGTAGACACCATTGGGTTTCTTACTGATCTTCCACATAATCTGGTTGAATCCTTTTCAGCTACCCTAGAAGAAGTGGCTTACTCAGTAAGTAGTCGACTATAAAAATTGAGAAGTCAAATTAATTTCCTTTGAGATAATCCTCACCCCTTCAGAATAAGGGAAGTTAATTGACATGCTATTCTTAGCAAAATATCTGGCTGACTATAGTAATCTCCTAGGATAATGATGTAAATATGTTAAACAAATTTTCTGATCCTTTAATTATGCAGAACATAGAGATATGAAGAAACTTCAGAAAGAGCTTGTTTGGAATATATGTGTCCTTCTCCATGATACTTAAACCAGATAAATCAGATTTTTCTGATTAAATATCTGAACAGTGCATCCAAGTGAGTTGAGGCTAGCTTTCCTGGGAGTTAAAAATTAACTAAAGCCTCTGAAATGATCTGGTTTTAACTTAAGGTTTCCTGTAGAACTACAAGTGGGTGATTGTGATGGGATGCAGGAGCATGTAATAAATATAAATGTACTTTTCCAATTATTTTCTCATTAAAGTTATTTTCCTGTGTTATAGCAAAGTGTAAAGCTGCATACATACACACAGACATTTAAACAAAAAGCCTGTATTATGAAAGCTAATGAAATTCAGTGGTAGCTAGATGCCAGAATGTTGGTGAAGATTAGACTTCACCACGTAATAGCTGGGCTTTCAAAAGCTGGCTGAAACCATCCTGTTTGTCGCTTACTCTGAAGTGTTAAATGAGAGGCAAGAAATTTACTTCTAATTAATTTTCAAAAGTTTAAAGCAATGTCCTGAGCTAAGATGATTAAACAATTTGAATGCAAATGTTGAGTTTGGTTGCTTGGTTTTTATCATGGCAAACATTGTGTCTATACTTGAAACTGGTAACTTTTGTATAAAGCTTTTTAAGTGAAGCACCAGTCATAGTATACTGGGAGCTAAACATAAGGATAACCTTCTATATTTTGAATGTAAAAACAGAATTACAAGTTACATGGGTTTTTTTCCCCTCTGTTTTTGAAACAGTTTTGCAGCCATTACTCTTCTAAAAGCTTTTGTTAAAGATCACTCTTTTTAATCTCTGGTGTTTTGAAGCCTTATTGTTACAAAGCCTTGGCTTTGAAAAAGATTGATCAGTTTTGAAATCTGATTCTGTAACTAGCTTGATTGACAACATTTGCTTCAGGTTTGTTGGAGGCAATTTGTACTCACTAGAAGTGGAAGATTATGCTACTACAGAGTTTATTCCATCATGGTCTAAAAAACAGTGTTGATTTAATACTGTTTGAGTAGTTAATTTTACAGTACTAATCTGCTGGTATATTATCAAATGGATAGGAAAGTATTTGAAATGAATTAGCAATGCAAAAATGGTATAAAATCTCTGCAGCCTGGTAATTGGTGTTGTATATTGATCCTTGCTAGGATCTGATAGTTCACGTGAGGGATATCACTCATCCAGAAACAAACCTCCAGAAAGCAACTGTTCTGTCAGTTCTGAGGAATCTTAATCTTCCCAGCCATTTACTGGACTCAATGGTAGAAGTTCATAACAAAGTGGATTTGATAGAAAGGTAAGCAAGCAATGCTAAGTGTACTTAAACATTTCTTATGTTTTGGCAGCTTTTCAATTCTTAGTCTAGGAAAGATATCTCACAGTTCAGAATATATTTAATAGTGTTTCTCAATCTTTTACATATGTAACTATGGTCTGGAAAAGAATTAATTATCTTCTAATTACAAAAGAAATAACTTGAGTCATACAAGTAGTGGCCTCTGTAGAAGGTGCCAATATAAAGTAACTTAGTTAAATTGTTCGTGCTTGGAATATTTTCACAACCTAATCTTCATGAACAAATGTGCTAGCAATTAATTTTCTTTCAGGTATGAACCCACTGAAGAAAATGCTTTAGCTATTTCTGCTCTGCATGGGCATGGTTTAGAAGAACTGAAACAAGAAATAGAGAAAAAAATACTGACATCAACAGGGAAGAAGATTGTAACAGTTAACATCAACTTAGAGGGACCTCAACTAAGGTGAATAATTTTGAATTGTATGAAGGACTTGGAGAAATGTGAAACAGTAATGCATGTCCTTAAACTTTACAAATCATATCATACTGATTTTAATCCACGTTAAGAATAACAGACATAATTATCAAAATTTTCTGACTATTGAAAAAAATAGCCCCATGAGATACACTGGAGAAGTGAAGTGAAGCCCTTCATCTTTAAAGTGTTATCTAGATAGAAACCTTTTGACCTAAACCAAAGATCACGTTTTGTGCAGTGTGTCATACCTTTAAGATGCTAATAATACTTTTACATTTACAGCTGGCTTCATAAAGAAGCAACAGTTCAGGAAGTAGAAGTCATGCCTGAAGATGGCACAGCCAAGGTGAAGGTGATAATCGGCAGTTCTGCTTTTGGCAGATACAAAAACCTCTTTCCCAACAGTAAGATTTTCATGTCATAAAACTGCATCCTGTTCTAGGAAAAGAAATTCATCTCCTCAAGAGGATGTGAAATGAAGTAAACGACCTGTTAGTCTCACAGCTGAATAGTTTATTTTTCTTCCCCAGTTGATGTTTTTGGCGCATTTTAGAAATGGACGCTGTTTCAGAAAACTTCTGTATGGAAACAATAAGAGCTTTGAGCTTAATTTGGTCAGCAAATACCAGGACAGCACTAAATTTTTTTATGTTAAACCTGTTGGCTATAAGCTGTGGACCTCAAACACATGGAATGGCATCTGACCTAACCTTCAGAAAAGTACCAAGTTTCTTATAGATAAAGCTTTTTACAGCCTTTTTCAAAATAAAATATTATTTATTAAAGTTATTTCAGATGGTCTTTGGAAAATGGAAGTTAGTGAGAAAAATGTTGTTGGTTGTATATAAATAATGAAGACAAATATGTATTCAAGCAGAACACATGAATGTAAGTAAAATAACTACCATGTCTTACTGCAGTGAAGAAAAAGAAATCATAATTAAGGCATTAAATAAAGTTACCTGTGGACATCTTTTACCCATACAGTTTTCTTGCCTACAGTAATTTATCTGCAATACCTATTACTGTGTCAGTTCTTGGAGAAAACATTTAAGGTACACCAAACCTTTTCACAGAGGAAAACAAAAGAGAAAAAAAACACAGCCACAATGGATCCATTATTTGAGTTATGAATTACTACTGGGAACCAATAAAACAGTATCACAGAAAGGAGAAGCCAAACTATTTCAGTCCGTGTTACACAGAGAGATCAAGTTTTATTAGAGTAACAAGGGTACAAAAGAGGGCACAAAAGATAGGCAGAAAAACTTCTGCAAACATTAGCATCTTGTCAGACATCTGAATTTGGGTTTTGCATATAAAGTGCATTTTTAAAGTGAGGTACGTGGATGAAGTTGCGTAGTGAACTTTACACAATAACTGCTTTTGTTTTAGTCCTGATGCTTGACATTTCTGTTGCCTTCATGATTGTCTGAATTTATTACACGGTTCATTTAAAAAAACAGAATTAATATGCAATCGGAAACAGTATAAACCTCTTAGTTTTGACATAAGCAAAAACTACTTAGTGACAGGAAAAATAATTACAGAGCTACTAAAATAGCTAAATAAAAGACCAGGTGTGAAACCCCAAATGAGCATGATAGAAGCCAAGTATCTGTATTTCTAGAGCAATTTAAGTTAAGATCAGGAATTAGTTTCCTCTGAGTTTGTTTTCAATGTGAGGCATACTTTGGCAACACCTAGTAAAACATTTCATTGCCACAGACAAAACTGTGTAAGGGCCTAATTTTTGGTATCCTTATCCCTGCAGAACTGGCAGTGTGCAAATACAATTACCTCTTACAAATTCTAGATAATTTTGTGGCTACCCTGTTGGTAACGGGGCTCACAACTGATACTTAGCACACTGGTGTATATAAAATCACATCAAATTTGATTGTTAGTACAGCACCTCTGGTATATAAAAAATACTTTTTAACTGTTCCTTTTATTTAACACAAACTATAAAATGGACAAGTCAAAAGGAGTAAGAATTGGGGTTGCAAGTAGTGCAGAATATCCTTACAATTATAAGAAAGATAAAATCTTACCACTAAATAATTCATGCAGCTACTGATATATTTCTCCTTCTTAGTCCTATGTGAAATAAGGTTGAGTTCATGGGACTTTCAGTATTGCCAGCTGCTACAGAATCAAAGCACCTCCAAAAAATTACTCCTGTAGCATAGTTCTCGAGAGACTTCAGCAAGGTACACCCACTCTCTTTCCTGTCCAAAGGCCTCAAAACCCTGATGATGTTGAGAGACCTTTTCTTGCTGAGCCTTTAAAGCTTCTCTGGTTTAAGTTAATTGGGCCTTTATGGGATTCAGGATGTTTACAGCACTGCACAATAAGTGCAGATAAAGCCTGTTCAGCTTTTCACAGATTAAGCAGCTAAGAATTAAATGCTATTTGTTCCACCTCCTCTATTTGACAGGGCAGTGGAGGATTAATTTTTGTGTTCAGTTCTATCACATCTTTGACAAAATCATTGTTTCCTATAAAGTCTCCAGCAATGATGTTAATACATTTTTTTTTTGGTCCTGGATACTGCTGCTTTATCCATATTTTCAAGAATGGAAGACTCTGGAGTGTCATTTTCTTCAACGATCCAAATGGGTGTACAAGAATATACCTTAAATTTTCAGTAAGGTTAATCCCTGCTACAAAGAATTTTCCTGAAACAAAAATCAGAAAGTGACACATTTAATATTCTTTTGAAGAGAAAAGAAACTTCTCAGTATTGCATTAGCTTCACATCTCATTCCAGTGGGGATCATTAAAATACTAACTTCACACTCTTTCTGTATTATTTCATGTCTCTACAACTGTTTCCCCTTGTTGCAAATGCATGCTGTAGTAAACAGTTTCTGAGCTACACTCGGTTATCAAAATATTCCAGTTTAGCTAAATTTGTCTAGTTATTCATTGCAGTCTAAAGGTTCTCCACTAACTAGTCCTCCTTTGTAAATTATGTTTGTTTCTGTGAGGGTTGCTTCCAAATGCTTAGCCTTCCCCTGTGATGGATGGGAGCACAGGGTGCACCCACATGAGCCTTCTCCTTCAGATGGGGAGTGCACTTGTGAAGTGGCTCTCCACATCACCACGCTGTGCATTCACTTCAGAAGCTGTGTCAGAGCTTCTGAGCCCAACCTCTGTCAGATTATCCTGCACCAGCATGCTTGAGTGCTGCTGTTTAATGGCGCAGCTACACCCTTCATGTACTGCTCTGTATCACAGAATCACTAAGGCTGGAAAGACCTCCAAGATCATCAAGTCCAGCATTTGACCAAACACCACCATGGCAAATAAACCATGGCACTAAGGGCCACATCCTGTTGTTCCTTGAACCCTTCCAGGGATAGTGACTCCACCACCTCCCTGGGCAATGCTTAACTGCCCTTGCAGTGAAAAAATTCTTCCTACCTCAACATCCCCTGGCACAACCTGAAGCCATTTCCTCTTGCTCTGTGTTGGCTGCCTGGGAGAAGAGGCCAATTTCCACCTTGCTACAACCTCCTTTCAAGCAGCTGTAGAGAGCGCTAAGGTCTTCCCTGAGAGAAACCTTATAGGGTTTCCTTTCACAACAAGGCTAGTGGAATGCACTGCTCCCATCATCTGTGCTGCCTAAAGCAGCAAGCACTGGATTGAGGAAGCAAACTCCTGCCCATGGAACGGGCACAACTGTGCCAGCGAGCTGGTCTGCGCTGAGGGCTCCCTCTCCATGGGTCACAGGAGTGAGGTGGCTGCCCCAATTTCTGTAATCTGTGCGTATACATACACTGACATGTCCACAGCACCAAAGACAACGTGACACTCACCCAGGGGTGGGCAGAGCACCCAGCAGCCACGGGCACACAGCACACACAGGGTGGCTTTGCATTGCCATAAGTGCCCCTTCTCTCCTCCAAGTGAATTCCCTGTGCCTACCTGGACGGCCCATCCGCTTCATGCGCTCCAAATAGCGAATGAGAGCGCGAGTGGATGTTTTGTTTCCCCACCAGTATGGGATCGGAGGCCACAGCTCACAGTGCTTCTCCAGCTCCACGTCCTCTTCGTATGAGACTATGACCTGATGGCCGAGGTGCCACATGGTCCGAAGAGTTGGCACCACCTAAGAGGAAGCATGCCCAGGTTGAAGTCAGCAACACTGCAGTGTTCCCGAAGTCCAAATACTGATGTGTGACATCACCTCAGCACAGATTCCATTCAGATAAAGCACAGTAGGTGATGGGATCGTTTACAAGCTACAGGGCAATAGGACCCTGGAAGCTTCAGCAAATTCCTCCTTTCCTCAAACAATTCAACTATGAAAATGTACATAATTCAAGGTCTTACACCTGTATAACAGGAAGCCATCCCTGTATTAGCCCTTGTGCACAAGCCACCGCTGAAAATTCCCCCTCCTCAGGGGAGGAAGATACAGACCATCTGCTATAGGAATGCAGACACAAAGAAGCAGGAATCATTTTGGCAAATGCCCCACATTGATGCAAATTTGGCACTGTAACCATCGAAGAAAACTGAGCTGCTTAAAACTTGGTAAGACTAAATGTGAATCTCCAAGAGCTACATTAATTCTGATTTCTCCGAGTGGAAAGTTTCTGACATTGGGGTGTTCCAGATATTTTTAACTGAGAGAGAGGAAGACCTGAGTCAGACACTTTCCCTAACAGACAGATGGGCTGAAAAAGCTGTTAAATTTAAGTGTCTCAGTATGAAATCACATTTTCCAGCCTCAGAATTTACCATTGGAAAGAACTGAGGCCCTCTGAGTAGTTTTAATTTGCAAAACCAACATATTTAACAGGCATTGTTTTTTCCTAAGAATGTTGTGGTTAAAAACTATGTTTGCTCCTTGTGAAAAGGAAATGGTGGCTTTTTCATGTTTCAGTTAGCTTATTAATTAAAATAAAAGCCAAAGGCACTTGAAAATTATTAATGTGAATATTTGAAGAAAGCTGAGGGTTGAATGAATCCCTCTCAGTTTATCCAAAAAAGAGAGAATGCAAGCCCACATTAGGTCAGAAAATACTGCAAAATTAAGGCACGAGTTACTCAAGCTACAAAACTTTGTGGTTGACTGAAGCCTTTGCTTTACTGCAGCTGCCTTTCTAAAGCTGGAACCTCTTAAACAAACAAATAAAGATGTGTAATAAAAGAAAAAAAAAAAAGCTACCAGAAACGTGTATGTGAACACAGGTGCTTATTTTGCAAACAAAGCAGAAATGGAAGTCTAACAAGGGATTTTTAAACCCTAGTAATCCAGATGAAAGGAAGACACCTTGAATAGTTAAGACAATTAAAATTTTAAGCGCAGTGTAATATTGTCACGCTGTGGCCTGTGCCAGTACTACACACAGATCTCAACTTAGCAGCTGCTTCATTAACACTTTGACACTTTGACAACAGAGATGCCAACAGAGTCTTGAAAGACAATTTGTAACAGTTTATTTTAGAATAAGTCAGCAAGCACTTGGATATTTGATGGTAAATCTAAATCTGTGATCCTGAAAAATCCTACAGCTGCCTAAACTGCAATCGTATCACTAGCAAAAATAGTGAGATCCATTGTGCTGGTCACAGACCCCACAGAAATAAGGCTTTCCTACTCAAGGGAAGTACTAGGTTTGTGTTTACTCCAGTTCCCTTCCTCCCTCCCCCTAGACAAAACTTGGAAATGTTCTTTCTTCAGTGATCTCAGACCATTCTTTCAATGCCTTCGTTCAACAAATTGTCATCAGCAGCTTGCCCCTTTTGCAGTTACTAATCTTTTTCTTTTTAAGAGCTGGCCACATGTCTGAAAGCAAATTTGACCACCTTCTCCAGTATCTCTGCTCATCCACGACTAACACACTCAAGTTATTTGGGGAAACAATAAAACAGTGTCACTCAGGTCTTCAGTTATTCAGCTGAGGCCTGAATATTCAGAATCCCTAGTTTTGCTGAGAATTGTTGTATTTTAACTCTGCTGTACAAAATGCTTTGAAATGGTAATAGTCACACGTTACTGATACACCAGCTTCAAAGGCTGAATTTGAATCGCAAACAGGGTCATCATTCTCCTGTACCACTCACATCTCCAGAGAGAACCCTCTGTTCCTGTGCATCTTTGAAATGTTAATTGTTTAACCACTAAAAGCTCCCACACCTTGTAAAAAACAGAGGGAGCTAAAAGTCTCAACTTCTAAAATCTAGCAATTAAATACTTTCTGATTATTTAAATTAAGGCTTTTCAGGAGGTTTGGGTGACTGAATGGCAGGTGGGCAGAAACCTGCTTTGCAGAAAAAGACCTGAAGGTTCTCGTAGACATCAAACTGAACTCGAGCCAAGAGTGTGCCCACCTGGCAAAGGTCAGCTGTGAACTGGGCTGTGTTACCAGAGGCACAGCAGCAAATCAAGAAAAGGGCATTTTCCCTTCTATTCAGCAGGTGTGGGACTGCATCTCAAGTACTGTCTCCAGCTGGGGCCTCCCCCGTACAAAGAAGTCATTGAGGAACTGGAGTGAATCCAGCAGCACACAACCAGAGGGAGCAGAGGCTGCAGCAGAAGCTGGAGCAGGACACACAAGGACAGGCTGAGGGAGCTGAGTCTGTCCAGCATGAAAAGAGAAGACTGGACAGGTCTTACTGCTGTATGCAAATACCTAACGGGTAAATGCAGAGAAGACTCCTCAGATATGCACAGCAAAGGATGGAAGTCAGCAGACACAAGAGATATTCTATCGGATAGAGAAGGAAAACACGGTTACTGTGAGAGTGGTCAAATGTTGCATAGAAAGGTTGTGGAATCTCCATCCTTGGAGACATTCAAGAATGAACAGGACACGGCCCAACGTAACTTTAAAGTTGGTCTTGCTTTGCACAGTGATGTTGGACCAGATGACCTCCAGAGGTCACTTCCAACCTGAAGTACTTTAAATAGAAAAAAATTGGTTTATAATTATTGCTGCGGAAAGGGAGAAAATGGGTTCTTTAAATTCTATCAATATGTAGCACACGGCTTTTCTTTTCTTTTTTTTCCTTTCTTTTTTCTTTCATTTTCCTTTCTTTTCCTCTCTTTTCTCTCTTCTTGTCCCCTCCTTTCCAAGAAAATTCAGACAGGACAATGGATGACAGTTGACTCTACTATTGGCCCACAACTCAACAGACATAATAGTCAAATTTAATTCCCTCCTCCACACTGTGGAATGTAGGTTTGCTTTATCTCCTCAGTTCTATTAGGTAATGACCTATATCTGATGCAGCAAACGTTACCTTTCCTAGTTTAAAAACAGAGTGAAAGTATAATATATCTAAAAATTTGGAATCAAAGATCTCACTGTGATGTATCATTCTCTAAAAAACAAGAAAAAAAGTATCTCATACTTACATTTCTGGGACACAGTTTACACTGGAAAATCTCTTTTATACAGGCAACAAGATGATTATGAAGTCTCTTCGTTAATCCATCAAAATTCCTGCAGGCTATGATGACAACTTCCTGAGGATGAGTTTCTAACCACCTTAATATTTCCCACAGAATATCCTACAAGAAAGAAGTATGGCATCTTAGAAAGTTATCTGTGCTATGCAGGGGAAAGGACATAAAATCAATAGAGCAGTGACAGTGGAGGAGACTCACAATCACAATAATGAATACCAGTGTTTTCTCAAAAAAATAAGTGTTTCTGCGATTATAGAGGGCTTTTAATGCCTTTCTCTCTTTGATAACTTCTCTCCTTACGAGGGAAACAGGACTGCCCTGTGTGCCATCCTGGGACAACACAAGATAAACGCCAGAGCATCGGGCATGTGGTAGGGGATAGGCAGTGGAGAGCAGGCACAAAGTCTGGTTCGAGAATGGGGAAATGATTGATGCTCCAGTATCACATGCAACTGCTGAAACTAATTTCCAGCCCTGCTGATTTTCTCTAGTTTGAAGTCCTCACAAAAGAAAAACAACCTACTCAGAAGACCTTGAGCCAACATTTTCAGATTATGACGGCACTTAAATGAAAGAAATGGCACTGGTTTTATAGCCGTCACAAAGGTAAGGAAAATACCTGCACAGTAACAGTTGTGTAAACCATATGCACGAAGTACAAATTCATAGATGGGTCATTAGCCTTGTGGGCGATCCTGAAATCCAGGTATCTAACTCCGGCGTCAAGCTGCTCCGTCACAGTCAGGACCTGAAAGGTGAAACAGTAGACAAAGGTCCTGAGAGCTTGAAAGAAATTTGTTTCTTTAGTTTAGAAAGCTGTAAGAGGGGTACAAAGTTATATAGGATTTTTCACAGATCTTTCACCTTTAAAATGTCACTATACAGCACCAAGTTGCAACTTTGAAGCATTTTGCTCTCTGACAAGACGGACTCCAATTTTCCCACAGCATATACTGCAGGTACAGATTAGATTCGTTTCAGATTGCTGCCCTTGTTGTGTTCTGAAAGTTAAAGATCCATTAACCTGTGCATAAATACATGATTGCTCTCCACACAACTATTCATTAAAAAAACAACTGCAGGATCAGCACCTTAGAAATGCTGTATTTATTTTATTAGATCAAAGACTTTACCGTGGTTGTCTCTGCGGACCTCACACATCCTCAACAGAAGGGAAAACAAAATATAGAAAAAACTACTAGCTATTGTTCTTCTTCAAGATAAAGTTTCTTATAAAGTTTGAATTAACATGTAGAAGTCCCACAACACAGAGGCACTCCTCTAGTTCCATTTCCCTCTGACCTCTTCCACTGGATTTAAGGGCTGAATCGAGGTGATAAAGCTGTTTCCAGGGCAAAAAGTCCCAAGTGATACATCTTTTCCTTATATTAAGACTCTCTTACTCTAAGAAAATATAGTCAATTTAATTAAATATGTTTATGCACTAATTTGTCTCAGTTCAACCTGCTAGGAATAAAAATTTAGGTTTCAGAAACCATACACAGTACTGATTTAAGTCAGAAAGGAGTGAATGAAAAGCTAAATCACTACAAGGCATGGCATCTGAATATCCAAATTTGTAGCTTTAGCACTGAGACAGAGCTTAAGACATGGCAGGATGCTCACCCTGCCCAGTTTAACCCCCTGAGTTCCTGTTCTTTGGACATGAATTTAGTGTCCCCAGGCTGTGCCTGAGATGCCGGGCTGGGACAGCCCAGTCCCATGTGTCCCGGGGTCCAGGGGTGCAGTGGGTCTGGCCAACAGCTCCTTCTGTGCCTGCCTAGTCTCCACCAGGCTGAAGAAGTTGCAGGGGTGATCCACACCCCTTGCCTGGAGCACGTTGGAGATGGGAGCGTACACGGCTGTAGGTCAAATATAACCTGTGTGGCCAGAAAGAGCACCAGATGAAATAGCTGCACTGAACTGCCCTTTAGATTAATTCATTTCGTTTCTGTTGACTACATGGGAAAAGTAGACAAGTTAGGCTCTAATTAGTCACCTGGGTTTGGATACTGAATTAGGCAGTGTAAGCATTGCCCCCTAAAGGGCAAAATTTAAAAGGAAGCCCTGAGGACAATGCTGCTCAGCGCTTCAATCTCAGACCAGGCATCCAGGGCATGACTGGAAGTTACACAGCCATTACACAGGAAACACTGGGGCCTCCAGACTGACAGCCACAGCAGCTGGGGCTCAAGCAGGCACCTCCCAGTCACTGGGGCGTCCAGGAACCTGCAGATCCTACCACCAGTAGGGCTCTGTGGTGTCTGTTCTGGATGCCAATGGGTGGAGTCCTCTCCCTGCACAGCTAACTGGAGCACCACAGAGCTAAGGAGGGGCAGGATTGTAGCTGTGCCTCTTTCCTATCAGCACTGGGCCACTTCCTGCTTGCCACACTGGGTTCGGACCAGAAAATTACTATAATGACGTTAAGAGATTGTTTGTCACCAACAGGGTCACTTCACCGGCCAGAAACCCACAAGTTAGGAGGTTTCTAAAGCTTTCATTGGCTGAAGTCCCAAAGCAAAAAGCAGCTCAAGATAAACAAGGCTCTGTGCTAAGTGAGTGCCCTTCCAATCAAGTCATCATTGCCAGGTCATATTTGATACTGGTAGTGTCTAAGATTCCAGTTTGCCAGAGCTGCTCAAGCACAACAAAAGAAACTTTGGCATGCTCATTGCCATTTATCAATTATTCAGTTTTAATTCCCTAATAACGAACTACTCCTTCAATAATAACAAAACCAGAAACATTTTTGGTACCTCTTTGATGTCAGGAAAGTCTGTTCTTTGGAAGAATCTTCAAAAGCTGTAGCTTAAATCATGATCCCCAATTTTGTCTTTAACATACATTTGTAAGGAACAAAGAGATAACTACTAGCTTTATATTTGCACATTTAAAAAAATTAACTAAACCTTACATGATGGACCACACCTTCATTCTCTTAATCTTTATGGGAAAAAAGAAATCCCTTCAACAACAGATCCTTCTGTCTCTGCTGCTGGGTGAAATTCAGATGGGGAATATAGATGGGGAAAACAGCTGACATCTCACGCAACAGTGATAGCAAAAATGACAAGCAGTACCTTCTGAACAAAGTGCAAGAGAAAAAGCCTCTGTTGATTACATTAATATTAAATATTATTTACCACAACAACATGTGGAAAAGGGTTTCTAGTACCAAGTGATCAGCTTTAAGCAACATCTTTGTTTAAGTATCATCCCTGCCTCACCTGCATGCTTTTTCCACAGAAAAGATGATCAGGTATGTATGGCTCCTATCACATACTCCAAAGTGCTGGATTTCTATCAGAAAGAGTACTTTTCTTCATATTAGCTGGAATGGAACTGTGGTTTGGATTTGTGTTGGAAACAGTGTTGATTATCCAGGGATGTTTCTGCTATTGCTGAGCAGAGTTTACAGACTCAGGGCTGTTTCTGCCTCTCACCACACCGCACCAGTGAGGAGGCTGGGGGTGTAAAAGGAGTTGGGAGGGGACACAGCCAGGACAGATGACCCCAACTGACCACAGGGATATCACACACCATAAGGAGTCATGCTCAGCATTTAAAGCTGGTGGAAGAAGAGGGGGAATGTTCAGGGCAATGGTGTTTGTCATGCTAAGACACTGTTACACGTGGGAGCCTGGCCTTTCTGGAGATCACTGAACATCTGCCTGCCCATGGGAAGTGGTGAATTAATTCCTTATTTTGCTTTGCTTGCACGTGTGGCTTTTGCGTTACCTATTAAACGGTCTTTATCTCAACCCATGAGTTTTCCAGCTTCCACCCTTCCAGTTCCCTCCCCTGTCTCACCAAGGGGCAGCAGGGAAGCAGCAGTGCAGGGCTGTTTCTTGCTGGGGTTAAACCACAGCACCCCAAGCATGGCATCTCATGACAGCACAGATTTCTGTCATGTACACTCTCAGCCCTGCAGCACAAGCTTCAACTTTGCCAAGGCAAGAAGAGAACACCAGACGATGGTTACCTGTGTTGTAGACCACTTCATGATAATGGGGTGCACAATGCAGGGCATACATTTGTTTAGAAGCTTCACCAGCTTGGACTCATTGCCACTGACAGCAGAGCTTTTATCCAAGCAGTAAGTCATAGTGTCATGACTCCCTGTAGAATACAAAAATAAATGTACAGAAAATCTCATTTCTTAACTACTCAAGACCACCTTCCATGGCTACATTTCATGTGTACACCTGACAGGCCACCCCATTTGTGAGCCACATACCTGTACTGTCTGAAAGTCTCTATAGTTATGACAAAAAGGTGGAATTTTCTGCAGAGGTTGCTCACCAAACATTAGTAAGCTTAGTGTGAAGTCCTTCTGAAGGGAAGGCATTGAGACTTTGCAGTAAAGCAGTCCCCATCTAAACTACACATCACTGTTGTTTGCCCCAAACCACAATAAAATGGTCTGCTTCAAATGGCATCTTCCCTCGAAATAATTACCTTGATGTAAAAACACTTTTTTTTTTTTTTTCAGGGAGTAAACAGCTGAAGGCTGAATTTATCTAGAATTTTACTTGTTTTCAGAGCTGTCAAAATGCAGAATTCCATTCTCTGATACCCTCATCTCTGCCTGGGAAGATATGACTGCAAGCAGAAATTCGTCTTCTTACACCTTTGACTGGACCAACACCTAACTTGGCACTTTAAATATTTATATCTTAAGTATGTGGTAAAAATGTCCTCCTGAACTAAACCCCCACCTCCCCTACAAAAACAACAAACAAGGCGGGTGCTTGAAGGTGTCAGAGGCAAATCCAAGTCTAAGTTTATGAGTGAACGATGAACAAGATCCTCATCTGATGGACTTCAAAAATTACCTGACTCTTTCCAGCACAGGGAATCACACAGGCATCAGGGTCAAGTACAACCTGCCCAAATATTTTATTTCCTTGAAGTCTTAACAAATCTGACACATGCCTTGCATCCTGTTTAGATTAAACTCTTGCAACTCACAATATCTTCAGGACAGGGAACCAGCGATTTTGCTAGCTTTTCTGTTTTATTATTTCTTTCAGTTTTATAAATCATCAGTCAGAAGAGCTAACAACTCAGTGAAGTGACTTGCTTGGATCTTAACAGAGTATCTGCAAAGAATCTGCATGTCATTTTAGGTTTTAGGTCTTCTGTCAAACTAATTGTTCACTGGTGCTAGGGACTGCTTTCTTTAATTGTCAGTCTTACTGGTGCCAGTGGTAGTATTTCTAGTAGACAGAGTAAAAAGGATTGGTTTGGAAATAAAAATTCTTTGGAACTGTCATAATAGTTTAATGTCTTACTCAATTTTTTCACCTTCTAAAAGCCATTTTTGATCTATTTTACGGTTTAAACACCCAAACCACACTCACTGCAGATGAGAAATCAATATTGACAGCATGAAATCAAAGAAGTATATGTTAGAAGAGGTAAGAGTCAAACTATTAAATACCCATGGACCAAACCCAAGTCTAAGAGAGATGAGCAGGATTCCACTGCTGGGCGTTGCACCCACAGATGCCAACCAGCAAACGGATAGTAATCTTTAACTCACAAGTCTTTTGTGATGTCAGTGAGTTACAGTAAGGAAAGGAAGATGGGTACATCCATGACACAACATATGTGATGCAGAGGCAGTGAGCTAGCACCAAGCCAAGTAGCTCCAGACCTTGAAGCAGCACCTCCCCAGCAGCACTGTGCTGAATCTGGTGCAAGTACAACACTAATTAATGACATTTGCCGCTGTCATCATGCTTTCAGAATGCACTCTGTCATGTTTCTTGCATGCCTTCTATGAGATAAACTTCCACTTCCAAACTGGGTTTCCCCCAGTCATTGCTCCCTCTGGAAACTTGCCAGAACTGTCTTGACCTGGTTGGTCTTGATCTGTTTGTGTTCTGACTTGGGCTACATCAGTTTTGTAGGTCAGCTGGGCAGACACCAAAATATTCCAAGCTAAGAGCCTGCAGTGCTCTGTAAATGCCCTCTAATGTTTGCTGAAATGGACTAGCCTTCAACTATTCTTCATGCCTGTTCTCCCTGCAGGCATATTCACAAGAACAACAAACAGTTGCGAGAATAACAAGGTCACCCTTAGGAGGAGAGCCAGGAAATCAAACAAACCCGTCAGCAGGTTCTCCACTTTCTACAGTGGCCAAGAAACACCAGGTGAAAGTCTTACAGAAACAACATGGCTCATTTTCCACCAAAACAAAACCCCACTGAGTGAGCTACTGACTTTTTGAAGGATTTTTGCAACAGGAACAAAAAGAAAAATAGAAAAAGAGAAGACTCTTGCCTTCTTCAGTCATAAGATAGATATATATTTTCTTTTTTTCTTCTCTTGATGGTTAAAGAAGAAATCTATATTTTTTTCTTTTATACCACCTGTCCTGGGTCCTCTTACATAGGCTTTACCCTAAACAGAGGTGTGCTTTGTTTTGAAGTTAACATCAATTCAAATTGCATACCTAAGAAGCCACCATGACGTAAGTTTCTGGGTTTCAATTTTAATTGGAACTCCACACTCCATTAGTTCACAACAGGCAGAAAAAAGCCAAAACACTATGGTTCTTGGGTTCTGCCAGGGCTCTACCCACTGAAGACAAGACTTCACACTATCTCTAAATATATGCCTTTCCTAAAATTCACCTATGATCCTGGGGCCTACATAAAACATTCATCAACACACTGTGCTGCTTTCCACCCAAACTACCTGTGGCATCTACACATGTGAGAAAAAACGTGGGCTAGACTTTCCTTTAGTACTGTTTTTGGTGTGAAGGCAAATGGAATAACTCAAGAGCTGACAGTCCTTCACTGTCTCCCCATGATCACATTATACCATAAATTTTTTTGACAGAATGAGAGGGGAAAAAAAAATCAAGGCAGCAGAAAGAAGCAATAAATATGATCAAAGACAGGTTAATGATACACAGGTATCATTTAAATGCATCTACACATAATACGATAAATCCAGTTTTTATAAGCAGGATCATGTAGAAAAATCACAGTCTATATTAATAAAAACATGTTAATTACAAGTCTTGGTTCTCCTTTTTCTGTAACTTCACAGCCACTTTTAGACAGGACAAAGAAACAAATAATAAGGTAAAATTTTATTTCTCCCCTTCTGGAAACAATTTATTATATAGTAAGTCACAAGAAGTAATTAGGAAAATTTTATCATTGCCTAATTAAGTCAATCCTTAAGATTATTAATAGCATCTGACAAGATGATGCAGAGGGACTGAAAAAAGTGCCTCTTCCTTTTCAGTTCTAAAAAACAATAAAAAATTCCTTTTTTACCCCTCCCCTCTACGAAACCCCAAACATTACAGACCAATATTATTCACATAACATCACACAAACCCTCCCCCACATACTGACCCAAATAATAAACATAGCCATCCTGAAATGGGATAAACAGGATATTCCAACGCTTAAATGGCAAGCTAACAGTGGAAAACAAAATTTAATCTTTACCTGGAAGAGCTAAGTGATAGAGGGGAATATCCCAGAGCTTCTCTGGCAATCGTGACATCCATCGACCATTTTCGTGGCAAATGTGAATGAAGGTTTGCAAAGGGCCTTCCATTAGTATGTGCTCTTGGCCTTCATAGGGTGCTCTGGGAGGGAAAAAGAAAAGAAAAACAATAAACCATTCCATATACTGCAGCTGAATTAATGGCATTGCACCTGTGTAGAATGGATTTATAGATGTTACAAAATGCCAACCCTTCTCTCAAGTAGTCGCAGCAAAATGTCAAGAGCTTGTCAGCCACGATATATGCTTCTTTTGATAACATTGTCTCCCAGCACAATGCCAAAGGGTGGGTTCCAGCCTCAGGCTTGCAAATTGACCAAGTGAAAGAAAAAACAGAGCCAAGGCAAATATACACAGTTTCATTGGTATGAGAAATTACTGTCTATATCGGCTATTGTGAAATCACGAGTACCTCCCTCCGGTGTGAAACCACGTCCATTCCTTTACCCTTTGCAGTCCCAGGAGCATGGCAAGTGGACTGATGGCAGGGCTGGGACAGGGGCTGGGTCTGCTACCCTCAGATCCCTGAACAACACTTACCTTGAAGGATCAAATCAGGTACCGCAGGAGTAACTCTACAAAAAGCCTTTACAAAGGTATCAGGACAGTGGATTTGCAGGTCATGCTGGTGTCTGGGGTCAAAGAGGAAAACTTTCCTCTCCTTGCTCCTGGTTTGGAGAACACCTCTTGATCTGCTCCTATCACCCCTACAAGTCCACAATCGTAAGGATTTCACTTTGATCTGACCTTCCTGAAAACTACTCTGGAACAGTCCTTCTCTGGGATCTTCTGCAAAATTTGCAGTGGCCATACAGGAATGCCAGTGGATGTAACCCAGATGAGAAGTCATGGCATCACCAGGGCCTACTAGAGTTATCCTGTTCATTTTTCATTTTATGACTTCCTGGATTATGCAGAACACAGAATTAAGTTCTCCATATTTTGGGTTTTTTTTTCCCTAGGATGTTCCTAGTTCCAGTGGTCTAGAGCCCTCCTTCTTTTCACTGCTTTCAAGGCTCTGTTTTGTCACAGCTAGTGTGACAGCTTCTTTTAGATCATGGCACAGTAATTACCATCATTATTATCACAGTTTCCTTTTTAATCCGTTTTAAAAACTGTCAATATAAATGATTCTTTCTTGTCTGCTACAGCAATGGCAGTCAGATACCTATTTTCATAAGTTTTGTACTCTGCAAACACCTTTGTTAGTCCCTGGTCCCTTTTGCTGCATCTTAGCACATTCATTCAAGATGAGCCACAATGCTTATATGAAGAACATTTCCTTAAACATGGTGCAATAGATTGTTTTTTTTTTTACAACATAGGGTCATCTGAAAGGCAACTTTAGGAATTGCATTCCTAAGTTTTATATCCACACCACATATAACAGATAGGATCTGCTTTTATACCTGCCAATGCACATAGCATCACTTGCCCAGCCTGCCTTGCTGTGCATCTTTGAATTAGTGTCTCTGAGTAGAGTCACCCCAGTTTAGATTACAATGGGACCGTGCCAGCAGAGGGAAATGCCTGGCACCCCTGGCGCAGTGACACAGGCTGCACGTGCCTGGTGTGTAACCTGGGGCTTCCTCCTGGTGAACAGCAGCTGCCTCTGAGGTTAGCCATACACACAAGGCCTTTGCATAAGCAGGGGAATAGTGGTTTAAACTCTCTCTTGCTTCCTCTGTCTCCTTATTTTAAAAAACAGGTATCTGATGGGCTTAGTGCGAAGTCAAGTGGGAAAATGCCCATAGATTTATTCAGGAGAGCTAAATAAATCTTTTCTCCCTGAATAAACAAATTGTCTCTATCAGCTATTCTAATTCTTGGAAAGCTGTTCAGATCTCAGGCAGATCAACTCACCCATCCTCTGGCTCTGCACTTTAACATGACAAGGTTCTGTCCCCCACAGACCCTTGTTCAGACAACAGGTACCTGCAGCTAATTCTGTCACCTTTTGCTGTGTTTCATGCTTCATCAGACAGCACAACCACTGCTTACCCACAGCTGTTCTTCTCTGTACCAAGTCTCATCAGCGTCGACAGGGGCTGCAGGTGTTAGAACAGCATTGCTGTTTAGTAGCTGCAAAAGACTGGATGGTCTCTTCTCCAGCTCTGCAGCTGACAGGAGCTGTGAGGCTGTGACACCCCAGCACTAATGCAGGTCCCATATGCAGGCTAGAAACCTAACGATGAGCACAGCTTTTCCTCTTTCTTGAGGAAAACTCCCCTTCCAGAGCCTTTGGGGCCCTCCAAAGCCCCCACATTCCCCCACAGTAAGACCCATAAGCCCTGCCAGGCAGTCACACCTTGTCCTGGCACAAGCTCCTTCACACCAACAGCACTCCCAGGATGCGTCCCAGGGTGCAGGTTTGCCTGCTGCCACTCTCTCCTCCTGCCATGTGCTCTCACCACCTTGCTTGGGCTAACACAGGCACAGCCCCAGAGCCGGCAGAGAAAAGCTGTGTTTCTGCTGTGCTGGTCCCTTTCTCCAGCTCACCACTGAGTCAGGACAGCCCAGCACCGGCCCATGCTGAGGAAATCCCTGCAGAGGCATCAAGCCCAGCAATTGCCTTTGCTGGGCTGTGCAAGAGAGCCCTTGGCATTGCCCAGCCAAAGCCCACAGGCAGCAGGTTCTCAGCCTAGCACAAGCTGCCAGCAATGCCCCAGCCTCTGCAGGACCACGACACTTCACAAGGAGTGTCCTGCTGGGCCTGAGGAAAGCCAGCAGAGAGCAGAAACAGCAAGACCAAGACCAACTGCAGTCCTGCAAACACAGACGTGAGAGATTCACATCTCATTCTCCTCTCCCTCTTCTTCTTCCACAGTACCCTGAGACTGGGAATGGCAGCTGCTGGCAGTGCATTACAGGACCTGCACCATGGCCATCTGCTGATCAAGTCTTGTACAAAAGTGACCAGATCAGATTTTGTCCTGATCCCTCATGCAATGCAAAACCCTTGATGTTCACAATGCCACCTCTAAACTCAGCTGCTGTCTTATGCTTAAGACGAGGAGCAACATTTACGGAGAAAACAAGGTTTGCCTGGAAAAAAGAAACTTCAACCATTAGCTGCTGCCTCTCATGACTAAATCCTAAACTTTACAAAGGAGAACTGTCTTTATTCCCCTTTCCCAGACAGGCAAGTCGTCCCTACATACACTACTGCGATAAACTACTGTGTTGGGTTTGCGTGGCAAGATTTTGGTGGGGGAGGTGGGGGGCTAGAGAGATGATTTCTGTGAGAAGCTGCCAGAAACTTTCCCCATGTAGAACAGCACCAATGCCAGCTGGCTCCAAGGTGGACCTGACACTGACCAAGGCTGAGCCCATCAAAAACAGTGGTAGAGCCTCTGGGATAACACATTTCAGAAGCGGAGAGAAGTTGCTGTGCAACAGCAACAGCAGCCAGGAAAAGAGGAGTAAGAACATGTTAGAGAGACAACTCTGCAGACACCAGGGCCAGTGTAGAAGGAGGGGGAGGAGGGGCTCCAGGCACTGGAGCAGAGATTCACCTGCAGCCCATGGTGAAGACCATGGTGAGGCAGCTGTGTCCCTGCAGCCCATGGAGGTCCACGCTGGAGCAGACATCCACCTGCAGCCTGTAGAGGACCCCACACTGGAGCCAGTGAATGCTCAAAGGGGGCTCTGACCCCATGGGAAGGCCACGTTGAGAAGGCTCCTGGCAGGACCCATGGAGAGAGGTGCCCATGCTGGAGCAGGTTTGCTAGCAGGACTTGTGACCTCATGGAAGGGACCCACACTGGAGCAGATCACGCAAAACTGCAGCTTGTGGGAAGGACCGATATTGGAGAAGTTTGTGGAGGACTGTCTCCCATGGGAGGGACCTCACACTGGAGCAGGAGAAGAGTGTGAGGAGTCCTCCCTCTGAGGAGGAAGGAGTAGCAGAGACAATATGCCATGAACTGACCTCAGCCCCCACTCCCCATCCCCCTGCGCCACTGCAGGTAGAAGAGGTAGAGAAAATCAGGAAATCAGAAGTGAAGTTGTACTTAGGGAGAATGGAGGGGTGGGGGGAGGTGTTCTAAGATTTGCTGTTTATTTCTCATTACCCTACTCTGATTTAATTGGTAATAAATTTAGTAACTTCCCCAAGTCGAGTCTGCTTTGTCTGTGATGGTACCTGGTGAGTGATCTCTCCCTGTCCTTATCTTGGCCTATGAGCCTTTCACTAACATTTTTCTCCCCCTTTGCTGAGCAGGAGAGTGATAGAGAGGCTCTGGTGGGCGCTTGGCTTCCAGTCAGGAACCACCCGCCCTACCTGCCCTCGCTCCCCTTGTTCGTGCCAGCTGTCCGACCTTCCTTGGGTGCTCCGCATGCAGGCAGCAATCACATTTTGAGGACTTTAGCGGGACACACGCAATAAACAAACAATAAAACGTGCAGAGGTGTGAAGCCGCTAGAGATCACCATGCTCCGGCCCCGGGACACCGAGAGCATGGGGCTGTCCCTCGCCCGGGCCGTGCCCCGCCGGAGCGCGCCTTGCGCGCACAGCCCCGAGCGCTGGGACACGGCCAAACCACGGCCAACGCAGTTCCGGGCGGGAGAGATAATTAAAGAACGATGCATGATGACATCAGTAAAACATACGCTGCAGCCGACCCAGAAGCTAAAAAAACCCTCACGGGAATTACAGGAAACCCTGTGAGGAGCAGCTCCGAACAGCCCCGGCGAGGAGAGAGCCGCCAGCCCCTCAGAGCCGATGGGCACCGCGGGCTCCGCGCCCCCGCCTGCCGCGGCCCGACCTCCGAGGAGCCGCATCCCTTCCTGCCTCCCTCCCTGCCTCCCTCCCTGCCTCTCCGCTCCTCCGCAACAGCTTTACTCACGCCGAGGAGCGACTCCGTTTCCATGCTGGCTGCTCGGGAGGCCGTGCGCACCCCAGCTCGCCCGGGGCCCGCACCGAGGCGGGGCGGAGCTGCCCCGCCCGGCTCCAGTGGCCGCAGGTTTGAGGAAGATGAAGAAGGGGCGGGAGGGATGAAGGAGAGGAGGAGAGGTGTTTGTGGTGAAGTGGCGCTGCCCGAAGCGCAGAGCCGCTCTCTGGATTGACGGGGCATTGCTCCGGGAGGAGCCTGCGGGGGAAGCACCGAGCAGCGGCGTGTGCCGTGCTGCTGCTGCTTCATTTGACATCTATTAGTGCAAGAAGGCTTAAAATAGATATTTACAAACATAGATATACATAAAAGGTACCTTAATTTCCTGCTCTCTCTGTTCAACAAAGCTTGTCAGGCCCTCAGCTGTGGTGAAATTCTCTTATGATGGCACCTGGCAGAAATCTTGGCAAGCTCTTCAAAAAGCTTTTCTGTGTAAAGAGGCAGGAAGTAAATAAGTGAGTGAATGTCATATAGAGGCAAACATGCAAATCCTCGGCACAGTTCTGGAAGCAGGGTGTGTTCTCAGCCTTCCCAGAGAGATGGAGAAAGTACCTCACCTATCTCTTAGTGTTCCAAGAGCACACTAAAACACAGTTCCCTAAATAAAGAGCAGTGAGCTGAAACTCCAACTGAAAGAATGGATAGAGAATATTAGCTCCCGTTCCTCCACAGGGCAGCATTTCTAAAGGGTCACCTACAATGGAACTGGGACCTAACTTCTCTGGGATCTGCAGACAGGATTAGCAAAACTTCAGGCTGCTGCGGTGTTGTGCTTCTTAATGCAGGGATGTATTTTCCAGATAGGCCTATTTCACTATCTTCTTTTTGCATGAGGCAGAGCAGTATACACGTACAGAGCGAAACTTGCTGTGGTGCCAACAGCAGCAAGATTGGGTTAACATTCAGCTAAACGAGTCATTGCCATTGGTGAATCCCAGGATGGCAGGGCTGCCTGGGCTTCAGGGTGATGCTCACGTATCAGTTATATGTATCAGTTCAGGCTGCTGTTTATACATCAGCTCTTACAGAGTATCACAAGACTGGCTGGAGGTACATGCAGAATAGATGTGCATCAAGTTGTAGCGCTAGGCATAAAAAGGATGAAATGCCAAAAGAAATTAAGTAAAGCAAAGGAGAAGATAAGAAAGAAAAGACACTATTTGATGGCTGTGTGGTTTTGCATCACCGTGATAGAAAGTAGCTGAGAGCAGTTACAGAGAAGTATTATTGAATATTTCAATCAGAAAAATCCAGGAGGACAAATCAAAGTAATCTTTAATTCTGCACTTGCTTAGAAAGTTAAGACTATGAAGCTGTGACAAAACAGCAGTCAGGCAGCCTCTGGATACTACCACAATGAATACAGTACAGCCAGACATGGTTCCAATCTTGTGAAGCAAACCTGTGTGAAGTTGTTTGGACTAACAGGTAAAACATGACTGTAGAAAGAAAAAATTAAAAACTATTTGTATGCATTTGGAATGAGCAACAGAAAACTCAAAAAGAAACTGAAATCGTGCATTTTATTCTGCAGGCCTTAGAACAGGACTTTGCACCCTAGTAATGTGAAGTGTCTGCTGAGTGATGTGAAAATGATCTTGCAGGTCTCACCTCAACAGAAATATTCTATCAGGAAATCTCAAGCCCTGTCCAAACCCTTTTAATTCCCACCCTTTCAAGTCTGAGTTTGTGTCTCAGTTCTTCTTTGTTTGCACTGGAATTACCAGAGATGTCAAGAGAGTTGCTCTTGGTTTAGTTCTGAGATCACAATCTCTCAGAAGGGATTTAGGAAGACCATAAACCAGTAACAACAGGAAATTAATCAGCAAATTATTAAATCCCTGAATAAGCAAGTCTCCTGAGGAGCAGTCAAGGCAAGGATAACTTTTAGCAGTATTTGCAGAAATAGTGATAAGCAGATTTCAAGATGAGAAAACACGGACATGAAAAGCCCAAGGTTTGTCCGCCTCACTAAATAAATGTCTGCGTTAAAAAAACAGAATGGAGTTCAAAAGACAAAGAACTTACCCAGAAGGAGCTTATCAGTTTTTGAAGCATTCACTACTGAAGAGGTTTGAAGCTGGTAGCATCTGCGTGAGTCAAAACAGGCAGATACATCAGTGTGGGGACTGATGGAAATGCAGGTCTGATTTATAAGCTTTGGATCAGAGTGACATTTCTGGTTTGTTAGTCACAGCGACAGCAGTCATGGAGCCTTAAACTAGACTTTATATATTTAAACATTTTGGCATACCAAAATATGATACTCTCAATCTGAGAGAAAGCAGTTAATCTGTTCAGATGAATTAGAGGTTTGTGATAATTTTGAAAATGCAGAGTATTTGAGATGTTGCATGAGACATTTGTCTTCCAGCCCAGTTTTTTTATCTTCAGATATGGATCACCTTTACTCTATGCTGTAATGTACAGAAATACCACCAAGCATTTAAACAACCTTAACAGAATTCCCTGGATTTTGGGTGTTTGTTCTGAGGACATTTGCAACGCCCTGGGCAATGTGTGTGTTTGCTCCTGTCCTGACTTACTGATAAGTCCTCTCAACCTTCACCTAATTTCTGTCTTTGGAACAAACAGACAGCTCAATATTTCCGAGGGAAGGTTGCATATCTAGGGGCAGCAGTCACAATGGCTCCTAAGAGTGGGGAAGTCATTGAGGAGGCAGCCTGCAGCACCAGGGAGGTCACTCTGGATAATTAAAAGACCTGGGAAGAAAGGTGCAGCCCAGACCTGCTAACAGCTTGAAACTGCTCCGCTGTGTCTGCTTCTAGAGTTATGAAACCACAATGGCTACTCAAGCTTGCAATGCAGTGAGCAGGATGAGGATGAGGATGGGACGCAGTCTGGAGCCCTCCTTTGCACCTTGTCCTCCTGTGTGGGGCTACCTGTCAGCGAGGTGCCTCTGACACTGTGGCACCAGCTGGCAGGAAACCTTAGGCAGAAGCATTTGGGTGGGATTTGGGTTGCCTAAACACATTGCAGAGTGTCAATTCCATCATAAAGGAACAGCTCTGGCTTTATTTGCAACAGGTAAAGTCAGTGATAACATTCGGTGGCTGGTAAAAATGCTACTGGGATGGTTAGACATGGGGTATGGTGTTGCTGAGAAGAAAAAATAGAGCTGAATTTTATTGGCAAAAATTTTAATTGAAATTTTTAAGAAAGATAAACATTGGGGAAAAATCCTCAAATTCCTCTATTTTGATCCATTCCCACCAATATCAATGAGCCTTCAGTGGGCATGGATCAAGGTGCAGGCAAAACAATCTTCCTCTCAAACAGAAGCAAGTGAGATTTTAATTTCAACTTAATTACACCATTATTGACAAGAAGGGTTAAAATGCCCTAAAATACATTTAGCACAGCCAGCTTACTTCATGTCTGGCACTAACAGTGTTTAAAACAAGACAAAAAGTTCCCTTCCAAGACGCACAGGACAATTGCTCGTAATGTCCTACTGGGAAGAGAAACTTAAGGGGGAGATAAACAAAACTCTCTCCTCAGACCCAGCATCTGAGAAAACATGAGCAAGAAGAGAACTGGACTTTGTTGCTAGAACCTAACACAGAAACTAGGGAGACACAAAAAAATAAATGCATTCCTGTCCACCAGAAAGGATTTCAACATACAGGGAGAAGGGAAGTCTCCTCATTCCTCCCTTTGCCTTTAGTTTGTTATCTAACCCTTTAAAATTGTGGGAACTCCCTGTTCTGCACAAATCTCTGCCTCTTTTTCCTGATTGGAACAGGTCAGAAACAAAGCCCTCTACTGTGATGTCCCAATCCCCAGAGAAGCTGAAGTGACTATAGCCCCACACCTTTCATACAAAGGCAGCTCTCAGCTCAGCATGAGAGGCAGCTCCTGGGCAGGACTGGGCTGAAGCATTGCCCTGGGAAAGGTAGGACCACCCAGACACTGTGCCCTGTCCATGTGCTTCCTGTGTGCAGCTTCTAACTTAGTGGCACACCCACAGGGAGGAGGAAGGACTATTTTTGTGCTTCAATTCATCACTTCGGTGAAGCTGACGGAGTGAGTCTTGTGTCCTCCTTGAGTGCCATAAATAGCATCCCACTTTCTTCCTGTGATCAGTTGTGAAAATAAGGCGTCTGTGTCCTTGGGGACAAATTTCCAGTACTGGGCAAAGGTCGGAGCTAACACTGTCTGGGTCTTTAGGCCATCCAGACTTTAACTCCTGTGGTTCTCATGTTGGTTAAGTCTTGGTGACTTGGGGCTCATAATGGATTTTTGGGGAATATTTGAATATCCTTCTAAAGCTGGTGAGTGTTTTTTCCCCCATGCATTGCTGATTTGTACTGTCAACCACAACCATAGCCTGCCATGGATTGAGGCCGTTTAAAGGCCACACTTCAGCAACAAAGATGACCCACAAGCTGATACAGATGAGATAAAGTGGGTCCTCAGTGCAGAGCCAGTCCTATTCTATGCCCTGCAGAGTTGTATCTGTTGCAGTTTCATGGACTTGGTGCTTCTTTTTCGGGCTCTGCCTGCATTTCACATCTGTTGGGGCACAATAGCAAAAGCATGCAAGGATGGATGATCTACAGTGATCTGCAGTAAAAGTTCATCTTCCAACAGAACTGCACCCTGCAAACAGCACAAGTTGTCCCTGGCAGAGGATTTAGGTGCAGGGCTGGTAGAAGCTGAGCTCAGGATGTCAGTGTAGGTCAAATATTGCTAATATTAGGGGCTAAAATCTACAACAGAAAAATTATGTAAGTTTCCAAAGGGGACAGCTAACCTAAGAAAGTACTTCGTCTCTTATTACATTTACTTATTTTATTGCAGGGTAACAAAGCACCATATTGACCTCCCACACTGCCATGGGGCAGTAATTTATAGCACAGTAATTTATAAACTACTTGATACATATTACTGGGCCTTTTTTTTTTCTATCCACATGGCCTAAATCCCTCCATCCATTGGTAGATTGTTTTCCACTGGTACTTGTGTCAGGAATGTGGAGCTGAAAAATTGCACAAGGGCTGCACCTACCAGGGTAGTCCCACTCTTGCACACCCAGGACAGCAGGTCTGCTGGAAGGGTACATACAAACATTCCAGTTAACATTTCCCACCAACAGTTTGTGTTACAGGGGTTTTTTGCCTGAGCTAATTCATCAGTATTCAGAAATACACTAAGTATGGCCCATCTTCAAGCTTTATAATGGTGTAATAAGTACACTTCAAGTTGTTACACAGCATTTTTAGTTAGGGAGCGTTGCTATCATGATGTACAACATGCAGACTGCAATGTTGTCTGGCCACAGAAGCAGATTTGCCAAGTCCCAAATGTTAACAAACCTCCTTCTACTAAAAGCAATGGTAAGAAGCCACTCCAATGCAGTGGAAGCTCAGCAGCTCTGCACGAATGTCACAAGCAAGATACAGAGAAGCTGCACTTGCAGTGGCCAAACCCTACTTGACTGTCAGTTGTTTTCATGTTTAATCTTCCATGGCAATTTTCTTTCAGTTGGACTCCAGATGCAATAAGACTCTTCTAACCACCCCCTGCCATACCAGGAAAAAACATCCACTGACTCTTACAAACAAAACAAATCCTACACAAGCCTTATGTGTGAAGTCTTCCTGCTTTGACAATTGGCTTTTGCATGGATTATGAGGTTCCTGACTGACAGGTTTTGCTGTAAAAACAAAGCTGGGGCTTTTTCTTACAGTTATATACCTCCATACCTATTTTACCTTTAATGATCACGGCAAGGGCAACTTGCCATTACAATTCATAGCAACAAAACTCAGTAATAAACACCCCTTACTGGAGCATATGAGCACGTTTTTTACAGCACATGTTAGAAGCTACAAGAAGCAAGGACATTTGTGGCAAGCTGAAATGCAAGTTTTTCCTGTTCCCTGGCTACAAGTGAAGAACATGATGTCGCGCCCACTGTTGCACTTGTTGACTTTTTTATATGAACAGCTGTGCTAGAAAGATGAAAGAATTTCACTCAGTTCATAGGCGTGGTAAGAACCATCCGCTAAAGATTTAGACTTTGTTCTAAATATATTTGGACAATTTCTAATCCTGAAATGGTCCTCAGGTCCTCTGGTGTAGGCAAAACTTTGTATTGGGCTACAGGTTTGACCCATATTTTCGGTCTCTGCACCACATTGAAATGAAGGGCACAGCTAGTGGGGAAAGGAGGTTAACACAAATCCAGACAATTGATGGTTTTAACTAGGGGGGTTATTTATTTATTTTCTTTTTTTTCTTTTCTTTTTTTTTTTTGGTTAGGTTTTGGTTGGTTTGGTTCTTTCTTTTTTTTTTTTTTTTTTTTTTTTTTTTTTTTATTTTGGTTGTTNTTGGTTCTTTCTTTTTCTTTTCTTTTTCTTTTTTTTTTTTTTTAATTAGCTGGTTTGGTTTTGGGGTTTTTTAAGGGGAAAAGCTTTTTAGGGAAATGAGATTTATGCAGTTGCCTAATCTGGTAGAGTCTTTCTTCCTATTTTCTTACTCATAGCACTTTTTAAACCATAAGCTGAACTGAAGCAAAATCTAATCAGCCATATCATGAGGTTCTTGAAAGCAGCCTCTCTTCAATGTTTTTATTAACAGACCCTCGGGTTTTAGGCCAAATGCAAAGGAGTGGACATTGCATGTCTCCTGTGGAGGTCATATAGAATCCTAAAATTATTAGAGTTGGAGCAGTGACCTCTAAGATCATTGAGTCCAGCCTTTAACACTGTGTTCGCCTCTAAACCATGGCCCCAAGTGCCACATCCACAGACCAAGAGGACAGAATGTTCAAGAAAGGGGGTTTTTTTCACTTTCTTCCTACTGCCATAGCTGGAGGGGTCTGATATCCCTACAGAGAGCTGTACACCACAGGGTGTACTTGCTGCTCGTACCCTGCCTAGGAGGGTCCTGGTGATTCACCTTTGAGCATCTATAGCCTTTACATCTGAAATCCTTCTGAGTGCTCCTCAGGCAGTTGTGTTGCAGCACCAAGGGGACCAAGCCCTAAACAGCCCATCCCACGCCAGAACTGCCTGGCTTTGGCAGGAGGTTGAAAAGGAAACCCCTGCAAGGGCCCTTGCAGCCCCAGCAGTGCCACGTGAGCCTGCAGCCACATTCCAGGGCAGGAGATGTGACCAGAAAAACAGAATTAGGAGGAGGCCAACACAGAGTCACTTTATTTTTAGCAGGTAGGGTGTATGCAGCCACACTGTCATACACCTGCTTCTCCTCCCGTCAAAGCTTCACTTTCTTCCCAGCTGCTTCTGGCTACAAGCTAAAAACCCTCTCAAGTTATCAGGGAAAAAAGAGCACATCTAGCATGACCATCATCCAACCTGCTTCAGATTGGCTCAAACAGAGACACACTGCTACCAACAATTTCTAATTGGTTTCTACCTCCTTCCTAAGGACACCACATAACTGAAGACTCACCTTACAGGTGCCCTTACTTTTTCAGTGGAATGACCATAGTCTCCAGCCTCACTTTTCTTCCTGCTGCTTGTCCCTTTCCTTTTCATTGATGATCATCTCAGCAAGGAAACTCAGTCATTTTTCAAAATACCTGCTTTTGTTAATACAGTCAGCCAAGGGATGCAGAAAGCTCTGCCTCATACATGTCAAGTTGCTCCTTTCCAAGCCTGTTTTCTCCCACTGGATCCCATGGTCTGCAGGACTATGCCTACAGTTTGGGACCCAGGGCTGTTTCTCAGCTCTGGTGTTGAGGAGCACAATAGGGTGGTGTTCCAGACCTACATCAAGGTGAGACCCAGCAGGCACACAAATCTCTGTGCTTCTCATTTCTGTACAAGGTGCTTGAGCAGGTCCCCCAATTTGGACAGCCAGGAGAGAAGAACCTCAGGACAGAGGCAGCCAAGGACATTGAATTTTTTTTTGCCCATGACAGGAAGTATGCTAAATTTGAATGTCACCCACAGTGGCTCGCAGTGGCACTGTAAGGCAGCTGTGGGGAAAAGAGGCAGCAAGATACCACCATGCAGGAGACAAAGGTTAGCAGCTGGAGAGCAAGTGGACAGCTAAAAGGGGAACACAGTTCTGCTGACTCTGCATTCATATTTTGCCCACAAAGTGTGCTACTGAGGAAAGTGCTGGTGCCACATTCCTACTATTGCAGCTTGAAAGCAGATGATGAGATTGTTTAGCTAAAGCTAATAAATTGCTGCAGGGCTGGATGAAGGTGAAAACAATGGTCCTAAAAGGATAAATAAATATTTTTCTGAGAACATATCCATAAGGCATCAAAATATGTGAAACTCACTCTTCACCCAACAGCCCTGAGCTTCTCATTTTTAAAATCAGTGTAAGTAAAAAATCGCCGTATTATTTGAGGCTTGCAGCTATTAACATGAGGTTGAGAAATGCAAGTTTCTTTGTTCTTACAGTCCCAAGTCCCTTTGCTCTCACAAAGTTTAGGAGAGGGTGACTTAAAGGAAATGTAGGATACAACTGTGCAAGCACATTTATGCAGAGGTCTATGTTCCTTTTCATTGCCTTGCTTACTGGAGTGTGACACCCTAGAGAACCAAAACTAGTGACATGTTCGTGTCAAAATACTTGCGTACAACAGGAGAATGGTGAATTTGCAGCTTATTCTTGCTCAGTATGGTCTCCGTGTACCATTCAGATTCACCTGAGAGCAAGCAGTGGTGGTTAGGCTGTGGTTCTTCCCTCAGGTCCTCCTGCGTGGGCTTTCTACCAGAGTTTTCAAAGAAGAGCCATCCAACAATGATATAGACAGACAGACATACAGAGCTGCTGTCTTAATGTCACACATTAGAGGAACCACCCCAGCCACAGAAGTCCCCAGCTTGCGCAAGGCCTTGGCATGATAATCATGGCTAGGCAGAAGTATTTGCACAATCTCCAGTTACTGTTTAATCCAACACCTAGGGCAAAATGTCAGGCTATTGTCTTGCAGAAGTGCAGAGTGATGTCAAGGGCTATAAAGTTTCTTATACAAGCTTTCTCAATTCAGGCTTGGAAAAACACAAATAAAAACATGACTCATATTCTGACAGAGCAGCTGAGGCTCAGCCTCTACTTTGAGCAGAGCCTCAGCAGGCATGTCTCTTCATATTCCTGTCTCTCTCATCTTGATTAGGCAGGTCTCCTTCCAAAACAAAAGCCAACCATCTTGCTCACTACGTAAGAAACAAGGGCTGGGGAGCCTGTTTCTTTCTCCACTCTACTTTAAAACTTATCTCCAAAGGTTAGCCCGCAGGCAACAGGCACGGCTTCACTTTGAAATGTGTGCAGACTGACAGGAGCACAAACAAAATATGGATTCATGTGTTTTCCCACAGTTATTCAGTAAGCCTAGAAGTCTCTAGGGAGTTTCTTAAATACACACAAGTTGTGTGTGTAGGTGCCCCCAGGGGAATGGAAAGGAATATAGATATCTCCTAGACAGTAAATTCTGAGGTGTTTAGTCCTTGTGTAAGCAAACAACAAAGGAGAGCTCCTCATACTAGGACAGACATAGTTCACATAACCACCTCCCATTCTCCTCCCTCCCTGCACACAGTCTTCATTTTCCTGAGGGTGTTGTGCTCCTCAGCAGCATTTTGATTGCTTTATCCATCAGCTCTTGGTATCGCCTGGAGTCTCATCTGAACCAAACCTGGCCTGCACCTGGAAGTCATTCCCTCGAGAGGAGAGTCAGAGCCACACAGCAGAGGCTGCGGTAGAGAGCAATTTCTAGGGAGGAAGTCATTCCATCCGGACTAAAATCAGAGACACTGCAGCCTTGAAATTCTCATTTCTCTCCACCAGCTTCCTCTAACACTTCTGGCAGCCAGTGCCCCATCTCCAGGAGACAAACAGCTCTAATGGGAACTAATTGGTCACGGTTGCTTTAGGGTGTTGCAGAGCAGTTTGCTGACACAGGCCAACGCTGCATGAACAAATGTGCCTAATGGTTCATCCTGTACCAAGATGATGTGGCAGTACAAAGCAGGCTGGAGCCAGGCAGGGGCACACTGTTCACCATTAGCCAGAGCATCTGACAGAGATGTTGTACACACTTTTTCTTTACATCCCAGCTCTGTGTCACCACAGAAGGACAGACAGCCAATACCTGGTCCAACTCAGAGCCTGCTGGCACAAAAGAAATCACCGAGCTCTTATGGCATGTTTAAAACATCTCATTGGGGGTTTCTTTAGGAAATCAACACTGTGTGTCATTATGCCCAAGAACTGTGGGTTGGTTGAAGGGTCACAGTGTTAGATTTACTGTAACATTGGAATAGGGCTTCATCATGAACTGATTCTGCCTCAGGTCTTGTCTCAGATGTATCATCTGTTTCCTGGAGTATCAAATTCAGCATTTAAAAGGAGTTTCAGTAAGAAAGGATGATGCCAGCAGAGGTCAGTGCATCACCATACTCAATCTCTTCTAGCTTATCTGGTAAAAAAAGTGGGGTTTTTTTAGGGGAGGAAGTGATTTTAAAAATGTTCATAAGTAACATCTTTGAAGAGGAATCATCCTAGTCACTTCTTGATCCTGAGAATTATAACAGAGGATGAATGAACAACAAAACTCCCTATTTTTAAAGGAAAAGAAAGAACTTTTGTGAATCTAGCACTTTTTGACATCCGTTTCTCCCTCACCCCTCAATTGCACAAACATTTGAAGCAGATGCTGAAAATAAATGAGAAGTTTATAAAATTACCCTATGTGGTTTTAATTATAAGAAAAATCATTAACATGACAGGAGATGTCCCTTATGAACAACAGTTCACCTTAAGACATTGTCTTTGCATCAACTATCAACAGTACATGGAAATGAGTGGCTGAAATGGATAAAGCCAATTGTTAAACGGGAAGTTTGCTTTCTGCCCTATTGGGAAGTCCCTTGTGACAGATTGTAGAAAATAGCAACTCCTTCTCAGTGACCTGCTTCTTATGGAAAATCAAGAGCAAATTCCTAGGATAGCCACCCTAAAACCACCCTGGCAGCTTCGATGCCTGCATGCCAAGGAGATATCACCTACACTGAAGAAGTGGCAAGGAGCTGACTCATGTTACTCCCACTCACTCTTGAGAAAGTCGGTGCAAACAGACCTCATTGGCATTGGCAGCAAGTGGGAGAATGCGGCAACAGCTGCAGCAGCCAGAGGAGAAAAGATGGAGTCTGAAGGGCTTGCTAGCAGTTTTCCTGGGCACTAACTTTTGCCTTCCCTTCTCTCAGCAGCAACTCCCACTGATTCGAATTACTGCAATCCCCACGGCACCAAAACCCACCAGGTGTTATTGGAGTAGGAGGCAGCACATGGGGCTCTGCTGGGTCTCTGCAAATCTGCTAAAGATTTCTTAAACAATCTGGTTTGTGCATCAGTTACCCAAGAGTGGAGATGATCGTGCTAATCTCTCTCCAGCTCTTCCAGGAAGATGGTCTTTGTGCTTCTGTACAAAGTTTTTTCTAACAGGGTGCGCTCAGAGATGTTGTAGTGATAGGACAAGGAGTAATGGGTACAAACTGAAAGAGGAGAAATTTAGGTTAGATATTAAGAAGAAATTCTTTACCTTGAGGGTGGTGAGATACTGGAACAGGTTGCCCAGGGAGACTGTGAATGCCCCAACACAGGCAGTGCTCAAGGCCAGGTTGGATAAAGCCTTGGGCAACTTGCTCTAGTGGAAGGTGTCCCTGCCCATGGCAGGAGCGGGGCAGATTAGGTGATCTTTACAGTCCCTTCCAACCCTTAACATTCTATGATTCTGTGATAAGTTGTGGTTGCCCCATCCCTCCAAGTGTTCAAGGCCAAGGCTGCATGGGGCTTGGAGTCACCTGGTCTACTGGGAAGTGTCTCTGCCCATGGCAGCGGGGTGGAACTAGATGACCTCTAAGGTCCTTTTTAACCTGAACCTTTCCATGATTCTCTGATCAAGTGTCCTTTACACCCCACTCTCGTACCAGCAGTGTAATGAGATATTCACGAGCTGCAGAGAGGGTTATTAATCATGAAAAAGGAAGCTCTTATCAAATGAGGGGAAACCAATTGAGCAATGTCAGGCTCCAGCATTCCTTAACAGAGATGATTCCCGAGCTAAACTACATAAATTTCCTCCTGAGAACAGAGTTTGGAGAAGCCCTCCAAGCACTGGGAAGGCAGAAGTGACCACTGTCACTACACAGCCCCATTGCCCAAAGGCACAAGCTTATGACATCACTCAGTGACCTCCTAGGTAACATTTTAACCTTTTGGCTAGTGCTACCTACATTTGAGGGACAAATCCAGGTCTCCATAACACTGAAGTGGGATTCAGCTCAATCAGCTTCACACACACCTGCAGTAGAGATGTCTACTGAAGCACTGCCCAGGTAACCATTACACAGCTGAGACTCCTTTTGCAACCAAAGCGAGTAATTAATTGTAAGGGCACAATTCACCAGCCTCTAAAATCAGTCTGCTAAGTTACACCCTCAAGCTGCCTGTTTCTCTTCTCCGCACAGTGAAGAATTTGTTGGTTTCAAAGCCATAACCTTTTATTTTAGGTTATTGGGATTTGGAATTGTGTCTTCCAGTAACAGGAGCTCTGGCCCAGGTTGAAGACTGACAGAGGCAACAAGAGCACACCGCTGTGGGCAGCCACCCCAGGAGCAGTGTCTGCAGAGTATGAAGAGATCCCAGACTGGAAGACACAATTCCAGATCCCAATTTGTTCCAGGCCAGCAAAAGTACATCCTTCCCCAAGCCAATACCTTTTTTTTTTGTTGTTTTTTTGGACAGCAGGAGTAATTTACGCTGAAACATCCCAAAAAACCCCTCTGTCCCTGGATGCATTCATACTACAGTATAATCTCAAACTAATCTTTATGTTTCTCATTCCTCTTTTCCCCAGCAATACTCCAGGTCATCTGGAGCTTCCATCCTTGTTTTGTAGCTCCTAAGAGAAATAAACCTTCTTGAGCCTTCCTGTACGTTTTTGTAGATGCATTGAAAAGATAATTTTATGTCGTATTTCCAATGATTGTGGCTACTCTGGCTTTACTGAATTCCCATCACGAGAGCAGTCCAAGCTGCTCTAAAGAAGCATGTGCAAGGGCTGGGGCGGGATGGGGGAGAAAGAAGACTGAAAGGGGATAGAGGCACAAAGCACAGCAGAAAGCAGGACTGGCCAAAGTTAGTCTGCCTGTTCTCTGCTGTGCAGAATCTCACAAAGCATTTGGGAAGGTAGCCCAAAACCCACCCACTGCTTGAATGTACAGCTTGCATGAGTCTTGTTTTGGTGCAGGAGGAGAATATGACATCAACACCAAATGTTCCTTTGTGTTTCAGGTTGTCAATACTGCAACACCCAGCACAAACAAACTCGATAAACTGGTACTTCAGGCAGCTCAAACAATCTAGAGTCTTAGATAAATTTAATCTACAGCTCTTTCAAATGGTACCTCCTGGGGGTGAATAGGTCACTGGCAGAACAAAGAGGTAGCTGCCTTGCTGACATGATGTGGCTTTGCAGAGTTTTCAAACCCTCTTCTGCTGTAGCAAGAAATTACATGGATTTGATAATTTCTTATTGGCCGCTGCTCACATCCTTGTTGTCTTTCAGTACTAACAAATATTTTATTTTTTCAGTATTTTAAACATCTTCTGAAAGCAGAAATTAAGCTAGTGGCTGAATCATACCTCAATCTTCCTTTCTCCTTATTTAAAGACAAATGCTGGCATTGTCTTCATTAATCTTTCAAGACATTACCTGCCTATAACATGTTCTCAGGTAAAATGTTATTATCCAATATTTCATCATGAAGTTCTTTAATTTCTTCATGAGGAAACCCATAATCCCTTGCAGACTTGAAAAACTCTAAATTTTTCTTTTCCCATTCAAACTTAATATCTTTGTTTATATTGCTGGTATGAACTATAACTTCCTTCAATTGAAAGTGATCATTGTTGTAAAGAGAGAGGAAAAAAAACCCAAAATTTTACCATTTGAGTATCATCTAACAATATCTTTTCCTCTGTTCTGAACAGCTGACTACATCATCCATTCCTTCACCTTCCCTCTGTTACAATTGCATTTCTAAAAGTATTTATACCTCTTGGCAGATGCATCTTGTTTTGAGCTTTGACTTTTTAAAAGTTTGTTCCTATATCTTCATGTTATATTTATCACTCATCCCCAGTAGCCTGACCTAGTTTCTGCTTCCAGCTTGATCCTTTCTTGTGTTTAAGGTTCATGCACAGTTCATGCTTTAATCAAGCTGATCTCTTACAGCATTTTCTCTCTTTTTTTCACAGTGGGGTAGTATATAGCTGTGGATGGATGTTGCGTTACTGTGTTTATTTTTTGTAAAGCACTAACCCTTCAACAGCTTTTATTGAAGTCTACCTTTTATCACTCAGCTGCTCTTTCTCTGTCTTATACTGGAATAATCATTAATTTTTTTCTAATGGCCACTCTTCAGTGGACCTTCCAGCCTCAAATTCTCATCCATTCCTCCCAATTGTCAGCAAATATAAAAGAATCTCTCCTTTACTTGCTTACTTTACTTCTTGAATCAGATACATTTTTCCAGATGTAATCCAAAATTTTCCATGCAATCTCCTATATTTCTTTCCCAGCAGATATTCTTCATTATCCTCAGTAACCTTGTGCCAGATATAATGGTTCTTGCAACATATAACAATCTCTTTTTCCCCTGCAGTTCTTTTCTGTTTATGCTACAAACCTTGGAAATAAGATGCAATTTAATGTTCTATCTTGCATTCAAAGACCAAATCTTGAAAAATTTGTGTCTAGCACGTGTTTTCTTTGATAGGAGCACAAAGGTCAGTTTCAGAAGAGCTTCAGTCATCGACAGCACAACCCAGAGCACCTGAAATCTGCAAGTAAGGTCATTTCCTGTGCTACTGATTTGGTATCAGAGAGTGAATATGTCAAGACAGTCCATGTGCTTGTCCACAGTCAATGTGGGCTTTTCCTACAGGGTCTGATCACTGGAAATCAGTGAATCTAGGAGTATGCCAGGCTGCTGGCTGCTCATGGGTGTCCTTTTTAAAGTCATGATAACATCACTGAATCACATGAAAGGGAGAATACTGGGGAAATTTTTTACAGTAAAAGCAAACCTTTTTCAACACAGCTGGACATTCCCCTGGAAACGTGACGTTTTTTAATATCAAAATCCAGGTAATTATAGTAATTTGAGTGCTATGAGCAGAAAGAAAATTAAATATATATATAAAGGACATAAAATGTTCATTAAAACTCTTGATGTTCCCCAAACACTTTTCTAATATTACAGATGACACAAATGTTTAGTACACAGGTAGTACACACAGTACAGAATGAATTAATATTTTGTCATTCTCTGGGGATGGTTATCCTCAGGTAATGTACCATTGGCAAATCTTGCTGCCTGGCTAGTATTAAAAATTATACAACTAAACATTTTCTTCAATCCTTTCTGACTATTGTAAGCTGTTCTCAGAGTTCTGCCTCTGAGGCTCATAAGAAAGGTTTGATCTTATACCCTCCAGCATTGCTTGACTCTTTGGCACCTCTTATAGACTGAGAAAAATGGAATTTTGCATAAACAGAAACAGTTATAAGTGGTCTTTGACATGCCAAGGAGATTTTAGAGATGGTCAAAAGTATGTGATAAATATGGTTTGTCATATCACATAGAGATGTAAAAATAATGGAGCTGTCCCACGCACAAAGAATTCTGCCTTTGTTTTATTTGTGATTTGAGGATTTGGTTTTGTCTAATGGTCAAGTATCTACCTGTTGGACCAGTCTTCCTCAAGTAAATGAGTCAGCAATAAAGGGAAGAAGGTGTTTTGACGAGGTCCACAAAGAGCTCCAGTTTACCAAAGTAAGCACTTACTTATTGACATTACAAAATTTTGAAAATTCATTTTAGTTGGAGTGGATCTCCCACAGTAGGTCTCCAAAAGTATCTAATGCTTCTCCTACATCTAGGAAGGGATTTTTTTAAAAATTTTTCTATCTATTTGTTTGTTTGTTTGCATAGAGAGAGTTATCAGGGAAATCACCAGGCACCCAGGATGAAGATGCAAGTGCTGGGGCTATAGAAATAGGTTTCAACCCACTATCCTTCCTTTGGGAGAGAAGAATTAGGGAAAGATTTTTGAGAAAAATGAAAATAGCAAGCTAGCACCATTGTGGAACAAAATAATTTTCCATTATTTTATTTCTAAGCTTTCTTTTCACTAGAGATCTTGGTAGGAAAGCAAAAATGAAGATAAAATAAATATCTTTCCGATGTTAAAGACTAAAAAATTAAGTCCCAAATAAAGACTTTACATATTCTTATTTACATAGTCTTTGTCTGGGGGCTTGTGACACTTCTCATTTCTTCTCCCATTTCCGTGTAAGAAAGAGAGTACCCTAAACTTTTCCTAATAAGTTCCCAAAGCTTTGTGTTAATGTTATAATACAAAAAAGAAAGACAACTAATTAGTTGGGCTAGTGTACACCAGCAAAGAAAGAGCTGTCAAAAAAATGCTGAGCCTTGATCACTTTCTGTAGTGGAAAATAAACACTTGGCCTGAACACAACTATACAGGTGTAATGCCAAAAATGAAGTAACTCCTCTTTTCCAAGCCCCTGAGAGTCACTGGAAAGCTTCCCCAGACTTCAAATTACACTGTAATTTAATCTATTTTTCAGTAATTCTGTAGTGGGTAAATCGCTGAACTGACATTAAAGAAATGGAGATGGTTTCCTGCTCCTGACACAGATTATCTGCAAGATCCTGGATCAGTCACAGTGCAGTAACCAAGAGCAGCAGCCCTTCTGAGAAGGACTTGGGGGTGCTGGTGGATGAGAGGCTGGACATGAGCTGGCAATGCGCACTCACGGCCCAGAAAGCCAACATGTCCTGGGCTGCCTCAAAAGCAGGCTATCACAACCTGTATAAATCAAAATCTTTAAATTCCAAATGCTACACTAATTCCTATTCCACCAGTTTGCTGCATTTCAAAACCAAAGTTAACTGGTGGCTGGTTACTAACAGGGAGCTCGGAGCGACTTTTTCTGCAGTCAGGTAGAGAGTTTCACACCAGTCAGTCACCAGCACATTTTTATATGCCTCACAAGGTGGGCAGTTAACCATGGAATGGCTAATTTAGAGTACTATTAGTTCAATATCATCCAGTGTGGTATAGGTTAAATATAGATAAAACATAATAAATACTTATAAAAGCTTATGAAAGGCAGGATGTACAGAGCAATCCCTTAAAAGGAAGCCATCTCCCATCAGTCTGTGCCATATTGTTGACTGGTTTATTTTCTGTAGGTTACCCCTGGGCAGGAGCATCCTCCCTGTCAAGCTCGTCACCATGTAGGGCTGACCCACACCAGCCAAGTACTCAGCCACCCAGTAACCACCTCAGAGTGTATCCCAGCGAGCACTATCCATACCATATTTTTCCCTATATGCACAAAATGGAATTAACCCAATCCTGTACCCGCTTCCCTCGTGCCTTCATCCTTTGCCTCACTTTGGCGAGCTGAGGTTGGAGAATAGCCCCAACATTGTTTTCAATTATCACTCTTTTTTTTCAGAAAGCAAAATCACAAAACAGCAACTTCTGAAATCTGAAGAGAAGCAAAGTAGTGGGCCTTTGGGTAACAGAGAGAAACTCATCTTCATGCATTTTTTAGTTTGAGAAGCTGTGTTATAGAGTTCCCAAAGCATTCAAACCTTGGAATCTGAGAGCAGCATGCACCATATCTCCCTTTAGAGGCAGAGGAAGGAGTGACTGGAGAATTGCAAACCAGTAACCCTGGCTTACATGTCTGGGAAAGTTCTAGAAAAAAAATAATTGCAGGGGTAGTAAGTATTTCTCAAGTGCAAATTGTTTCAAAATTATCTACTTTGCTTTTCTGGAAGAGTAAAGGACCCAGTAGTAGGCAATTTTGCAAATAACTGGGTATTTTTTGTTAAAGAAAGTATCTGCACTCACTTCCTACTTTTTTTTTTAATTAAAGGCTAGGACACTCGACGTGCCTCCAAACACCCTGCCTTCACATTCCTCTCCAGATGGGGTAAACAGGAAATCTTGCATAATTGTCAATGTTCCTTATACCAGTTTGGCATTGACATGATGCCAAAAGGCATTTAGCACCTTTACTCTTAAGAACCCTCAGCAGTGTAATTACTACTGGAATTATGACTTGGGAAAAAAACAACAGCCTATTTGTTGAGCAAACATTACAATAAGCTGAATGTTTTATTTCTCAATCAAGTTGTCTTTGTGCAGCTCTATGGACTCACCTCCCTTCCAAGGGCGAAAGGTAGGAGTGATGGGCCAAGCCCCTTCATCCTACTATACAAATTATGTGGCCAAGCAGCATAGGAGCAAAGTGCATGCTAATGACCTCAATTAACCATGCACAGTAAGTGTCTGAAAAGCACCTAATGTGGGTTTTAGAGTAGACTTCAGGTAAATGCATTGAAATAATGCACTTTGGAAAATCCTGTTCATGGCCAAGTATATTCAATAGTACTAAGTGAATAACGCTCCCTTCCTGGTCCTCTGGATCTCAGATTTCATTCTGGACTGTGGCCTGAGGGGCCAAATACACCACCTAACCTTCCCCTTTGAAATACGTGGCTTGACCTACCCTCTGCCTGATCAGATCTCAGCATCAGATCTCCTACTTGCCAGCAGGCCAGAAGGCTACCACGTAAGAGAGTTGGGCAATATGGGTATTTTTAAAAGAAGAAATCAACCCAGCTTGGCACTTCCAAAACTGCCGTGAGGGAACCCTGGCCAGGAGAAGAGAAAACAGCTAATTCTAGAGGCCATCTGCATCCAGCCCATGGAAACTGTTTAGCATTTCTGCATGGCTAACCACAGTTCTTCTGCTTCTCCATGCATGGGTTATTGGGGGAGATTACCCTCATGAGGCATTGAGTGCTTTCACCCTACTCATAGTGTTTGAGGGCTTTGAATAGCAGGGGTGAAAAGGTCAAATACCTCAGAGGAAGACACTGAAACATCTGGTCTGGAAAATGATCCGTCTTACTGCTTTCTTTGTAACGTTACAGAGCATCAGCATTAAAGATCTGAAAATGCATTTTGTGCTGTGTATCTTTCCAGGCAGTAAAAAGATAGCAAACCCAATGCAAAGGCTAGATTTCACTGCATATCTACAGGTCTCAAGCATTCTGAAATCCTGAAAGGATTACAGTGGTTCAGTGAGTCCAGGATAGTGCTGGGTTGTTATTTAAACAGCCTCTAAAATTACACCTTGATGTTGTGCTTTCTGGAGGAGAAGGGAGGGGAGTATCTAAAGGGAAAAAGAAGGAAAATACTTGAAACGGGAGAGGAAAAGCACCAGAAGGAAGGGGAATAAGACGGTGAGGCTGTGAGCACATTAAGAAGAAACTAAAGGAAAGGGAAGTCCGTGTGTGAGGGTCTAAATATGACCCCTGAGAGGACAACTCCACCGAGCACCCGTGTTTGGTACCCCAGCAGTCCCAGTGGTTCACAGTTTGTTTGTGCACTGACTGTGTGTGACCAGTCAGCATTTTCACGGTAATATCTGAATGCAGAGAAAAAACATCTGTAAGCTTTTTCTTTTTTTAAATATAATTGTGTAGTTTATTTTCAGAAGCCTAAGTGGTGTCCTAAAGACAGGACAGCCTGGAGAAAGGCTAATGAGGATGCAAAAATGGAACCTGAATACTACAAATAGGTCTGATCATCAAACAAAAACCACTTTGGGGGAGTCCCACGGTATAGGAACAGTCCAGTTCAAGACACCACTCTTAAAATGTTTATTAAAATCTGCCATATCAGTGCTGGTACATCACTGTAACATGAGGAGTCAGATTCTGCTTTGGGAACTGCACAGAGCTGGTCATGAGAAAGTTCAACAAAACTACGCTTGAGCATTAAGAGGTTTACGGTAAGTCACAAAAGCTACCAAGGTGTAACACAGATTAACTTTACCTCTCTAACCTATTGCATCAAGCCACAGGCCCACAGAAGAAGAAATATCTTCAATTCCAAACAAGCACACTCACAAATGTGGGCTTAGAAATCCTCACACAAGTAAATTTTGTAGTTCATTTGACTTTTCCTGGTCAGAGTTACTACAAGATGGAAGCATTTCTTCTTTGATGTTTAGTGTCAAGGTTCAAGCAGCATAGAAATTCTGTGGGATTCCTTTCACGCCCAGGCCTGTTATCTGTTTTAAAGAAATTAAAAATTAAAAGAAAAAGGAAACAGGTAAGTCTCCATCTGAGTATAATGATAACATTCAAACATTGTAGAATAAATATCATAGCAACAGACTCCTACGTAGAGGGTCCCCTGCTTGAAGAGGAGCCCAAAAATAGTCATTGCTTGGAATTGTTTCAAACTCATTAGGATCACTAAGATTATCAAGCATCACTCAATAATTTTGCTAATTTAAACATTATCTGTGGTCCTTACATGTAGTCCTTATCTTGAAAACATTTCATAGTAATTTTTAACATGCTTTGCCCATACAAGACAAATGCGAATTTGGAAAACACCGATTCTCTTGTGGAACCGGAGATGGTGATGATAATCAAACATGGGCTTCTAAACTGTACTGCTTGAGAAATCTATCAGTTCTCAGCCTTGAGAAATCAGCTCTAAGGATAGGAGTGTCCCAGATCCCAGAACAGATCTCCATCCCTCCTGTAACATGTCTTCATCCTGTAGCTAAATCAATACAAGAGTTTGGTTTGGGTTGACGGCAATTGCTGAGTAAGAACTGCATTTTATTCTCCTGATGTGCTTTTTGATAATGGAGTGAAAAAAATGAAGAGAGAAACAAGTTTCAGATTCAAGAGCCCTGGACAAAAATGTTTCTCAAAAAGTAGCAACCATTTTTAACAGACTAAAAAATCCCAAAAGTTTTGGGATTGGGATGCAAAATTTTGCCCTAGTGAATTCAAGCATTTAATTTTTAAAGGAGAAATATGCTCCATATGCATTTCAATTTCCTGGCATAATTAAAAACTGAGAAGTAAGAGAATGAAATTTCCAAAAATTATGAAAAAACAGTAGGAGATAAAATCAAGTCCTTACAGTGTGTTACAGAATGTGCTATCCATATGGCAGATCCATACCCACTGACTGTCTTCAGATCCTGACCAGCCAACTTTGGCCAACGCAGCTATCAACATTATTACTAGTAATTTCCCTAGATCTTCCTTCCAAGTGCATGAGCAGCTCTGCAAAAGCAGCTGTGCCTGGCTGGGGTTACAAGCAATGCACCTGGGGCAGCTCATGGGGCAAGTGGGATAAGCAAGGGCAGCTTGGGCATCTCACTCTCAGAACATGAGGCTTGGCAGGTCTGATGTACAGAAAGAAAGAAATAAAATCTGCTCACCTTGAAAATCTCTCCCGCGTGAGGTTCCTTGGCTAAGGTGGCCTCGTCCAGTCCATCGTATGCAGAAGTCACATACATTTCTGAGTAGTCCTTTCCACCGAAACAGCAAGAGGTGATCCTCGGAGTAGGCAGCCTCACAGTTTGGATTCTTTTTCCTGGGAAAAATGTGCAATTGTTTTCTAATGTTCATTTTCTAGGAAGGGTATAAATGGAGTAGTACAGTGTGTGAGGCCAGGAAGGGCAGGGGCAGCTGGCCTGGGATGGTTGTAATTCCTTAAAGCATTTCCCAGTTAAACATTTTGACACTGAGAAATTTTATATGCGGGGTTTTTGGGGTTTGGTTTTTGGGGGTGGTGGGGTTTTTGTTTGTCTTTTTGGTTTTTGGCTGGTTTGGGTTTGTTTGTTTGTTTGGGGGGTTTGGTAGTGGTATTATTAGGAAGAGTGTGCAGTTCACCGGCAGACCTTGGGGGCAGGAGTGTCTGACACTGGGAAGCAGCACAGGGAGCTGCACCCTTTACATGATCTTGGCAACCCATGGGGCAGCAACGGGCATTAAATTTCACCTTCTTATCTCACCTTCAAGCCATTCTTCCTGCTGCCATTCCCCTCCTGTTTATATGCAGAAACTGGCAGAGGCCTTACCTGTCTCTGGGTCGATGCGAATGACTCTGCCGCCATCAATACAGGCCACCCAGAGCTTCCCTTCTGCATCTATGCACATCCCGTCAGGCATTTGCTCCTCCTTTTCCAGGTGGTACAAAAGTTTGGGGCAGGCTGCAGGAAGAGGTACAAAGCTGATGTTACGTGGGCTGCTACCTGTTCTGCATCAGATCCCAGTCTAACATCTCCCATGCTCTTGCAAAGAGTGAAGTTCCCTTTCTGTGAGAAGGACACGCTGTAAAATGTGCATCACACATACACTTTGCAGATGTGTTAAAAGCCTGAATCAGCCTGGAAGAAACAAGTCCCCAGGAAAGCCATTTCGGTCTGGGATTCTACCAAATTAGTGCTCCTGATATTTTACCAAGAGAAGAGAACAAAATGCCCCCATCTCTCTTATTAACCCACCTGCTGCCTGCCATAATAAAACTGATGCAAGGGCAATAACTTTTCCTGGACTTTCACTGGTCATGGCAGCCTGGATGTGTCACCTAAATAATCAGCTGGGTTTAAATGTTGGTGATAAGCAATCTCTCACAGCTGAAGATGAAAAGCTTTACTTTTTAATGGCCAGTCAAACAACCAGTTTCGATTAAGCCTGGACACCAACTGCTCATGGTCTAGGATGCAGTGCAGATGGGTTAGTGAGCAGGTGTGGTCCATGGAGCAGTGCCCATGGGTTGTGGACCACCTGCTCTGACCCACCCAGCAACTTCTGGCCACTACACTACCTAAGAATAGACAATTGTGTGAATAAAGCCAAGGCTAGGAAGCTCAAACAGGTTAGCTTTTTTATATTTGCAGGGGAAAAGTTGTGTTATATCTTCTTTAGAGATCTTAAATCCTAAAATCTGTAGAAATAGATGTTCTCAACAAAATGGAATCTGAGTGAATGTAATTATTTTTTGCGATTTTCACCCATGATTTCACAAAGTCTGCAGTCTTTGAAGTACAAAGGCAGTTCATCCATTTAAATTCCTGTGGAGTATATCAGGCTGATATAGCCCTAAAATATTTCACAGAGTTTTGAAATGAGATTATATCCATTTTGCTTACACTTAAATTTTCTTTTTCTGTGGATACAATAAAAATGTTTATCCATAAAATTAATTTAAATTAAATTTGAAAACATCTTAATTTCAGAAATTTGGTTGGGAAATCTCTATCACAATGACAGCTTGATCCTCCAAATACCTTTCTGTGGTATATATACATGCACATTCTCCATTTGTATTTATGGAGCTAGTACAATCAAAGTAATTCCAGTAGATGGCACTCAAGAATAAATAGCATCCTAAAAGCTCTTTCTCATGTAAATGGCTTCTTCCCTGTTACTCCTTTAACAGGTCTAAGTATGGGCCATCTTCCCAGATGAAAGTAAGCTGAAAGACTATCAAAAGTTTGTTCACCAAATCTACCTCATCAGTAACTAAATTTGAGAAACACCACATTCAGCCTGCTGACAGGTTGTAACCAGAAGACATGAGATTTGTCAAACAAATCACTGCATCTCACAGGCCCAGGTCTTGCTGCAGAAGGAGCAATAGCACTACTTGTCACCAAATTTAAAAGCATATGTACCGATCTTTCCAGTGTGCACATCATAGTTGAAGGCATGGACAGCGTATGACAGGCTGTCGATGTGAAAGAAGGTCCTGTGGTCCAGGGACCAATCCAGACCATTGGAGATGTCCAACTGGTCTAACTGTTTTATTACTGAATGGTCAGGGAAGAGGGTATAGAGAGCCCCTTGCCGCCTCGCTCGGACCCCCGGTGCTGTCTCTTCAGCCATCGTACCTGAAATGGAAGTGGGAGCGCTGGTTAGAAAGTAGAGCTTGTTCTTGGGTTTGATTAAAGTGTTACCAAGAAGTCTGAGGGAGAATCACAGGACTGTTATTTTTTTTTCTTTTCCTCCTAAAAAGTAAAGATTTTTAGGAAGACATTCCATAATGTGAGGGTGGTGAGGCACAGGAACAGGCTGCCCAGAGAAGCTGTGGGTGTTCCATGCTTGGAAATGTTCAAAGCCAGGTTGGATGGGGCTTTGAGCCGCCTGGTCCAGTGGAAGGTGTTTCCGCCCATGGCAGGGGGGTTGGAACTAGATGGTCTTAAAGGTCCTTTCCAACCAAAACCATTCTGTGATTCTACAATTCTATGATGAAAGGGACTAATAGGTCCTGGCAGATTGATGAGAAAGAAGAAAAGGAGCAGATCAGGAGCAGCTGCCTCCCAGAGGGCTGACCCTGGCCAATGAAAGGATGTTTCTGCATTGCCATGAGGTTTAAGTCACAGATATCAAAGACCCCAAGGACCACCAGGATGTGCCAGGGGGTTGAGGTTTTGTTGCTCTTTGTAAGCTACTTTCATGATTTAAATGGGCTGTGACCTTAAAATACAGGTGCACACCATGTGTCTGAGAGCGTTGTCCAAACACTTTTTGAACTCTGTCGGGCTTGGTGCCATGACTGCTTCCCTGGGGAGCCTGTTCCAGTGCCTGACCACCCGCTGGGTGAAGACCTTTTGCATAATATCCCACCTGAACCTCCTTCTTGCCTTCAGGAGGCTGAGGATCTCCCCCTGCATCCTTATTTTCCACAGGCTAACCAAAAGAGGCTGCATGCAAAGGGTGCAAGCACCAGCTCATACTCTGCTCTAGAAGCTGCATCCTTCTCTACATGTCCGGAAAAATTCCCACCTACGTGAGCCCTTCACTGGCTTTTCACCTATCAGATGGCCCTTGCCAACAGCAACTGTCCTCCTTTAGGTCAGAGGATGTGGTCCCCTGTCCTCCTCCACTGGACACTAACCAAGCAGAGTTTTCACAAGACAGGGAAAAAAATGCCTTGTATAAAATATGCTGTGATTGGTTTCCCTTTGCTCTGGGGGAAATTTCTGCCAGGAACTTACCAGCAAAGAACCTCCCTTTTGGATCCACTTTCCCATCATTGAACCTGTTGTTGGGTTTATCCTGCTCAAGCTCGAGGATGGTGGTGACTGCCTGGGTGTCCCAGTCCAAGAAGGCAAACCTGGTCCCCAGCGCAATGACATAGCCGCCACACTGCCGCAGTGCCACTGAGCCGACACGGGCATCTGTGGGTGAGAGAGAGCAGAAGATGAAGGGTAGCTCTGGGGCCATCACTCAGCCCTCACCGAGGGCATCTGGACTTGTCTGGGACATCCCTGACCGGAAAAGACTGAGTTGATGTTAAGATCCTTCTCCCCTGGGATTGTTAGCATACCTCACCAGCTCTGTGTTCCATGGATTTTTCCACCTTCTAGGACGGCACAACCATTAGGACTGCACCTTTTCCTCTGCGAGTCCCAAATGAATCATGCATTCCCATCGAGGCTGATCAAGGGCAACGTGTCCATGGTCCTGTCTGCTCGGCTGGCTTAAGCCATGCTGTGCTCAGCAGCACTTTGTGGGCAGACAGGGCAGGTGGTCCCATGGAAAGTAAGAGAGACCACCAAGCTACAGGACTCCTGCCAGGAGGGATGGATGGGACAGACAGAGAAGACTCCCAGGATGAAGCAGTGAGCACGGACTCTTACCCACAGATACGCTCTCCACCTCATTGGTGACTGGGCTCCAGCGGCAAACTTTCTGTGAGTTGATGTCTACATAGACAAGCGCGTTCTCCCTTTCTTCCCAGACAGGGCACTCTCCCATACGGTTCTTCTCCTTCACAACAGACTCGATTTTGATGGAGGAAGACATGGTCTGGGGGAAGTTAATAACAGATTTAATTAGAAGCTCTCATGTGGATTTTTTTATGCCTACAATGTTTAAAAGCAGAGTTTGTAAATGGCAAAGCACTCCAAATCCCACATGACAGAGTAATTTGGGAGGCTCCTATGACATTTCCATGGCCTCATGGCTGGAACTGAGCTGGAGGTGCCAAAGCTATTCCTTAGCAAAAGTTTCCTATACCACAGCTGCTGATGAGGCACCTGCCTCCAGGCACAGGAGTGCTGGGGCTATGGCCCAGAGCTGGAACCGAGTTGTTGTCTGGGGATGGTAATCCTAAGGGTCCCCCAGACCACGGGGAGGGGTCAGTAGGCAGCAGCACCAACGAATCAGAAATCTCTCTGCGGAAAAACAAGGCTCTGCCCTATTAGCGCAGGTGCATTGACTTTCTCCATAGGAAGCCATTTGCACACCCACAGCACTGACTGCGCTTTGCCACAGAGGCCACTGCAGAACAAGTGCCTGCTCCCACACCGAGTCAGTGAGAATATGCAAACACTCAGGAAGGTTCCTGCCTTTGAAATTCTGCTGCTTTGTTTTCCCCCCAAGCATTTCCTCTTCATCAGCCCCCTTACCATCCCAACTTTATCTGCAGCCCCTGCTGCACACTGAATTTCGCCCAATGCCAGGCTGCAGGGTGCAATTGCCCCAGTTGCTGCTTGGGGGGCCAAAGCCACCAGAGAAGCTCCCATTCCATATGCCTGCTTCTGCCCAGAGTGGTTCATGCCCTGGCTACCCCAACCCCATTGCAGCGGGTGCTCAGGGGACATCAGTCAATCAGCCATAGCTGTTTGACACCACATAGGGTGCAAAATCCATCAGGTTTGCGTCCAGAACCCACTGATGTCCTCCAAAACACGGATCCTGGGTCTGCCCTAGCCCTGCTGTGGGGTGGGATGTGAGCAATAAGCTCCAGCATTCAGCTCTTACAAAAGAAAGAGGCCCACTCACTGCCTCAGTCACCCCTAATGGAGCCGCCTCCACCGCTGCACCCACTGGCATCAGCACATTTTTTCCCCTCATTTGGGAGATAATTCTTGGGAGGCAGCCAATCCCTGGCATAACATCAATCCTAGGGATTACTATCCTCAAGTGGGCATTGTTTCTTAGTAGGTGAGCTGGTGATAAGGTTTACAGATAATTAATTAGCACTAATGCGCTTCAAAATACGTGGGAAGAGCCAGTCAATCACTGTGAGTGGAAATGCCAGGGCTGAGGGATATGGGATATTTCCTGCAATGAGTCACACCACCAAGGTAAGATTCAAACAACACATCTACCAAATATATCCTTCTCCCTTCCAAAAAACGCTGGCCACAAAAGGCTGGGCAGTAAGCTGTTCCACACAGGCAAACAGCATCAGTCTAAAGTGTAAATGAGGATACACAGCAAGATGCCAAATCTTAACCTCTAAAAACCTGTTAAACAATGCTTGAGCTGGAGGAGTGAGTTTCTCTTGGGTTAAAGCTTTGTGTCATATGGCTGCCATATGTGGGACCCGAGGCTTGGAGACACAATGCTGACTTTATTGTATCGTAGTCTGGAAAGCACAGAGCTGCTCTCACCCCTGTGGGAAAACAGGAGTTCGGCAGCAGTGCAGTTCCTGCAGAGGCAGAAAGCCTCCAGACATGCAGCAGCCAGTGTGTATTTGTCTTGTCAGCTGTTCCATTGACCCAAACGAGACTTGTTAAACCTTTCCTTTCCCACCAGCTCCTGTTTCATTTACACCCCCCTTGTCCAACACCTACAGCACCAAAAGAGGGGTCTGGCAGATAAGCCATGGCGAAATACTGATTCACACATTCACCCCACACCCCACATGAGGAGTACGCAATCACACTATTGCCAGCTGTTTCACAAGGCATATGCAGGGCAGAAACCATCCTGCCTGCACCAGCTGCCTGCTTCCTGCTCCACTCAGGGATGCTGTGGAGACCTGCCCCATCCCATGGAGCCTCAGCGCACAGCCACCTTCCCTGGCCGCACATCCAGCCTCAGCATCCATCCCCTCTGTCAAAGAAACAATTCCCGTGTGTCACTCCAGCTGGGGAGGTTTTCATATTGGTGTATATTTTGGCTCAAATCATCATCACCCCTCCCTGTTTTTAAGAAGAGGCCAATTAGAAGGGAAGGTCTGTGCTTTGTTAGCTGAGGTTTCACTCATTTTTACAAGCAGATGAAAATGGAGGCTTTTAACAGGCAGGACCATCCAACCCTAAGAGGTAGCATTGCCCTCCAAAAGAGTCCCCACAAGCTGGGAGGGACTCAGCCCTGGTCCTGTCCAGTCCCTGTTCCCCTCTGCTCAGTGAGCCACCTCCTGCCATGCCCTCCCTGCTGGCACCCCATAGAACTACACAGCAGTAATGTTACACGAAATACAGCGTCTCAGAGTGAAAAATGAGGAAATTACCCCAAAAACCTGGTTCAAAGTGTCCCAGCATACTCAATCCCCCAGCATCCTGCCACCTGGCACCTTTTTCTGTGGCACCTCACGCCCTGCTTGGCACAGCACTGACCCATCAGAGATGAGCGTGCAAGGAAAGACAAGAGAAATTCCGAGCAAAAATCACCAAGAATCCTTCTGTATTCTCCCAAAATTAAATCCCTGCAGAAAAAACCATCACATTCACCCTGCTTATATCCTCTTTCCAAAATTTTGTTGGCTTTGCAGCCTCCTGGACTCACGCCTAAACCCCTTATGGAGACCAAGGGACTGACAAGTGTCACTGAAATGTTTTCCAAGTTAAATTCTTCAATTGTTTAACTAGTAAAAGTTACTGGAATTTGGAGACCAGAAGAAAAATTTCCTGTTAGGAATAAAACACCAATATAAAACCATCCTGTCTGCTCTAGAAACTAAACACCTCTCTCTGGTAGCTATTTCAAAATAGCCCTTCTAGACCTCAGGCCACATCTCTTCAAATGATCTGGACAAAATATCGTCATTTCAGTATCCCTATAAAGATACAGGTAAAAAACAAATGAATGAATGGCCTTAAAAGTTTTTTTGCTGTTTCCTTCCCTCTCTTCCCCCAGTGCAAACACACATCATTTCAATTTTAATGTCAATCTGAACCTCTAAATAAGCAGGCAGAGAGCTAAAACTTTTAATGTACAGTCAAGCAACCATCTGCATAAACCAAAGAATTTTAAGAACCCTTTTCCCCTCAGTCAAACAGCTGAATATTTTTACCAAGCTGGAGGACACCTATGCGAAATTCTGCAGTTCATCATATTAACGCACCTGCTGAGGAAAATATTGCAAGACCTGGGTTGGTGACTCTTTTCCAGCACTGGTCCAATGAAACTGGCTGCTGTTTTCAGCAACGGTTAAAAATGTGCACCAGTTGATGTTATCTGCATGGAGCAGGTAACCTTTTACATTTTGTATTCAGTCAGCAGTCACATGAATGATGAGGCAGGGACCAAAGCCTTTCTGAATGGTCTGGTTTGCAGTGCCAGCAGCAGGACATGTGATAGAGAAAAGTCCTTGCTCAGTATTTTTCTCATGTCAGGAGAGCACGAGAGGGAAACTGAGGCGTTGCACCATTCAGTCGCCCCAAGGGCTAGCCCAGTCTTCCCAAATTTAGGGTGTTGAAAAGGGAAGATTAATGAAAGATGCAGGGGAGGGTTTTGTAGTACTCTGATAAGGAAAAAAATATTGTTGCGATTAAGGCTTATTAGCATCATTAACACTTGGCTGCTGCTCCCAGCTGTGCCCCAACCTTCTCGTGTGTGAAGTCACCACGGCTCCTCACAGGGCTCCTCACCTCGAGCATGCAAAGCCTGATCCCATTTTGGCAAAGAGCTCCAAGCTGCTGCCTGCAGCACACACAGGGAAGAACTTTTACCAGGCGGTCTCAGCAATTGCCATGGATGCTGCAGGATGGCGATGCCTGGCTTTTAAGATTATTATTTTCTTCCTTCTTTGACATTTGCCTTCTTTTTTTTTCTGTAGGAGGAAGAGGTGGAAGATGCCAAGTGCCTTCTCCCAGCCAGGGCCAGCAAGGTGGGAACAAGGCAGACTTGCCATGGGGACAGAGTCCAAGCGAGGCAGTGAGCCAGAGCAACCACCAGTTTTGGTGACAGGGCCACACTCAGTGAGGGCAGAAGCCACTTGGGAGGAATCAGCCCCAATCCAGCGTGCAGGAACAATGCACTTCTTTACTCATGAAAGACTTTAATGAACTTTTTAATTTGATGTTCAGATTATTCACAGGATGAACATTTTTCCCTGATAAGCAAGTAGACAAGATAGACGTATTATCCTATCATAGTCACCATCAATCCACATTCAGAGATTAAAAAATTACAGCCCTAAGACAGAGACAAATTCAAACACTTCTGGGGGGAAATGCAGTAATATTTCCAAGTCAAACTCCTGCCAAAGCCACTGTATTACAAGCAAACTGATTCTAGGTGCCTTGAGGACCCTTCTCAGACTTCCTTGATCTCCAATGGCTCCATCTCATCTCAGCACAAACCCTTGGTCTCTGCTCACTCTCAGAAAAATTCTCACATTACTCTCTGCTTTCTTTCTTTTAACCTAAATGATAACTTTGAAGGGAGGTTCAAGCAGAACAATGTGCATTTTTTCACAGCATTTTCAGCTGGAAGACATACTCAAAAGCAAAATTCTGGCTTAAGATAATTTTCACTGAAAATTAATTTTCAATTGAAAAGAAAAAATACTGAAAAATATAAGTTATCTTGTTTTCTGCAAAATATTTCCCAAAGCATTTTCTCTAAGGGGGTTTTGGAGGAGAAAACCACACTTTCCAAACAGCTCTTCTCCTATGGTGACTTAACTGACTTTCCCACCACAGACTGCAGCGAAGTAAAACCAAGTCAGGTAGAGGGATAAAGAATTCCCCTCACCACAACCAAAAACCCCAAATGTGCAGCTTTCTGGGTGAGCAGCTCGGATACTGGATTATCAGTGGCACAGGAAGGACAGTAGCTGGGAAAATTATGCCAGAACATGTTTCTCTAATTTATTCAGTTGGCTGCAGAAGCTCTCGAGATGCCCCTGCCATATTTTGCACCATCCTTTATTCCTACTCTGACAACTTCTAGGCTACCAACACAAATATCACATCTCCCACCCTGCCTTTTCAACATTCCCCATGTCTGCCTTTCCAGAAGTTGGTCACTTTAGGAAGAGACACGTCTCAAAGGTTTTCTGGGTGTTGTTGATGAGTGGTGCAACTCTGCAGTAGCAGGTGCATGTATTTGCATGAATAGCCAGCCAGCTATTCTTTTAATTGTTTCCACAACATAAAGAGCCTGGCCCTGCCATGCACTTTGTTTGTTGCTAATGTTGCTGGGTTGCAAAGCAGAAGTTTCTAGTGAAGTTGGCCAAAGGCAGCCATGCACCCCTGTACCTCTGGCTGACACCCAACCACCTTGTCTCCTTCTGGGGTGGCTTCCTCTGTCCTTTCCCTCTGCTTTGGTCTCCTCTGATGCAACTCTTTACCGCTTCTTTTTATAGTCCCTAGTTTTTTTATCAACACAGAGTAGTCAGGAGAGTGTATCTAGGCATTATCGCACCACATAATGTGGCATTTAAATAATTGTATTTGTCTTCTGTTCCCCACAGGCATATGTTCAGACAACAGCTCGGACTTTGTTCCTGTGGCTTTGCAAATATTTAGTAAATCCATTGCTTCCCTTTTTTGCCCCACAACTCCCCAAAATATACTTGTGTTACTTGCTCCGCTTGAGGGTCCATCCCATCATTCATTGCTCTAGAAACTCAGCTTTGCTTGTTATTTGGTTGTCCTGATGTCTTAAAAGTTTTTATGCACCTCTGCAGCTGTCTCCCTCTTGGAGATGACAACAGGCACGGTTAGAGTTAAGGAAGACACAGGTATTAAAAACCCCAGGCAGATACAGGTACAGCTACTCACCCCAGCGATATCCCACTTGACGGTGTTGCCCAAAAGTGAATCCAAGGCTTATCTTTTTGTGGCTTCGCCTTTTTGTAGGAAGGGCCTGGTCCCTCCCCCGTGCTTGAGATGGGAAGAACTGGAGCTCCCCAGGCAGTCAGTGCCGCCTGCTTTTATTCCAGCAGAGCTATTTTGCCAGCAAAGGATTACAAGAGCTTTCTCCAGCTTGGTTGGGAATAACTACGCTTCACCTATGACTATAGATTTTGGTCATGAGGGTGAAGAAACCCTTCAGGGCACAGCAGCTGCTCCTCCTGATACAGCCTTTCCTGTCACCGGGTTCTTGCTCAACCCTAATTGAAATCAGTGCTGGTCTTTGATCAAAGAGGTGAGCGCCATTAATAAGCGAGGGATTAAACAAAAGTCAGGAAGCCTTCCTAATTGAGGGAACCGGCAATGGCTCAGCTCCAGTTTGCCAGATCCAGTGCTCCGTCATGGGACTCAAGTCAAAATACGCCAGCAGCACCAGTTTGGGCTCCTCGGGGCTGGGGCGCGGGAAGCAGCTACAGCCTCTGCACTGGAGGCTGTGCTGAGACGCGCTCCCAGGGCATTTCTGCAACATTAAAAACACAACTCTCCTGGCAGAGTTGGCTCTTCCTGCTCATGTGAAGCCCATGAAACCTGCATAGCAAAGGCAAGCAGGTGCTTTTACAGTAGGGGGAGGTGGCATTCATTTGTGAAATGTCTGCAGCAGCTTATTTTACCTGCCTCTGCTCCCACACTCACAAGCACAAAGAAACGCGTTATTCAGATGTTTGCCAGTGCCACCCATGCACGACTAGGGGCTCCAGCAGCTATGTTCTCCTGTGTCTCATGGGTGCCTCCTGGCCAGCTGTTAGAAACTAATCTTTGACCTGATCTTTCATGCCTGTACAAGCTATTGCTCTTACTTTTCTAGAGCAGCAACAACATAAAAAAGATCAGCTTGGTTTTTTCTGTTGTGCTGGCAATCACCCTACTGCCACTAAGCACAGGCACAAAACCTCAATAGCGATGGCAGAGGGAGCTTATCTGCGTTTATGCACACTTATTTTCTGCTGCATCTCCAGATGCCTGCTAGTGATCAACCACAGCAGCCCAATGGTGCGGTTCCTGAGCTGCAGGTATCACCAGGTTTGTGACTTTAGAGAGATCAGAGCCCTAAACTTGCCACATTCACCATCTCCCTCAACTCAAACTTTCTCAATACTGTGCTTTGAGATTGCCTTGTAGCACAAAGCAAATGAAGGATGTGGACACTCAAAAGAACAATGCCCATCTTCCTTCATTGCCTTATGCTCATCCACACTGAAGCGGGGCTGCTTAAATCTTTTTTTTTCCAGCTGCCAAGACAGACCCCTGTGTGGTTTAGAGTGGAAAGAGTGACTTGCACAAAATCATCTTTGAATCCTTGGATCAAAGCAGCACCAAGGCCTTGGTGGGCAGCTGAGTCACACACCACACTCAAGGGCACAGCCGACACAAGAAGATCCATCAGAAACTAACTCCAGCAAGCCTGCAGAGATGGCAAAGCATTATGTACTGATTCTTAGAGCTGCCTGGAGAGAAAACACACCAGTTTTCACACCAGGCTCACTTGGCAGTCAGTTGGTGGGCTACCCTCACACAGCAGGACGGGAACAGACAGCTATTCCACCTGCACGTGGAGGTGCACTGACATGGGAACATGTAACATTCCAAGAGCAAAAATCTGCAGTTCAAAATCCAACTGAGATACATCACAGTCGTTGGAGCACATACGAGCCTGTAGTTACCAACAAAAACGCAATCCAGTGAGTGAGCTTTTCATTTACAACAGCTGGTGTGAAGAAATCACAACAGAACTTCCCTTTCCTCCACATTTGTAAAAGCAGTGGCTGTCGGGGTGTGTGGGCCTGCCTTGCCTCTCTGTACTGTGGGGGACGTTTGAGAGGAGGTACATGCAGGTGATGTTTTATGCACAAATGGCCAGGGATACCCGATGTTTTCCTGTCATCATGGATCTCCCCAGAACACGCCAAGATCTTCAAAGGATGGAAAAAGATATGGTTCTTGACTCTAAAAATTTGGGTTTATATTTAACAAAATGAGCAACATGGTAACATGCACCAGGAAGAGAGGGTGTTCAGTTCCAGCCAGAGTTAATTTAAGCACAGCTACAGCTAAGGCCTGTTAGACGGAAGCTGCAGATGCAGAATGAGGAGTATTAATGTTTCAGTTGTTGAGAACATCATAGGACAAATAAAGTTACAGTTAAAACCATGGTAAGACCACCAAAGGGCATTTTATGAGGCACTTTGAAAATATGTAAAAGAGACAGTACAAGTCATTTAATCAGTAAAACAATATAACATAAGTTGCAAATCAGACAGAAGAATACACAATAAAAAGATATTAAAATATTATTTAATCATAAAATAGAATTACAACAGTAGCATATTAGGATGAGAATCTTTTTAGCCCAACAGAAAAAGTACCATCATACACTTAAAGTAAGTTTAAATGGAGCTAAAAGATCAGTTTTAAAATATTCCATGTATTTCAGTAGTTTTTCATCCTTTCCTGATGAAATATTATAATGGTGCTATGGTTTCAAATCAAAAGATGCTGAGCACCAAATAAGACCTTCAGATTTGTCTTGCTTACATCAGCCCTCGCTAATCCATTCTGAAGACTGTGCATTTAACCTGCAAATGGATATGGTGGAACTCCTTTCACCCCCAGTCCTGTTATCTGTTAAAACACAGAGAAAAAAAAAATTAGAGTGATAATTCACCATTATCAGACATGTACTTTCCTTACACAACTAGACCTCCAACCTGACATTCTACTATATTTTGCACACATCAGCTCATCACAGCCAGGAATTTCAACGCATGCTCTTTCTCTAAAGCTCAGTAATCACAGGCCGGAGTCCATTCCCCAAAAGCCTCTTCTCTTAGATACTGCTAAGCCTTAATTCTGCAGTTCACAATGTAACCTTCAGCATGCACACACAGAGAAGAGCAGGGCTTTAAAACAAATCCCAGTGGAGCAAATTTTAAAAGAGATAACGTAGTGATAATTAACTAGAAAGTAAATAAAAGCAGATGCTTTTATCTGCCACTGATTAAGGCACACAAGTATTTACTCATCCTTTCCATAATAAACAGAAAACGCAAACAGTGCTGGGAGAGGGAGAAGTATAAAGAGATGATTGCATAGAAAATTCGCACTATCAACACTGTTACAAAGTTTAAACCCTGAAGTATCTTCAAATCCCAAAATGCATTTGACTTTCTCATACTGCAACAGGAACAAAAAATACAAACAATCGCTTAACACTTATGACCAATGCTGCAACAGCCTTCTTTTGCCAGCTTCCCACAACTCCCAACTGGAAAAAACCAGGAGTGAAAAAATGGCCTTCAAAAATGAAAGGAGAAAGTATCATTCACCTTGAAAATCCCACCAGCCTGTGGTTGCCGTGAAAGCCACTCTTTATCCATCCCATCACTGGCAGAAGTCACATACATTTCTGAATAATCCTTTCCTCCAAAACAGCAGGAAGTTGTTTTGTCAACTGGAAGTTTCACAGTCTGGAGTCTTTTTCCTGGAGGAAAACATGCATGATGTTGCCTGTTTGTCTACTTACAACAAGAAATTTAAACAAATTATTGCAAATAACCATTGTGGAGCCAGGTGTTCTGCAGAAGTGGGAACCAGGGCTGGGGGAGGTCCCATCTGACTGATGAGCACCATGACAGGGAGAAACCAGACTTCTGTGAACCATGCTGTTGATGATGTATCATTTGACAAGTTTCAGTTTCAGGTATCACAAACAAATCTCACTCCAATCCCAGCTTGTCCTCTAATTAAATGCTAACATCCACAGCACAGACACGTATCTGAGCTCATCATCTAGGCTGTCCATGCAGTCAATGGAAATGGGATAGAATTCCTCTCTAAAACAGGTCACATGAATCACACCCTAGACCTGCTGACTTTTCTACTTTTAACTACAAAGGCAGCCTGGAGCGAGCAGACCTCGTGCAGCGCTACGGAGGCGTACCTCCTGCTACACCTCTACTGCCTGCGGTTAAGGAAGATTAATTCCCAGAAGTTTTTCCTGAAATTTCAATAGTCTTTCAAATCAAGCTTGCATAAAATAGGGATCATGGGACATGTCTGACGTTTACAAGAAACTAGCACTACCATAAATAATACTACGTGTTTATTATGCCAACAAACAGCTACGGTCTTAATGACAGCAGTGAACAGATCGCCTCCAGCCCTAATCTGGCCGTCGAGACATCTTACAGCAGATTTTTCCAAAGTTTCTGCTAATCCAGGGCAATAAGAGCCTATTCCTGTTATGCCTATTTTATTTACCTACAAATGAATCTTCTCTTTCTAGAAATATGCTAAAGCACATGAATTTCCTTACAAAATGTGTAATTACTCTGTCCTCCCAACTGCATATGCAAAGGGCTTGGTCCCCTTACAGCAACTAACTTCAGTGATGTGTTGAAATAGCAGCAGAGTAACTTTCTAGGTTGGGAACCCTAGAAATTGACTGACACCAGGTCTGGGAGAAAATGAGTGGGAAGGGCATTTGAAGGGAAAAAACATGGACTGTAGGAAAAGAGGCATGAGACCCAAAGATAAGGCGATAGACCCTTGTGGTACTTGTAGAGTGCTCTCAGTGGATAACAGCCTGGAAGATTTCATTTACAATGCTCTGAGATGAGCAATGTCTCCCTGGAGATTCAAGAAAATCTGCACCTGGATAGTCTACAATCTACCTGAAGTATTACCCTGTGCTTGGTATCTACAGAAGAGACAAACTTAGCAAATCTTTCAGACACTATACAATCATAGGACATTAAACATATCCATTAGAAAAAAAATATGAAATATATAATCAAGTTTTAGATTGGACATGAGGAAAAATTTCTTCACTGAAAGGGCTGCCAAGCACTGGAACAGGCTGTCCAGTGAAGTGGTAGAATCATCATCCCTGAAAGAGCAGATGTGGTGTTTAAGGACATGGTTTAGCGGTGGACTTGGCAGTGCTGGGTTGATGGCTGGACTTGATCTTAGAGGTCTTTTCCAACCTTAATGGGTCTAGGATTCTAATTAAAAGAATAAAACTAGCAGGTCACTAAGTGACCAGAAGGTATGGCAAGACTTGGCAACACACAAGTTAGACAACCCTTCTGAGTCCTTTGCAAACCCTGTGGGATCAGCCACCAGCTTTTCCCTGTAGCACATCCTGAATCTAAAGGCAGTACCTCTACTAAAGAAGCCTAGACCTGCAAAGCTGCTTCATTCCGAGCCTCAAAACCTTCACTTAGGAAAGACGCCAAACAAACAAGTTTCCTTGTCCCATTGCCCTAAAAACAAAGTCCAGGCTTTGTTATCATTGAAACCTAAAAATCCCTCACGTGTTTTACATGAGCCCTTTATCAGTGGATGTATCTGCAACTGGCTGACAGCCATTCAAGCCACACTTAATGGCTATTGTGTGTTAAAAGAGAGGCATTCATAGAATTCTCTTCAAACCTGTCTGGGTAATCACCCTAAATAATTACAATTCATTCAGAATTTACCAAATTGCAGATTTTAGATATTACTTTAAAATGATAGCATGAGAGGGCAGGTAAGCATGAGATAGTCACAAAAAAGTGGCCCTTTTTGACATGGACACTTATCCTTTGAAATTTCGTAACACTGTTTCCTGCAGGTGCTGTTTTACATGGGTGAGGGGAGACAGAACAGGTTCATGGAAAAGAAATACACTACCAACACATCAATATCTCATCCAGCTGTGAGTATAGTTAAAGACTGGGAATGCATTAGGGATATGTACACTGCCATCAATATTCTTACTATCCCTAGGCACCTGCTTGTGGACACTATTCCCTCTAGCTTTTCCACAGGAAAACGCCTTCAAAAGGGAAAAGGAAAACAGGCAAGAAAAGGATGGAAAAAAAGGTCAGGGAGAAAAAAAGAGGGCAGGGAGGAAAAAGGTAGAAACGGTGAACCAGAGAGGAAAAATCATTGACAGAGTCTACTACTCAAGGAGGATATTCAGAGGGCTGGTGGATGTCATCAAGGAGTGCTCTGCCCAGCAAAGTGAGAGCATGTGGATCCAGAAACAAGTCCCAGAGCTGCTGGCATCTCCCAGCTGGAGCTTCCTTCACCTAGGACTGAGGCGCAGACTCTGCAGAACAGGAAAAGTCCCACAGGTTGGCAAGACTTTGGATGGGTACAGATCAAAAATTGAGGGGGAAAGCACAGTCTGAGCCTCAAGTAAGGTTTCCAGCAGAGTCAGAAGCAAGGCTGCAGCCTGATCTAGCTGGCGCATGTGTGTCAGGGTCTGCTGTGCACTGCAGAGGAGGCACCGGTGTCCCTGAATCCGCAGTCCCACAAAACCCCAAGTCTTTTACCAGACTCCAGATGCATCCCCAGTGCAGTTATTCTTCTGCTGTGTTATGCAAACTTGTGCTGTCTGGAATCTGTCAAAATCATTCTCCCATTCTCACTCACTGGCTCCTTGCAGCCAGTGTGGTTCAGTTTCCCTTAAGTGCTTTACATGTGTTTTTTACCCAGAGTAAATCACCTCTGGCACACCACTAGAGTCCAAATGAGAGTAGCAATGAACAACAGACTGAGACAATGGGCACACCCAAGACATTACTCTGGGAATGATAAAATCCTGTGGAATTCGTTAAACATTTTTTAATTATTTCATTGCAAAATTGATCGTGTAAATAACTTTCAACAATAAAAAAGATGTTGCTGGCATCAGTGTCCTGTGGGACTTGTAATAAAATCCGGTAGGCTGCACAAAATAATACACTAAGCTGAAGAAATGAGACTCAAAAATGGCTTAAGTCATCTTTCCAATTTCATTACTCATTTACATCATTTATCAATGAGGTAAACACTGATCTTAAGTGTGAAGGATGGAAGAAGATGCTAACTCAAACAATTCACAAGTAAAATGATGACCTCCTTAGCGACTTTACCTTTTCCAACACAACAGATGCTGGGACATAAAATTGTTTAAAATAATAAAAAAGAAAAAAAGACAAAAAAAGCACAGTGTTTTTAAAAGAGCAGATACACCATTTCTATTAGGGAGGAAAAAAACATCTCTCACTCTTTGTTTTTATTTCTTCTTTTTTGTTGTTTATTTTGTTTAACACAAAATTCCAGTCCATCTTTTGCAAGGACTTACCTGTCTCAGGGTCAAGGCGAATCACTCTCCCACCATCATAACAAGCTACCCAGAGTTTGCCTTCTGTGTCAATGCACATCCCATCAGGAATGCTCTCCTCTTTTTCCAGTTTGTATATACTCCTACGGTTGCCTGCAGGGTAGAAAGACCACAGAACTGAGACAGTTGTTAAAATTTTTATCAGTCACAGCCCAGCACAGTTATTTGTATTATTATTTTCAAAAGCTGTGCTGAGGTCCTGAGTTCTTTTCCCATGAAAGAAATAGATTGTGTCTGCTGCCCTGTTTGTTTCCCGAGACAGTTGTTTCTCAGCATGAAAGCCTGTGGATCAGTTTCTATCCATTGAAAGTATAATCCTTTTTTCTGGCATTCACTTCCAGTGCACCACTCGTGTTCCCTATTTACAATATTAAATGAATAACTGAATAAATTAATGTTAGATATATTCACAAAATTAATTAATTGTTCTAAAAGCAGTTTGAATAATTTCAAGTATGGGTTGCTCCAGCTGGACTCTTTTCAAACAGTTTGCTGGAACGTGCCAATAATCACTGTTCCAACACAAAACTGACCTTCAGATCTATAAACTGAGAGCTTACATAAACACAGAGTTAGGAAAAGCATCAATTTCAAAGGCATGCTATCAACCTAAAAACAAACAACTCTATCTGAAATTTAACCACTGTTATTAAAGAAAATTAAACCCAACTTTCCAACATTGTTTATTTTATGCTCTGACAACTTCAATGTTTCTCATATGCAGCAATATTTTTAATGAGTTTCCTTTTTGCTCCTGGGGATTGTCAGACTGCCCACAGAAAGTGAGCGAACGAGAACAAGTGAGAGAGAGGAGAAGCACCCTATTTCCTAAGGAAACATTTGGTTGTAAGCCATATCAGAAAGACATTAGGACAATGTGCTACATCCAAAATTACTTTAAATTCAGAACCTTAAAAGTAAATGTCAAATTGGCTGTGTTCTTTTAAAGCAAAATACTGCAGCCCATGTACTCAAAAGCAAATTACTAGTTCAAGTCACCGGAATTTTTCTTTTGCCCAAGTTTGTAGAAGCCCTTAAGGCATTGTTTTGTTTTAAATTAATGAAGGAAGCTTTGCTTTACTGCTACCGTTGTTGCCTTGTTCTTTCTGCAGGATCTTCATTTAATAGCTTGTATTTTAAAAAACAAAAAAGGGTAAAGAGTGAAAAAATATCTAGAGAAACTGGCAGAGGTTTTGCACAAGACTACAAGCTTGCTGTCACTTTGCCTGTGCTGCCAGTAACAAGAAACACACAACCACACAGGAACAGACAGATGAGATACACGTTGTCCTTTTTACACTGGAAAATCAGATATGCCCTGTGTTTAGCAACAGTAAGACAGATTACTACTCAAACTGCCACGCAATTTAAATACTTTATAGTATTACCAAATGACCCTGACTGGTTTGAGCCAGGAGCCTACGCAGGCACACACAGATATTAACATGGCTTCTGTTGTTTGCTCTAAGGAAGTTTCTGGATAAGTGCTCCCAAAGCTCTGATCATCTCTGTGTAATAACCAGAGCAGAAACAAACATCACAATCTCTAGGCACAAGCAATTATTTTAGAATACAACCATTCATACCAATTTTTCCAGTTTGGACGTCATAATCAAAGGCATCCACTGAGTAAGACAAGCTGTCAATGTAAAAGAAGGTTTTGTGATCCAGTGACCAGTCCAGCCCATTAGAAATGTCCACCTGGTCAAAGTGCTTCACCACTGAGAGGTCGGGGAAGAGCGTGTACAGAGAACCCTGGTGTCTCTCCAGCACAGCAGGACGAACCTCCTCTGCCATTGTACCTGTGCAGAGCCAAAGGGGAGAAAACAGGTTCAGAGTGTATGGACTCTCCTCCAGGTTTGATGTCAGCCCCTCACTATGATGATGGTCACATTGCCAATGTAGAAGGGAGCAGTGCAGGGGACTTCTGAAATTTGAGGAAGAAACTGAGTTAAAAGCAAAAGAAAAAGTTGGATTTCCGAAGTGCTTGCTTTTAGCAGAAGGTGACAAAACACAGCCTTTGTTCTTCTGTTGAACATTTCTGTGGCAGAAATGGTATGCAGCATGATTCCTGCAAAATGTTTTATTCAGTCATTCATATATAAAGACAGGTGTGGCCAGCATTTAACTTACAACAAATCTTAATGTCTTGTAGAGCTGAGAGAGCGGAAAAAAATTACCTCCTCCCTCAGAATGAGTCTTACACTAATGCCTCTTTTAAAGCAAATCTCATCTTTGCAGCTGGAAGTTGGCAGCCGAGACTGGCTCTTGAGAGGCTGGGTAAATGCAAGTTAAGGTAAGCCTGACGACGCAACGACACAGCAGAAGCACAGAATGGTGTTTTAAAAAACAGGACAGGATCACAGCTGAGTTTGGAGGGCACCTCTGGAGATCATGCAAGATCATCCCCTGCTCAGAGCAGGGTCAGACACCACAGGTTCCTCCCATCAGTGTTGGGTGTTGAAGATCTCCATGGATGAAGACTCCACAGCCTCTCTGGACAACCTGTTCCACTGTTTGATCTTCTTCAGTAAAAGAGTTTTCTTAGGTTCACGCAGAACTTGCTGAATTTCAGTTTGTGCCCACTCCTTCTGGTCCTTCAGTAGGCATCACTGAGTAGAGCCCAGGTTCCATGTTTTTTACTCCCTCCTCAATCAGGTACTTACACATACAGGTAAGATCCCCTGAGCCTTCTCATCTCCAGGACAAATAGTCACTTCGTTTTTAGAAATAAAATTCTGACTTATGAAGAACAAGACACACAATATAACAAATTTCTCACTGGAAAGGTGTTTTCTATTGGCACCCTTCCAGTATTCAAAACAAGCAGCTGACAGGGAGGATGCAAGGCCAGTATCTTAAACTAGGCAGACTCCGAATAGCTGGCCTCTTTTTACAAAATAGTCCAGATTAGATAGTGCCCAGGTGATAAAAACAGACCTCTAAATGGGAATAAACTCTGTTTGAAAACAACAAAAAAAAGTCTCAACCACTTAACTAGAAAGGAAAACTTGCAGCATCTACAATGGATCACTTATCACCAAAACCCAGCAAGCACCAAGGGAAGTGCCTGCGGCATACCTGCAAAATACCTCCCTGCAGGATCCACCTTCCCATCATTGAATCGGGTATTTGCTTTATCCTTGTCCACTTGAGTAATGGTGGTTACCAGCTCCTCTTTCCATTTCAAAGCAGCAAACCTGGTTCCTACGGTGATGACATAATCCCCAGACTTCCGAAGAGCCACAGAGCTCACAGGCGCATCTAGAAATGGTGAAATTGAAAAGTGGGATGTGCTATGATAGACATTTTATTCACTTTAGACATGCAAACTGAACTCAGTGAAACCACAAGCAAGAGAAACAAGTTACTTATCTACCAACAAAATTGATGTTTAAATACATAGAAACAGATTATGTCAAGTGAACTTGAGTATTACCACTGCTACCAGAAGCTATAATCATTAGCAGCACCTAGCTGCGCTAGGTGCTTAAAAAAGAAAAAAGTAAAAAGGGGGACAGGAACATATGCTTTTTACAACAGATTACTGTGGATGTTCTCCCCTCCTCGAGGGAAAAATCAATTGCCACAAGAGCTCTAGAGCAACCACGTTTGTTTAGCACAGCTCCTGTGCAAATGAGCCTTACAGCAATGGAGACAGAGTATCTCTGCACTGGGACAGGTCACAGTGGGCAGGAGAGACACCTCCCCGCCCCACACTCTGCTGCGGAGCTCCAGCAAGCCTCCAGTAGCGCCAGAAATGCACAAAGCAGTGGCAGAGCTTCCCAAGAGCTAAAACAAAACAGAAAACTAGTAAATGCTCGATGGTTAGTTTACGCTCATTTGAGCTATTATGCATAAAACCTCAATTGCAGGTTATTATAAAAGAATTAATAAAAAACCCAGTGAGTGCGAAGGCAACATTGCTGTATAAGCCTACCATCAGATGCAATGCAGCGAATAATAACTTCAACAGAGCAGCAAAGTCTGGCATAGTATTTTCTCTACATGGGACTAATTGCTAATTTTCTAATTTAAAACTGAAACATTTCTTGTATTTATAGCTTTGTAGGGGTATAATTAGGTAGTGGTTTCACAAATTCTTATAACCACCACCCGCCACCACTGGGTGCCAAGAGGAATTGCTCCTTTCCAGCTGTTTGCTCATGGGTCAAGATGCCCCTTCCCTTTGGAGCCCTGGCAGCAGCACCACCATGACAGAAATCCAAATGCTATTTACTCCCAGCACTGGAGATGCACACCTGGCTGCAAGCTCAGCTCTAGCAGGGTTCATTTACACTGGGCCAGTGGGTGCCACTTCTTCTTCCCATGCCAGCACGGAGGGCAGCAGAGTCCCCTCAGCCATGTGCGACACCTGCCACATGTAGTAATTTTGCTGCTGTTCATATTGCCAGTAACCACACTAATAAAAGTGGCTTTCTGTCTGTATCAGCAGCAGGGGCTTTCCTAGCAGAATATAGGAATGCAAGTCTACATTTGCTCTCCCAGAAGAACGCCTGGGGCCGTGGCTCAGAGAAGTCCTTCCACCTGGACCGCACCCAGAGCCTTTCCCACCCTGGGAGGAGCAGCCCTCAAGCACAGCTGTCCACTGGAGGTGTTAGACATCCAGGTGCCCCTACAGCCACCAGACCAGCTCCATACCTTCCTGACAAAGCACCCCAGAGGAACAGGGTGCATGAGGACACAGCCACCCTACTATCCCCTGCACAAACACAGCGCAAGGAGTGTCTCCGCCCTGCTTTGTTAAAGCAGCATCTGCAGGAAGTGATTTACTTGCAGCACCAATTTAGGCCCAGGAGAAAACTGACCATAAGGTTTCCCCTTCAGGCCCTGTTATGCTGTTACAGTGTTTCCCCTGTGGAGTTAAAAACGGCATTTGAAGTTGTTTCTAAGCATGAGATTCCCATAATTTTCTAAAAACTTTAATAATGAGTAATTTCTCTCTTAGTTTCCACTTTGGAAACCCGCTACTATAATCACATGGCATTCTTTGGCTGTTTGCAGTTTTGGGATTTTTTTTTTGGTGTTTTAATCAGGGCATTCCCAAAGTCACAGCTATTAATCATAACTATTTTATTACTAAAGAGAGGACACAATAAAAAAAAAAAAAAGAAGGAGCCACTTTAGCTACTCTCCATTCTACATCTCCAGAGAGGCCAGAAGTAAAAGACTACACCTTTGAGGGTAGGTCAAGTTGGGTGGAAAGGCCGGGAGAAGCACACTCCCTCAGCTAGGCTAAGAGGAAGTAAGTTTGGGAAGCAACATTTCCAAAATTAGTATCAGGCCTTCTCTCATCTTAAAAGAGGCAACTACAGTAATTTGAAAGGCAGATAAACCCAGATTAGTTTCTAGTGAATTATGTGAACAGCTTATAGGCAGGAAAATTTGATTTTCATCAAGTGCTACTGAACATGAGAAAATAATAAATTGTACTGAAACCACTTAAGGAGCTGTCTCCTGACATACAAATATTTACTCTGTCACATCTAGCAGTAGATCTGCAATCCTTTCATTATGAGGGTTAGCAAATCTCTTCCTTTCTGGAATACTTAAACCATTGCGACTAGCTGGCGACACCACCACCTTAAAAAAGTATCAACTTCTTACATGGTTATTAGAAAGAGCCTTTCAATACAGAAAATGCTATGAGCATTAATCATTCAAATCAGAACAGAACTACTACAGACACCAACAGCAGAACTTGACCTCTGGGACAAAGAGGGAACAAAAGAGAGCGAGTTGTGGACAACTTAGAGAAAAAGAAAGATGAAACGAAGCAGCTCCTTACCCACGGGGATGGCCTGCACTTGCCGGGTGAGCGGGCTCCAGCGGCACACCTGCCTGCCCGTGATGTCCACGTAGAGCAGCACACCCTCCTTCTCGTCCCACACGGGCGACTCCGCGATCCTGCAGCCCTCGCCGGCCACGCACTCGATCCTGACGGACGACATGGCCTGCCGAGGGAATCGTCACCGCGTGTTACACTCACGGCCTGCGGGGAGCAAGGAAAGGGAGCGGGGAGGGAAAAAA